>JAKSZT010010873.1:5253107-5318343 GCA_026826555.1 Tolypeutes matacus | reverse complement strand
CAGAGAGAAATAGCCGCAATTGAGTGCTCCTAAAATACAACCCTTATAATCACATTTTTAATAAAGAACCAGTATTAGTCAGAATAGGCTATACTGCGGTAACAAACAACCCCAGTCACCTAATGCAATAAAAGTTCTCTTACTCAAGTTGTGGTAGGATGCAGGTCAGGCTCCCCTCCACACAGGGACTCAGGGACCCAGGCTACTTCCAGTTTGGTCCTGCCACCTTGTGGCTTCCGGTCACCATGATTTCACTGAGCTGGCAGAGAGGGGGACAAGAAAGAGCATGGGAAAGCAGCCCAAATGCTCAAATCCCTCAGCTCAGAAGTAACACGTATTATTTCTGCCCACATTCTATTGGCCAGGCCTCATCATGTGGTCAACCTAACTGCAAGAGAGTCTGGGAAATGTAGAGGGACTCATGTAACTGTGAGCATCCCTGGTTTCTATGCAGAGTCCAACAAAGCAGTATTACCAGAGTCAAAAGGACACTCTAGAAAAGGCCACAAAATAAGCAACAGCCTCAGTTACCAGGACCTGTAAGAGCAGACCATGTTGGTCAGTTCCAGCAGGAGAGCAAGGTCATGTTCCTCTGACTCCTCCTCCTTTCCTTAGCTTCCCACGGAGCAGAGGGAGCTTCTTCCCTGCTCCCTCTCAGGAACATCCAGGGGGAGCCTCCCCTTTCTGAGGTTTCCAGTGAGGATGGACTCCAAGCGTTCCCACTGGTGATCAGAATATTGTGGCTAAGACCACGTAGATTTTAAATTCACATGGACAAGGGGTCAAATACCCACAGAGTCATGTTTGTTATGTGACTGCAAGTGAGTTATCTGAACCCTCTGAGTTTGAATCATCTCAGCTCTGAAGGAAGGAGAATGGCAGTCCCTAATTCTAGAGTGGATGCAACAATGGATGGAAAGCAGGCTAGGAACAGTGCTTAGAAAGTAGTCCTGAATCAATGGAGGTTGCTATTATTACTATGTATTGCTATTTTAACTTATAGCCTCAATTTAATTTATTATTGTTTAATTCATAGACCTTAGGCCCAGTTTCTTTATAATGCCCACAAGAACCTGGCTTTTAAAAAGACAAATCATATTGGCCGTTAAAAGGCCTGAAGAGATTGAAAGAGGGTCTAAAGCATGGATTCATGGACCTGCAACTTCATGGATGAGTAAAATTTTTATAAAAATCTTGGATTGATGAGTGTTTTTTTTTTTTTTTTAAACTAAGTCTGGATATGGAAAAATGGCACAAAAGTGAAGGAGAAAAGGTGGTAGGGGCAGACACAGAGAGGGAAAATACCACCATTTACTTTGGCCATCATTTTATTTTACAAGGTCATTTGGATAAAATGGAGCACTGCTGTGGAAAACAGTTTGGCAGTTCCTCAGAAAGTTAAGTATAGAATTGCCATATGACCCAGCAATTCCACTTCTAGGTATATACCCTGAAGAATTGAAAACAGAGCCTAGAATAGATATTTGCACACCAGTTTCATAGCAGCATTTTAACAGTAGCCAAAAGATGGAAGCAACTCAATTGTCCATCCAGAATTATGGATAAACAAAGTGTGGTATAGCTGTACAATGGAATATTATTCAGCCTTAAAAAGAAGGAAGCTCCGATATATGCAACAACACAGATGAACCCTGAAGATAGCATGTCGAGTGAAATAAGCCAGACCCAAAAGGACAGATATTATATGACCTCATTGATATGAAATAATTAGAATGTGCAAATTCACAGAGTCTGAAACTAGAATACAGGTGCCAGGAGCCCAGTGGTGATGGGGAGTGGGGAGTTAATGCTTAATTGCTACAGAATTTTTGTTTGGGATGATGGAAACATTTTCATAATGGACGGTGGTGATGGTGGAACAAGATTGAGAATATAATTAATATTACTGGATAATTGAAAGTAGATGAAATGGGAAAGTTTAGGTTGTAATATGTTAAACTAAAATTAAAAACAAACACAGAACTATACAGCACAAAGAGCAAACCCTAATGTAAACTATAGATTATAGTTAATAGTGTAATTATAATAATATCGTTTCACCAATACGAACAGAGCTACCACACCAATGCAAAGTGTTATTAGTCGGGAAAACTGGGTGTATGAGGGAGTGGGGTGGTATATGGGAACTCTAGTTTCTGCGTGATTTTTCTTTAAACCTAAAACTGCTCTTTAAAAACAGACAAAAAATACATACTGTACATTCCATTTTATTTATACACACATGCACATAAAGATTAGAAGAAAATAAATAAAAACGTTAAGTGATCAGATCATGACTGACTGCTTTTTTATTTTTAACTTATCTGTAGTTTCATATTTTTCTTCAATAAACATGGTTTGTAAAGAGAGGAAAAAAGATCACTCAGCGCCAAAAGAAGACAAAAGTATAAGCACTAATTATAAATGAAAAGACCATCCTTTGAGTAAATTTTGCACCAGATTGTCTTTATTTGCCTCATTTTACCAAAGACTGTTGTTTGGAAACTGCAGGTGTTGGGCATTAGGTTGATGTCACTCTTCTGGCTCTAGATTTCTAAGATATTCTTCTGAAGTTTCAATTTGTTAATTTTCCTGGAGATGCAGGGATAATTCTTAGGTGACTTCCTCATGAAGAGCTGTAAACCTGTGAAGGGAGAGTGAGCGAGAGCATTTCTGGGAACTTTAACAAGTGAAAGTAACTTAGGAGCGGATGTGGAAGTACTGGGCATCGAGGCATCAGTGGCATCGATATTTGACCTTTATTGCATGTTCCTTAAGTACGGAGGCCTCTCTTGGACCTTACAACACCACTTTGGGGGAAGAAAGTCTCATTTTCCCATTTTACAGGTGAGGACACTCAGGCTGAGCTAGGTGAAGCAATTTACCCAAGATCATATCACCTGTAATTGGTGACGCCAAGCTCTGAGCCTAAGATTCCAGAGCAATGGCTCTTATCCAAAGCTCTCTGGTCTAATGTCTCTTCGTATTTGTTGTTGGTGGTGATAAATCAAGGAAACGCGCCACTTAATTTTCCCATTTACTTTCGTCAACGTGGATGCAACACAGAGAGAACTTCCACTGCATTGCCTTTTTCTGCTCACGGCCAAGTGTACCCTTCCTCTGTGAGAGAAAGTCGCTTGCTCTCCGTTTCAGATGAGCCCAGGGCCAGACCTCCCGTGACCTCTGCCCTGCCCAGGTGTTCCTTTCACCAAGGCCCTGCGTGGTCTGCCTCTCTGACCCTGACCTCGCCACGGGCCAGTGCAGCCGTGAGGCGAGTGGCGGCGCATTAATCATATTTGTACTTAACATACGTGAGTCTTGGCTTTTGAGGGTGTTTTTAATTGACTATAAATCAAACAGGGAATTGAAAAATGAAGGCAATTAATGAAAAAGCAACGTGAGAGGTGTTTTGCATGCAAACGCAGGAAATACATCGCCGGTGGATTAAATGTCAAAACAAAGGCCTTTTTGACCCTCTGAAAAGATTCCATTGGGAAGGTAATAAATGGATGAACTTTCTAACCTGGCATGTGGAGGAATGCCTGTTTCTTGACTTCACGCTGGCTTAGGCTTTGTCTGTCTATACCTTCTATCCTCGAGGACTTCCTAAGTTGTTTTTGTTTTTATTTCGTTTCGGGGATTTTTGAAAAATAACAATGATAATTTATTTCCCATTTCCTGGTCACCCTGTCCTTCCCACTACTAATTTGTATTTACTCTCCGATTGGGAGACTGATTAACTGATTAGTGAAATTATTGAACGCTGCCGCTTGTATTGCAGTCTTGATAGAGCTGAACCCCAAGGCGGAGTTTCAACAGGTGTATTTGTTTCGAGTTGCTATGAAGTGCCAAGGAAAATTACTCTGGTGTCACAATAATTCACTCTATCATTATGAAGGTGATTATGCCTTGAGTTAGAATGTGGACACTTGTTTACAGTAATGAGAGATTCTCCTGTATTTGACCAGAGCACCATAGAAATGTAATGTTTTCACAGGCTTGCCTCTTCCCCTTCTGACATATTTGTAACAATCTAGTAATCATTCAATTAATATTTATTAGTATCCTAATAAATGCACTATGCTAGCACATTCTGTAAATGTAAAATAATATAATAAAATGGTTATAAGATAAGATATAAACATGTAAACACAGAAGGAAGGATCTATCAAAAAGCTTGCAGACCCTTCCATGGAACTTGGGTTCTAAGTTGTACTTTGAAGACTGGGGAACATATGAAGGTATAAAGTGAGAGGGTCTTACCAGCTAAGAGGACATAGATATAGGTTAAGCTTTCTTGGAAGAAGCTTTCAAATCAGTAAAATGGGAAAAATAAATAGACCAGAGGTACCACATTGTCAGTCCTTGGGCTAAATTTGTCCAGTGAAGAAGCCTGAGGTATTTGATGGAAGCGATTGCCTATCAGCATTGTGGGTTTCACGTTTTTAAAAAAGTGCCTAGTTTCTGGGCAACACTGGGCCTCTGAAATACCCTAGAGGCAGGCTACCTGGATTCAAATCCAATGTCAGCCCACGAGCAGTTAAGTAACTTGGGAAAGTTAAGAAAAAAAAATAAAAAACTTCCTTATTTAGAAACTAGATCTAACAATGATACCACCTCAATGGGTAATTCTGAAGATGAAACAATAGTCCACGTCAGGGGCTTTGAGGAGTGGCTGCTCCATAGCAAACACTGAAATGTTTACTGGCAGAAATAGAGTGGCTATCGCAGTAGCTGGGGTAGTCCCTGTGGCAAGAGATCAGCTACCCTGTTTCCTGGGAGAGTTGCTCCTCTCCCATGGGAGAAAACTCTACTGACTCCCTCCTGTCCAGTCTCCTCCCTCATGACTCCGCCTGCCCACCCCTCAAGGCATCTAAATCCACCGCCACTGAAGTAGCCATTGCGCCTAAGACTTGTGTGCGGGTGAGCGCATATGCCATAAATCATGTAACACACGTGTTGTGCTTTTTTTTTTTTTTTTTATTTTTTTATATTGTTGCTCTTATTGGCAAGAATGGAGATATTATTTGTTATCAAAGAAGCAGAGATGAAAGGACACGGGCTGATGGTTATTGATAAAAGACTTTTAAATCGATTCTCAGTGTGTTGAATGGTCAATAAAGATACCGTGTAAAAAGGGGAGCCATGTGGCCAGAACAGTAGTGGAAGGAGGACAGTCTGTGTGGCTGACTTTCTAAAGTTCAGAATAGGAGGCAGCTGAGAGAGAGGAACCGGGCAGACCTGGGCTTGCGTGAAGGCACTGCAGAGGCTTGGAGGTGGGTGGGCAACATCCCTGAGGAGATATGGAATGGGGATAGGGCCCCAGAGACCTCCAAGGGTCTAGACAGGGAGGGCATTTAGCATAGAGGTCATTTCAGAGGAGACGCAGAATTGCTTAGTCTCTGGCATCTATCCTTGGCTCTAACACTGACTTGTGTGACCCCTTTCCTCTTGGGACCTCTGTTTCGTCATTTGTATAATGAGGGCATATTGGTCAGGACTGTTTTGGTTGTAAGTGATAGAAACCAAACCTTAACCAGCTTCAGCAAAAAATATATAAAATTATCCACTCACATGATTGAAAACATCAGGACAGAAGTTGGCTTTAAGAACACCTAGATCTAGGGGCTCTAATTATGTCATCAATATCTCCCTTCATCCCTCTGCTGTGCTTTCTTACAGCTTTGGCTTCTTTCTTAACTCTCAGAGGGATTCCCTCCAAGATGGCTACCAACAGCTCTAGCTGTTTGTTCTCCCAGCTTGGCACCTCTTTTCCAAGTGTTCCAGCAACATCCCATGGCCAGCTCTCCTTGGGCCAGCTTGGGTAATGTGCCTGACCCTGAATCAATCATGTGCCCAAGAAGATTTGGTGGCCCATTGGCTGGGCTTGGGGAAGGGAAGATGCTGTTCCCTGAAGGCAGGGAAATGGATGCTGGGCTGGCAAAAGCAACACGAGGGTGTTGTACTCTCGCTGAGATCCCTCTCAGTGGTCGCGTTCCATGACTGCAAGCTGTGCTCCATGCACAGGAGTTTTTAGAATCAGCACACATCCAAATGGAAACATCTTTTAGGTGGCAGGGGAGGAGGACAACCATCATGCCAGGTTTCTCCCTGGTGATGCTGCTGAGCAGATTGCTTAATTAAGACTGTCAAATCCTAAGTGCCGCCATATGGCCACACTCTCCAACCTGTTGAGTGTCTTCACTCACAAGGCTCTGGAGCTGGTGTAAATCTCTGTTAGTTCTGTTTTTCTTCAAGAGACTAAAAATTCAGGAACATATGGATGTTACAGGCGCATCTCCCAATTTAAAGTATTAGAATCACATGAATTGGTCTTCTTAATGAGTAAGGCATCAAAATATAAATTGGTAAAGATTAAGCATGGCTTTAAATAGTTTGAGAAGGCAGAAATCTTATTATCCTGTAACAGATCAAATCCAAACACATTCTAGTAATCACGGTGCCCTCTGTTTGTCCTTTCCACCTCAATTTTCATGGAAATTTTTGTTGGCTTGAAAGCAAAAGGGCAAGAGGAACAAATATTTGTCATTCAAAATATCCTCGTGGACTTGGTACTTGTCCAAATTCACATTCTCCTTCAGGAGGTAGAAAAAGGGGACAGGAAAGAAAATAATATTGAGTCTTTACCATTTATTTAGCCAATTATTCAAGACACACCGAATGATCAGTAGCCTACCATGTGCCTATACTAACAGTACGAGGGATACAGCTTTGAACAAGATATTGACAAGGTGCCTCCTGTGCTACAGCTTTCATTCCAGAGGAGAGGGAGAGATAGACACAACTGAAATTAACACCTAAGGATGCAGGAAAATGATACATGCAAAACTGGTGATAAGTACTATGAAGGAAATAATAGCAGGTCATAGCATAGAGATTTCCAGATGGCTGCTTTAGGATAGGTGATTAGAAAAGTTTTCCCTGAGAAGCAGAAACCGGAACTACAAGAATGAACCAGGCAAGTGTAGATCAGGCAGGGAGACATTTAGGGAGTGAGACCAGAGAATACAAATGCCCTAAGATGGGAAAAGGATTTCCAACGTGATGCCCTCTGATCCAGGAGGGATCTACCATGTTATTCATTTTATCATCTCAACCACCCTTAGGCATAGTATGTATCCAATTTTACAGATGAGGACACAAAGGTCGATAAATGTGTCCAAGATCTCAGAAGTGTCACTTGTGGAACATGAGCCCTGATCTGACAACAAGGGCTCTGCTGTTTCTGTAGGAAATGTTGGAGTTTCCTCCCACAGTGACATGCCCTGTCCTTTCCCTCTGAGAAAACATTGGGGTCCTTGATGCTACCATTGGGCTGTCAGGGTGGCACCTGAGTCATATCATCTGTCACTATCACAACTGGTGATATTTCCAGTGGCCCAACCTCTCAGTCCCTCAGTTGCCTCATCTGTAAAATGGAGGTAACGTTTTGAGGATTAAACAAGATAAAAACCTATAAAAGGATTATAATGGTGCCTGCTGCATGCTTGCTCTCTGTAAAGGCTGGTTGATGTTACCATTGGAGGAAAGAAAGCCAGGGAGGGTATTACCTGCAGAACGACCCCGTTGGAATGGACAGTGCCAGGTATCCACCAGAGGTGGAACATAGACATTTCCAGTAAAGCTTGGCTTATCAGAAATGGAACACACTTTCTTCTTTTTTCCTCTAACACTCCTATTTAGGCATTTTTCATGTGCTAAAGATACTTGCTCCCACTACACTGCTATCTCATTCTTGGTCTCTTTGAGCTAAACCTTAAAAAGATGGTCCCTGAAAAGTATCTAAGAAGTGATTTCTCCTAAGCATTGGACCAGATGTGAATCTAGAAAGATAACAAAGTGCACATGCAGTACACTACCTCAATCCACCAGTGGGGTCTGGGGCAATACCCTGTAATGAAACATTTTGGTATTTGATAGTTCTGCATTAAAACACATGGATATTTACCCTGAGTAGGATAAATAAAGATTCCAAGGAACATTTCATCAGTTCAGGTTTGGTGTTGCTGCCAAATGCATTACAAAAACACTTTTGGTGTCCCAAGGCTTTTGGATTTCAGAATTGTGGACTGTATCCGTAGGAGAACATTCCCTGGAAAAGTTGCTGACCTCATTTCTGCTAAGAGATTCCTTTGGCCTCTTCACACCCCAGCCTCTTCTGGAGGCAGCAGAGCATGGCGGTCCAGTCCCCAGGTGCCAGCGGATCCCCCGCCCACACTTCTCCTGCTTGTAAGCAGCTGGTAAATGATGTCCCGGGGAGGCCACCCTGACAAGCGGCCAACGGCTGCGCCAGCCCGTTTCATCCGCATCTGAAGCCGACGCAGTTGTCAGTCATCCAGGTTCCTTTGAACGGTGCCTGTCAGCTTATTCCAGAGCCCTCCCAGAGGATCTATTTCTAGCTTAAACTGGTTTTAATTTTCATATGTATACATTAAATTCCACAGGGAGGGGGGATTCCAAAAGAGGAAACATCAATTCTGAATTGCATGAAAGAAATAATTAGTGCTTGAAAAACAGTTCAAAATACAAGTCAAAACCTCCAAGGAATATGGTTAGCACTGCATTTTTCAGTGGAAGGAAGTTTGTGGAATTCAAAAGAGAAAATGAGGGTGAATGGAGATAATTCACAGGAGGAGGGGGACTCAGCATCAAATTATAGGCACTGAAGAAGGGGAGGAAACTGAGAAGGGGTAGGTCTGAAACTAAGGGGAAATCAGGGTTGACTGGCAGAAGCCTGTGGGGACTTGGTGCCAGGCAGGTGGTTCACAAGGACCAAAGAGGCGTGGAGGGCACAGGTTAGGAGAAGGCCCTGCACCACCCTCAGGAGGGACTCGGCCTTACGGGTGGCGGGAGAAGCAATAATTCTAGTGAGCGGTTCTTAACCTTTTTTGTTCCACGAACCCTTTTGCCAGTCAGGTGAAAACCATGGACCCCTTACTAAGTCCACATGATACTGTGTATTATTTAATAAATATATCACACCTGCACCAGCACGTCCCCACAAGAATCATGCTCTTTTGAATTTCAATTCAAGCTCACGGACCCTGGTTAAGAGCCCTGTACTAGATAAAGGCATGGAGGCGCGTGAATGGCAGATCTGATTGGGCTTGTGGTAGTTCATCTATTTGGTAGCGAGGCCAAGGCAATTCTAGAATAAGCTAAAAGTGTACATGAGGATTTTGATGCCTGTTTCAATGGATGAATGGGTAAACAAATTGTGGAATAGAAATATATGGACTATTATTCAGGCATAAAAAGGAATGAAGTCCCCAGCCACGCTACAATGTGGATGAACCTTGGAAACATGATACTGAGTGAAAGAAGCCAGATGCAAAAGACACATATGACAGGATTCCACTGATCTGAAATGTCCAGAACAGGTAATCCATAGAGACATGAAGCCTATTGGCGATCACCTGGGACAGTGGGGAGGGAGGAATGGTAAGGGTTTCCTTCTGTAGCAATAAAAACGTTCTGGAATGAGATGGAGGTGGCGGTCACACAACATTGTGGAAGTCCTGAATGTCACCGAATTGTACACTTTAAAATGGTTATTTTTAAGTTACGTGAATTTCATATTAAAAAGTAAAAGTTGCCTGCTTTGCTTTGGGGATAGCCAAATTCAAATGTTCTGCCTTCATAATGTACATTTTTGTCCGGTACATTTTAGTGATGGGTATGCCCTATTTGCATTTCTAAGGAAGGGTTAGATTTTTCTGGGTCAGAAAGTACATTGTCAGCTAAAATCACAATTTAGTTACTTTATCAGTTAGGGCTCTGATAAACTCTAGCTAAATCAGGATTTTTAAAGAAAGGTATTGAATGGAAGGAAATTGTGTAGCTCTCAGGTTCATCCAAAACCTGAACAAAGAGGCATCAGGAAGAAGAGAGACGAGGGAAATTCCAGGGGTTTTAGCAGTGGGAACTCATGGAGAGTTAGGATAGTGCTTCTAACTTTCTGTGGTGAAATATGTTTTTATTTCATTTTGTTTTGTTTTAATGCATCACAGACTGACCCTTTTGTGAAAAACTGTCAAAATAAAATTTTCAAAAAACTAAAAAACATGACTCAAATACAAATATAAAATGAACATAGGTCAAAACTCGTTAATTAAAAGTTAAGCTGATAAGCTGATAAGTTTGATTCAAAGAGCATTTGAGGAACTCTGTATTTGTAGGCAATTTAATAAAGGAGTGTTAGAATAATTTTTTTGGGTTACCTACAAAGCTGGTTAATGTCCTACAGGGCAAATAACTAATCTTTTCTTTTCTACTGAATATCATTTGCATCTCTACTAGATAGCAATCTCCAAATTAACATGTAATTTCACTACAAATTAACATGCGTAGTAAATAATGACATGAACAAATAACATTTTTCTAGACAATTAAATATTCTATGAATAGACCTGTTAAGCAAAATTTCTCTATGACCCTGAAAGAACATGCCACCCACATTTTTTGTCTTGTTTTCAAGTTTTAAGCAATTTTTCCTAATATACTAAAATATTAAGTACTAGAAAAAATTAAAAAAGAAACACATTATAAACTTTTTTATACTCTTAGTTAGATTTAATAGGATAATGTTACTTTCCAAAATTGTTTTCAAGTTTTGTATTTTTTCATGGTCCCTTAAGACGTTGGGCACACTTTTTGAGTATTAAAGGAATATTTCACTTTGAAGTACTTTCCAGTTTTGGGTGTCTCCAGTCAAATTCTGGAAAAGAAGCTGATCAACCTGACACTGGGTCAAGAGTGCACAGGTCAAGGAACTGGAAGCCCATTTCATCAAGCAGGAGCCCTAAGAAAATAAAAACGAGGCATTCCTGCAGTGCCTGAGTTCTGAGAACTGGCCCAAGCAAGCTGGAGACCTGGGCAGGGCTGAGTTCTGACCACAGGACAATGCGCTTCTGACCCACCACGTCCAAATGTCATTGAGGCACCCCCATTGAAGCTCTTGGTCATGTAGCCAAACCATTCACAGTTTGCATAGAAATTTCAACTTCCAAGATATCATCGGGCAACTCATGTTAATAAAGCAAAGTTGCATTTATTAGAGCTCATTCCATAAAGGAGGGCAGCATCTTGACGGAATCTCAGCGGCGATTTGGCAGGCAGAAGTCAGAATGGATGCGTAGGCAAGGTGGGAAACCAGCAATGGGTGAAGTCCATGACGGGGGATTGTAGGACAGCAAATCGGAGCAAGGGGAGGGTTTTGCAGTAAGCCCTGATAAGTAAGTTATTGTTTGATAAATGAGTTGTTTATGCAGGGGAGCAGACTGTTGTCTCAGATAAACTGATCTGTCTGAATTTCCTGCCGAGGTGATATTTATTGGTTTAGAGTCTTCTCTTCCTTGGGCAAAGGTTTCTGGGAGGGAACAACAAGGTCAGGTTGACACAGGTGACCACACAGCTCGGCTCTACGGCCCATTGATGCTGGTGGCCGCAGGTCACACGGTGGTCCTAAATCAGCATTTTCCGAGCTTTTGTCAATGGAGCTCTGTCCTAAAGAATGAAATTAGGGATGCAGTGGGAAAAAGAAAGGTTTTGAAGATAAATAAGTTTGGGGAATGGTTGAGAGTGATTTTTTTTTCTTAACAGTAAGACTTTTAGGTCTTTAAAATGTGAAAATTCCTAGTGAAATATTCTAGGAGGCATGCAGGCATACTCCAAAATCGACATGCTCCCCATCTAAAAAGAGCTGGTTCAGTCCTCATCCCCTCCTACCCCTCTCTACTTTTTAAACCCTTTCCACCAGCCTCGGCATCCAAACCAGATGCTGCCTTCCCACTCTCACCTGCGGGCTAGGGGAGAGCTGAGCTTCTGGGACTGGAACCCCATCTCTCTTCTTGAGGAGGGAGGAGTTGAAAGTGTTTATCTTTTTCATTCTTTCTCATTCTGCTGAGCCCACAGGGAACATGATAGAGTAAAATGCTTGAAAATATGTGCACCTGTAAAATGCAAAGTTTCATAGCAAAATGGCTGTGGAGTCAGGCTTGGAGGTCAGACTTTCTGAGACTTGGGGGACCTCCCACCATGTCCTAAGCCAGGGCGTTCCCCCACGCCCCCCACCCAGCCTAAAAGGGACTCGAGGCAGGTGGGAAATCCTCCTCCCAGGATTCCTGAGTTAGTTTTACCTAAGTCTTACAATAAAATATTTGCAAATTAGGAAACCTGTGCTCTCTCTCAGTAAAGTCTGGCTTTCAAGCCTTTTGTTTCACTAAAGTCTGTAGGCTAAATGTTGAATCTTTCTGTCTTTGCATTCCTAATTCAACATCCTAATCCTCCCCAAGGCAAGTGATGCCTCTGGCAATAGAGGAGAGAGGTCAAGTTAGAAAAACTTGAAAACTAAGACACACAGATAAATTTCAGTGAGGTTGTCCCAGCCGCCTGAAGCATTGACCCTGGCTTCCAAGGAAGAAGGTCACTCTGGAGGCTCAGAGGTTTATTCCGGAAGCCCCTCCTGGGAGTTGGGTTTCTAACAGCTTCCTGTCTTGGGCAGAATTTTTTCAAGGACTAGGTGGGTTTGAGTGGAGGCTGAGAGGGCCAGACACATGCAGTCTTCAGGGAATTTACAAAGCTCCAGCAGATTATTGCTGAATGGAGCAGGAAAATCCAGGTACTTTATCTTTAGTCCTCCAGAGCTTCAGGACCCCATCTTCTGCAATTATGCCGTCCGGATGTCACCTGTGCATCTGAGACGGGGCCATTTAAAGGAAGATCAGGTCTGGGTTTTCTGAGCATTTTTAACAGCAGAAAACAGGCTTTGCAGTATTACAGGAGCTACCCAACCTCTCTGAGGCCACAGAAGCTTTCATGTTCACAAGCCCCCGCCAGTGGCTATACCCTTGATTCATACTGCCAGGATGTCTCTTCTCTTCAACTCCCACTAGCTCCCTGATATTCCAGGGAAGGCGGGAGTGATGCCATTAGTGGTCTGGACACCTACACAGTCGTTTCACAGCTGTGGTCCTCATAGCACAGGGTGGCAGCAAACACCCAGGCTCTGACATCTGACCACCTGGCTTTGAGTCGCAGCTCTTCCCTTTAACAGCTCCGTGACCTGGGGGAAGTTACTTACCTTCTGTGTGTTCCACTGTCTTCTAAAAGGCAAGAGTCAATGAGATGCTGAAGGTAAATCTACAGCTGACACACAGCCCATTCTCAGTAAATGGTAGTTATTTGTATTAATTGATATAATTTGAAGATGGGCCCTCAAAGCTCACTCTGAACCCTGTGATTAAATGATGCATACTGATAATATATATCAACTTTATTCCATCTCTTCATCACCCCAGATATTTTCTACTTTGGAAGGAGAGGTGTTGGACTCTCAAGTGTGGCAAACTTTTTCTTCCTCCCGGAAGGAATTATTAACCTCGTAAACTGGATCTCGGTACAGGTACCTGGCTGAGGGGTCTGAATGTTTTCAGTGTATTATTAAAATGCTTCCCATTATGTTTACATAGTACCTGGCTAGGTTGATTGTTTCATATATCGATGGAACTAAAGTGGGTATGGAATGTTTCAACTGCCAGGGCCTTCATTTAGTTCAGCCTGAGCACATAGAAAAGTGATTTGAATAGGAGCTTTGCTCTGTTATTTTGGTGATGGATTTAGGGAAATGGAAAGTAGCAAATTGATGTGTTTTTGGACCTTTGCCAGGTCTGTCCTGGTTATGGCTAATCCTTGCCCAGCAGACCAGCTGCTGCTCCAATAGCCCAAATCAATGGCCAATGGCACCATATTAGTGAACATGTCATGTTCACTGTAGCGAAAAGCACCTTCTAATTCTCAATTGATGGGGTGTCTATCACCCAGCAATACAATGCCATATTGTATGAGGTGATCAGCTCTGCACTGCTGATAGCACTATAAGGGTCAACGCTACCTGTATCACATCAAAAACGGCAATAAACAAACAAAGAGCATCCTTGGGGATGTTTAGATACAATTCTTGGAGTTGGGTGAGCGATTCCACCCTCAGAACTTCAGTTTCGGCATCATAAACCAGGGTGAGTAACGCTCAGTGATTGGGGCTGTGAAAATTCCGTGAGATAATGTCTGGGAGCATTTTTAGAGCCTGTACACAGTCCTCTTTGTTGTCCAGCACCTCCTGAGGGAAAATTTCCCTCTGTGTTTATGCCTACTCTTGAATGAAATGTGTGGATGCCCTTACCCTCTCCCACTTCAGTTTATGGTATTTATTGTTGTTGTTTTTCTTTTTTTTTGTTTTTTCCCCTCATGTAACATGGCTGGGAATGGCTCATGGCTGAGGGATTCAGTGGTTGGACTTACCCAAGACTTAATGTTCAAATGTTTGGGTCTGTGGAGGCTTCAGTCTGAACCATCTCACAGAAGGGTCCAAAGCTTGAGTTTTGGGTTGAGTCATGGGTGGGGGTCTCTAGAAGCCAACTTGGAGATGAAGATTAGTGAGCAGGAAGGTTTTTAGGGGGTGCTGTGGAGGTCACCACTTGTGGAAGAGAGGGGAGGAAGCAGGATTGGGTAGAGGGAAAGCTGGACTCTGATGCAGTCTCACTGAAGGCTCAGTGGAGCTCACGAGGAGCTCTGAAGTCAGCATGACCTTGCAAAGTGGTCCTGAGTCAGTGCAAGGGGGCAGGCTTCTGCAGCTTCAGGGTGGTCTGTCATGGGATGTGGGCTGTGGGAAGAGGCTATGACTTTAGGAAAGAAGATTGTCTTTAGCTAAGTATTGGGCTGACAGCTTAAGGCTGTCCCCAGAAGCTGGGAAATGAAGTTCTCCAGCTCTGCAGGAGGATCTAACAGGCTCATTACATTGTCTACCACAGCCATGCAGAAATCAAAGCCCTCTGGTGCCCATGGAGACAGTTAGCATCTTTCTCCTGCTGGCAACCCAACTGATATTTTATTGTAATGGCAAGATCTGAGTTTATCTGATGCTTTCCATATTATGGTTTTCCAGGAAATTTACATGAATTAATTCACCAATAGAAATGTCATCCCAGCTCTCAACTTGTACAACCGTCTAACCGCACTCTTTGATTCCCTAGAATCAATATAATTTAAAGTACAGAATTTAGCCAAAAGGGAAGAAGAAAAAAGAAAATTGAATCATGGTCTTAAAGCACAACCTGATTAGGTTACCCAATTCAAGCACAAAACATAACCAGAAGAGTTTTACGCTAGTATTCCTCACATCTTACGAATTCATCATCAGTGGAAGATGCATGAAGAAAATAGAGCAATGGAAGACAGGTGAAATTCCAATAAAAAATCCAATTCTTTGTCTCTCACCATGCTCTCACTTCAGTCTATACTGTAATCATGTTCGACAGTTTGTGGTGACTACTCCCGGTTCTTTGTCTTCATACAGCTTGATCTTACATTGCATTCTATTTCGTCTGTGTAATAGCACTGGTGAACTTGATTTCTTTATTATATTTATCAGGTGTATCTCTTTCCATGATGTAAGTAAAAATCATGTAGATGATTTTTAAACTCCAATTTGTGTTTCTTTCTTTTATTGGTCAGTGAGAATAAGCTAACAAATTTATTAGACTTGTTTACTTATTCCCAACATTTTCAAGGATATCTGTTTACCATGCTCTTTCTTTCCTATTCACTGCTCCTCCCTCTCTCCATCCCTGCCTTTCTGTGAATTAAAATTTTCTTTTATTTACTTGTTTGATGTTTATATATTCCTATTATTTTAATAATTTTCAATTTTAAAAATATATTACTATGTACTATGCATCTTATCTTCCTTTTGATTCAGAAGATATGAAGCACGCTTTTCATTTCTTTGCTCTCTGCTTCACGTCATTTAAAATTAATACTAATGAGCTTTTAACAATAAGTTCTACTAAATTATTTGTTCATCATTGTTACTTGAATCCCCCTACTATTTCTTGGATTTTTTTATTGGTGTTTATTGTCTAGTATTTTTTTTTTTTTTTCAGAAGAGCAATGGGTGATAAATCTTTTCAATCATTTATGTCTGAAAAGCTTTTATTTCACCAGTTAAGAAAAAGAAAAAAAAAAAAAAAAAAAAAGAAGAAGAAGAGAAAGAAATGAACAAAATTACTAGTTTGGGGTGATGTAGAATTCAATGTTCAAGATATTTTCCATCAGCACTTTCACAGTATTTCTCGTATTCTGGCATTTTTTTCTTTAAGCTTTTAAGATATTTTCTTTATCCTCAACATTTTAAAATTTTACTCTTTCCTCCCTTTCTTTCCACGTCTCTTTCTTTCTTTTTCTTCTTCTTTCTAATCCTTAGAATTCTTAGGGCCCTTTTATTCTGGTACCCGTGTCTTCAGGGAAACTCTTTTCTTCTATTTATTTAATGATTATTTCCTTTCAGTTCTTTATAATCTTTATTTCTCCAATTCCTTTTACATAGGTATTGGAACTTCTGGATTATTCCTTATATCCTTTAAACTTTCCTTTTATTTCTTCCATTTAATTATATGTTTGTTCTGGATTCTGAGTTACTAATTTGCTCTTCAGTTCTGGCCCTCTATTTGTTTTAAGTCTTATTATTTTATTTTTAAGGGCTTTTATTTGTTCTGAAAGACAGAATACCTTATACATAGAAAAATAACAATGTATTCTTATTTCATGGATATGAAAAATTCCCTGATCTCTTGAAAATCTTACACCCCCTAGGTGTAAGTTCTTAATTTTATTTTCTTTCTTCACAGTGATGCTTTTCCTCAAACGTTTGGTAAATCTTTATTGTGGCTCATTTGTGTCAGTTAAAGTTCCCTGTTAGACTGGCTGCTGATCCATTTTTACAGCTTTCTTAGGAGAAGGGGAGGGCTCAAGAGCTGCTGTTGTGGCTTGTGTTCTCTTGTGTTTTCATTTCGAGTGAAGGAAGGACAAGATGTCCTCGTCTTTGGGCATAGGGCCGCTCTTGTCGCGAGAACAAGCAAAGCCAACCAGCAGAGTCACCATTCTCTGCCTCCAGAGCAAGCGTCCACAGTCACTGTTCTCCCTGGAGAGAGACACCCAGAATTCTTAGTGCTGTCATCTGGCACAATGGTGGGGAAGAAAGGGGTAATGATCTGATGCTGTTCTGGGGTGCCACGGCTAATCCCCTGGTTTGTGTCCCCTGGACCTCCAGCCTGGATGCACTGGTACCTTTTGCAGCAGTACTTTTCTATGGTTTATATCTGTAAGCTCATCTGATTTCTATATTTCAGGAGTTCTATCCCTCACGTATCCTCCTATTAATTTTAATGTGTGGTTACTTATTGTGATGTGTCTATTGATGCATCTATGTTTGTACTAATTTAGGTCTGGGCGAGTTCTCAGTCCAGTCTGTCATCTTGAACTAAAAGCCTTTACAGCATTATAAAGAAGGTGTGTTTTAGCATGTAAAAACAGAAATGTTTATTTCTTTTTAAAAATGGTATATAGACAGGGATTTTCTAAAGGAGCATAGATACATGCAATTCTGAGCTCACAAAAATAACTCTTGATCTAGCCATGTTCTTGAGAGAAAAGCAGAATACATCTCAGGGACTTGGAGACGGAATGTGCTCTGATGGGGCATGTGGCATTGTAAGGTGTGCCGGGCCGTTTAGGATGAATCTCACTTTAGAAAGAGGAGGAGTGGGATGCTTTGGGGAATGTGTATGAAAATTCCCCCTTGCTAACACACTTGGGGCATGATTTATAATAGGGAAAATTCAGAAAAAAAAAAACCCGTGGAAAAGTTATATAAATTCTGGTATATCTATATGTTAGAATATTATGTAGCCATTAAAATATAGAAAATTGCTCATGATCTAATGTTATATAAGAAAACGAAGGTTGAAACACAATTCATTCATAAAACCAATTAGATTTTAAAAGCCATATTTGATTGTAAAAAACCTAATAGAATATACTCCCCTCAACAATAATAATGGGTTTATTTATGAACTGTTTATGAATTTATGAACTGTTAATGTTATTTGATTAAATGTGTCTTGGTTAATTTTTTATAGCCTAATGAATATATGGAGGCTCAGTGTATAACTATTTTATTAACAAAATGTTAATTTTGAAAGTAAAATAAAACTTTAATTTAAGAAATTCCACACCTTGGAGATTTGCTAGTGGTCTTCCATGTCTGCAACCCTTGCCTGTAGGGTGGTCTCCTCCTAACGAGGCTGTGTGGCTAGTTGGAGGGTGCTGAGTTCAAATCCTGGCCCTGCCTTTTACTAACTGAGTGATCTCAGGCAAGTTATCTAACTTCTCTGAACCTTGGTTTTCCAATCCATAAAATGAGGACATCAATTGCACCTACTTCTTACTTGTTGGTGAAGACTAAGTGAAGTGCAGAGCACAGTAAAGTACACACACTAAACTTTTGATAAATGCTGGCTTGTGTTTTCCTAAGCACTACCAGCATCACTATTGGCCACCGCTTAATGTGTTTTGAAGGGAAGAGGTGATTACCTCCAGGTAGGAACAAACTACCAAAAAGCGTACTCAGCCTCTTCGTCGCCCCACGTCATGGGAACACAGAGGTGCTTCCCTACTGCATGTTTCCATTAGAATCAACCCTAAGACGTTTTCTCTTCACTTCAAACTCAAGAGAAGCAGCAGGTAGATGTGCTTCAATTTAAGAGAGCCATTCCACAGAAATAGAGTTAAAAACACAAATAGGTGAATATGTTATTTTGGGTTTCATTATTAAACTTGACTGATTTGTAGAGGTCGTTTATCACTGTGGTGATTGAACTTCCATGAAACCGAACTCCAGAATGTCACCTCAGTCCACATGATTTTCTAGGTAGACATTCTGGGTTGGTGTTTCAGCATTTCCTGCACCAAAATAGTATCATATAACAGTAAAAATATATAGGTGGATAAAAAGCAGTATGTCAGAATATTAGTAGAGGTTATTTCTAGGTGGTTGGGCTGCAGGCATTTTTGCTTTCTTCTAGAACTTTCTTTTTTTTTTTTTTAATTTAATTTAATTTTTTTTATTATGGGTAAAAATCAAAATTCTCACAATACATACAAACATTTGCAAAATGATATATAAATATATATGCATATATGTGTATTTGCTTACAAAAATGTTATTTATATATATATACATATATTTTAAGAGGTGATTAGTTTACCCAAAATATTACACGGAACCCACTGGGATTCCCATGTTGCCCACCTCCCACACCTCCCACCACATCCCACACAAACATCTCCCACAGTGTGGCCCACCACCCTCAATGAACTTACACATCCTGGAGCCTTGCCACCAACCATAGACCACAGTTCACACTGTAGACCACACTCTCTCCCACTCAGTTCTGAGTGGTGTGTGCTGATTTAAAATGTCCTACATCCGTTGCCACAACAGTACTCGGGACAACCTCCAACTCCCAAGAAGCCCCTGTATTTCAGCCGCTCTTCCCCTCCCTACCCCAAAAGTGTCAAGTGGCCACTGGCTCCACCTCATTGTTACAACTTCTTGCATTGCTAGAATCACCATATGTGAACAAGAGAATACCATCAAGTCCACTCTAGTCCATAGTTCTTCCCCCAATCCTGAGGGGACTGGGATGGTGATGTCCACTCCAACTCCAAGTGAGAGAGGGCTTATATCCCATGGATATGGTGAGTGGGATGATCCTGCCTGCCGATGCAGGCCCTCTCCATTCCCTGGGATGGCCATTGCCCATCGTTGTCTCCTCACCAGGTGACTTGGATGAGTCCATTCAGCTGTAGGGTAGGAGTTGCAGCACCACCTAGATTTCATGCACACCTGGCACATAGGTAGGTGGGAGGCTCCAGTCTCTGGAAGTATACCTAAAAACTCCAGCATCACATATAGGTTTGAATAGAAGGGACTGGTGAACCATGTGCAGGGAGGACTTATTTGAGTCTAATTCTGTCACTCTCAGGAGCACAGATTCCAAAATAGAACCCACTGATAAGGCATCAGTCTCTGAGGCTATCCCCCCTTATATAGGACCAGGGTGTCTCCGGAGCCCTCAGGAACCCCACTGAGTGGGGTGATAGGCACTTAGATGTTCTATGAGCTCCTACTGAGGTGTGTGTAAGAGTTACCTCTGGGATGACCTCCCGACTCTCTTTGAAGTCTCCTAGCCACTTGAACTCATTTGTCTTTACCATTTCCCCCTTTTATTCAAGGTCTTTTTCCAGTTGTGTTGCCAGTTGGCACTTGGGAAAAGTTTTCAATTAGCAATAATCGTGCCTCGGATAAACCTCATTGGCTACGATACTGCCACTGCACAAAGCTGCCAGTTGGCACTTGGTATTAATCCCTCGTTGCCAGGGAGGCTCATCCCCGGGAGTCATGTCCCACGTTGTGGGGAAGGTAATGCAATCATATGCTGAGTTTGGCTTAGAGAGAGGCCACATTTGAGCAACAAGGAGGCTCTCAGGTGGCAAGGCAACCCTTAGGCACCCCACAACTGCAGGCTAAGTCTCATTTACAAGAGCAAAGACCACAAGGGTAGTCATCAATAAAAACAAACAAACAAACAAACAAAAAAAAAACATCAGTGGGTCATCCTATTTTGACAGGCACTGTCCCTACACTCAGAGGACTATTGCTGCTCCCTTGGAGACTGTGGCAGAGCTCTCCAGGCTAGGAATTCAGATTCCCTCATTTATTGTGTGATTATCCACCCATCGTGACCATGCCCCATCCCCCGATCCTTTGAATGATTTTGTATATCTTTCATGTATATTCTTTATCTCCATTTTATTTTTATATTATAAGAAATGATGCTAACGTTTTTAAAATCCTTATGTCAACTGTTAGCTATAGAGAAATACCTTAAGTTCAACAAGCTTGATTTAGAAAAGCCAGAATATAAAGACTCACACACGTGCTTGCACATGTTTGAGTGCACAGGAAATGATTTTTTTTTCTTACCTAAGAGTCATGCCAGGGTTTTAAAAAAAAAATAGCAAGAATTCCCAGAGCTTGGAAATTATGGTTCAATTTGCAATTTTCTCTTCATGAATTACTGCTGTGGTGTTAAGTAAGATTGGTGTGAAGTGTACAAGGGATCTTTACACGTTGAGTATCACCAGGGGCCATCCCTGGATTCCTCACCGTCTCCCTGGGAAGGGGCACTGATATTAGCCCCTTTGACGTGGGACTAGGGTCACCCTCCTCCCCCCATGTACACATGGGTTCACGCCCAGGCATTTTGGCTCCATAGCCGCCATCTCCACCACCTCCAGCTACACTAAAGCAACCGAGGCACACCCACAGCAGGCGACCTGGCCATCAGCAGGGCACTGGGCAGCTGTTTAACTGTGGTCATGGCTGCGGGGTGGGGAGGGGAATGTGTGTGAGGACCTGGAAGTGGTTCTCACTTCTAACTATTCTAGAGAATGACATGGACAGTTGAAATTTGATATTAATTTTCTTTCTGTGTGTGTATGTTTCTGTTGGAGAAAATGATGTTAAATAAAATGTGGAGAGACTAAAGGTGATTTTTGTATGTGTTCTTCCTTTCTACCCTCCCTTCCTTCCTTTTTCCCTTTCTCCCTTCCTTCCCTCTTTTTTTGAAAAATAAAAATAAACAAGCCAAAAGGGCATACAATACCTAGTTTTTAATTAAAAAAAAAAAAAAAGACCTAGGCTTACTGCTGGAAGGATCTTTACCAAGCCATTAAATTTTCTGCTCCCTCTGTCTGATACGGGTAATGCTTGCTCTTCTCTTTGGGCTGCTAGAAGGGAGAAATGCCATTTTGATTTTAAAAGTGGAGTTGTTTAAAGGAAGGAAGCATGTATGCTCCTACCACTTTAATATAGGGATTCAATAAATCCTAGAATTTGCCTCTAACTTGTCGAGGTCTGAAGAGATGGGTCCTATGAAAGAGTTCACTAATTTCAATTATCTGGGTTTTATTATCACCTTCTATGGGTCGGAGAGACAGATTTTATAGATTGCAGACACCTGAGGCTATGGCAATGGGGTTTCACTCCATTAAATCTAGGAAGCATAAGAGAAGGATAAGATATGAGAGGGCTTGAAAGATATGCCCGTTTCATCATGGAAAATATGACCTACTAAGCAGCTATGAGAAATGAAAGCAGGGAATGCCATTTCATGGGAAGTGCTATTGGGTATAAAATGCTTTCTGTATTATTTATTATCCGTTATCATATGCTACCATATCACTGCAGTGGTATTTAGTAAAAGATAGCAGTTGTACACGATGTAGACCAAATTCTCAAACTTTAGTGTGTATCAGAATCATCTGTGGGACTTGTGCAAAATGCAGGTTCCCAGGCCCCGTATGCAGTGGTGCAGATTGCCTGTGGTCAGGGTGTGGCCTGGCAATCTGCAATTTAAACATCCTTGGTGAGTCTGAGGCAGGTGGTGTGGGGCCCTCACTGAAGAACCCCTCGGCATCCGTCCGTCTAGACGGTTCTTAACCAGGTGTCCGTGGGCTTGAATTGAAATTCAAAAAGACATTGTTCTTGTGGGGACGTGCTGGTGAGGGTGTGATATATTTATTAAATAATCCACAGTGCAGTGTGGACTTAGTGAGGGGTCTGTGCTTTTCACCCGACCGGCAGAGGGGTCCGTGGAACTAAGAGCCCCTGCCCTGGATGGCGTGTGAATCCTCACACCACCTCTTAGGCAGGATGTTTTGTCCAAATTTCTGTTCCTCGTTGACGTGAGGGGTTTATAAATCCATCCTTGGCTCCCAGAGCTGTTGGGAGGATTACACAAGAGCGTGCATGGGGCACAGCAGCCTCCGACATTTATTGTGGGTCTGTGGACAGCAAAAGTGAGATGTGTCCCCCGTGCTGTTCATCCTGGTGACCACCACACTCCCAGTCCTTGCTCTGCCTGGAACAGTGTTGGGGACTTCCAGGATGCAGCACAGTGCTACAGCTCAATTGCTTGGGCTCAAATGTTGCCTCTGCAATGTATTGTGTGGTCTTGGTCAAGTTATTTAATCTCTCAGGGCCTCAGTTTCTTCATCTGCAAGGCAGGGATAATTATATACCCATTTCATAAGTTTGTTGGGCATACAAATGAATTACTAAAAGTCAAGCTCTCAGAATATCACCTGGCAAATAGGAAAGTGCCACGTGAGTGCTGGTTAAATAAACACAGAACCTTGTGCATTGAATACATGCATGTACTTCTTTCCTTTCTCTCTTTCTTTCCAACATAGTGCAGGTGTATTCTAGTAGCTGAGAGACTTTTTTAAAGTAGAGCCCACTTGTAAGTGCCTCTGCTCCCAAGAGGAGGAAATCTGTGGGTGTGAGATGGGTTTGGCAGTCGGCAGAGATGGGCTGCTGAGAACTGGAGGCACCCTGGGTGGGGGTGTAGGGAGGCAGAGCCAGATTCAGCTCTTCTAACTAGGAGAGCTGACAGGTAACAAAATGAGGCTCCCTCAGTTGTCTGATGAAGCAGCCAAAGCAAGATATTTAGTTAATAGCAGCTACCTGGTGCCTATAATTTTCAAGTCCTGGGAGGCATATTACTTTGCCAAAGATAAGCAGAGAGATGGAGCAGGGAAGCAAGAGAAGTAGTCGGAGGAGGGTGGGGAGGTGGGGAATCTGTTTCCCCCGTGCCTTGTAGGTGTTCTGCTCACCTAAAGTGAACACAAATGGAGCGTTTGCTCAGAGTTGTCGTGGCTGAAATAAATGTATTGAATTTAAACTCTGCCCCAATTCATCTGTTATGCAACTGAAATGGAAGCAGCTCAGATTTAAAAGGCATCTCCTGTTTTTCTCAGCCAGCAGGACTTAGGCCACTTGTTTGCTTAGATTGTTCTGCATCATCCAATGTTTGGATGAAAGTCCCTCCAAAACTTCACTGGCCATATTATTTTTCCTTCAACCGTCAACTCATAAGATAAAGCCGAAGCTGTAGTAAAAAAACAGAGTTCCTTCAAATCCTAATTTTCTAGCCAACTATGGCTTTAGTCTAAAGCTTTCTCTTTCGGAGAGAAAATCACATTTTCACATTTCCTCTTGGTTGGCTGGACTTGCCCACAGATTCTTGGGTGATATTCAGCAGGCTGCTTTGTGGTTTTACTGTGTGTTGGGAATTTTCTTCTGGGATTATACATAGCAGTAGAAAGCGTATGCACCACTCTTGCTTCACCCAGGACGAAATCATCTTTTCACAAGAGATAGACACGCAGACTGTAACATTTTGTGCCTTGTTTTGTGTTATACTGTAATTAATTTTAATATAAAATATATTTCTTTAGTCTGGTTCTAGAAATGGTATATATATATTTTTTAATTATTTTATTTATTTATTTTTTATCAGGAGGTCCCAGGGATTGAACCCAGGTCCCTCCACATGAGAGACAGATGCCCAACTATTTGAGCCACATCCGTCCCCCCAGAAACAGTATATTGTAGAAAATTTGGTCACTCCTGAAAAATCACATGGAAGGAAATATAACCATAAAAGAACCACTCACAAATAATGATCTTTGTGTGTTTTTTCTTTCCTGACACATCTATCCATATAGCCAGGTAGTAAGCCAGCCTGCCTCCCTCCCCCCTCCCTCCCTCCATCTATGCTTCCATCTATTCCAGGAAGAAGTAAGGGCGCCTAACGAGTTGTGTAGTGGTTAAGAATACAGGCTCTGGGGGAGCGGATGTGGCTCAAGTGGTTGAGTGCCTGCTTCCCAAATGGGAGGTCCCTGGTTCAATTCCTGGTGCCTCCTAAACAACAACAAAAACAAACAAGCAAACTAAATGGAAAAACCAACTCAGGGGAGCCAATGTAGCTCAGTGGCTGAGTGCCAACTTCCCCCATATGAGGTCCAGGGTTCAATCCCCAGCCCCAGTACTTCAAAAAATAAAAATAATAAATAAATAAAATAAAATGAAAAACAGCAATGACAACAAAAAAAAACAGGCTCTGGAGTGTGATTTCTTTGTATGTTCCAATCCTGACTGTGCTGTGCACTTTCTCTGTAATCTTGGACAAGTTTTTATAGCCCTTTTCCACTATAAACTGGGATTAATAATAGCGCCTACCTTGTATGATTGTGTCAGGATTTAATGATATAATCCACATAAGATGCTTGGCAAAGTGGTTAGCATAGAGGAAGCTCTCAATAAATACTTGTTATTTTTACTATTACTATGAGTGTTAATAATAGTAGTGTTGTGAAAATCTGATAAGAAAAAATATAAAAAATACTAAATACTTAACATAGTGCCTAGGTCTGATAATTACAATTGTAAATGGATGATAAATATACACAGACTTATTTTGTTTATGTTATTTAGGTCCATCTGTTTCATAAACTCAGTTTTAAATGCCATTCTAATGATTGAAAAATATTCAGTAACACAAATATTCACAAGCAAATGGCTGTAGCTTTGCTTTTAGATGATATAAACTTTGTATTGTTATGAACAACGCTGTGATGAACATCCTATCACGGTTATTTCCTTGGACTAAATCCTGGAAGGGAGATGGCTGGCTGTAGGATGGAGTGACACAGTTGAAGCAATATTACCACAGTGCCCGTTAGGAAGTTCGCACCCATTTGCATTTCCATATGGGTTGGAATGACCTCCTTTCCCGTACTATTGCCAGACTTATGTGTTATCTCAGCAAACATTTGCCATTCCAGTAGACAAAACATAGGCTCTCGTTCATGTTTTATTTCTTGCCTTTATTTAATTGCCAGCAAAGTCGAACTTTGTCATATGTTTTTTTCACCATATTTATTTCTATTTCTGAAAATTATCAACTTGAAATTGTGCAATTTTCCATTGGGGTGTGTGTTCTTTTCTTTTCTAATGATTTGGCCAGTGTTTAAAATTGCCTTTTGGGAATGTACTGCTTTCCAGTCTGTGACAATTGGACAGCAGGCTGTTGCCGTGTCCTGAAACCTCTCTTGGTTTACTATGATTTCCTAAAGTTTACTGTCCATGTCCCTTAAGCCAGCACCAGTCTCAGCTGGGTGCCGATGGATGGGAGCCCGAGCCTAACTCCTCAGTGGCTTCTCACCGCCCCACCTTTTGGTGGCTCTTTTTTCATCTCTGTGATGTTTTACTGTCCTCCTAAATTCATTCTGATCGTTGAAGGAGAAAGTAGGTGCCAGTGGCAGGGAGCTCTTCCCTTTATCACGCCTTCTCTGTGCCTGCTCCTGGTTGTGGACACTTCATTCTCTCTACGTAATTTTAAAAACCCGCGCTGGGAAGACGGGCCCTGGGCAACCCCTTATCTGTGTAGCGTTCTCAGCCCAGAAGTCTTCCTTTAAATATGGTACAGGAGCCACCGAAATAGTTCCCTTTAGCATCTGGAAAAAAATCCCTTCAGACCTTTTTATACTCAATGATTCATCTTCACAAGTGGACTACAGTCACAGCAAACTGTTTCGGGGAAGTGTTGTAGTATTTTCCGCTTTGCCAGCCTTAGGAGCTGGGCTGTAGCTCCTCAGCACTGCTGCTGTAGCACAAAAGCAGCTCCAGGCAACGTGGAAACAAGTGAGTGTAGCTGTGTTCTAATAAAGTTTTATATATTCAAAAATAGCTGAAGGGCTGATTTTGTCGCTGGACTAACCTAAATGAATAAATGAGAGAGAAGAAGAGGAAAGGGGCCGATGTAGAAGGTGGAGACATTTTTTTATTGTGTTATAAATAAAATAAAACTTTCCATCTTAATCATTTTTTAAGAATAAAATTTGGTGGCATTAAGTACTTCTTAAATTTTGTGCTATAATTTTGTGCTACTATCAACACCTAAACTTTTACCACTAAAACTTTTTTTCTTCTCCCAAAACAGAAATGTTGTACTCATTAAGCAGTAACTTCCCATTTCCTTCTCCTTCTGGCCCCTGGTAACCTCTAATCTACTTTCTAGCTGTATGAATTTACTTATTCTAAATATTTCATATAAATTGAATTGCACAGTATTTGCCCTCTTGTATCTGGCTTTCTTCACCTCACATAATATTTTCAAGTGTCTTCCATTTACAGAAGATAGCAGAGCTCATTCCTTTTTGTGGCTGAATAACGTTGTCTGGATAGAAACACATTTTGTTCATTCACTCATCTATTGATGGACCCTTGGGTTGTTTCCACCTTTTGGCTAATGTGAATTATGCTGCTATAAACGTTGGTGTACAAACATCTGTTGGAGTTCCTGCTTTCAGTTCTTTGGGAGATATACCCATGAGTGGAATTGCCAGGTCATATGGTAATTCTACGTTTAGCTTTTCCAGGAGCCCCTAGGCTTTGACACAGCGGCCGCACCATTCTACATTCCTACCAGCAATGCTTGCAGATTCCAGTTTCTACACATCCTTGCCTACATTATTTATTTTAAGAAGGAGACATTTTAACCCATTGTCATTAACGGAAAGTCCGTTGCATTTGACCCCAACTTCTAAGAACATTTTCCATTTTCTGCCTCGTGGCCTGTGGGGGGATTGCTTTCCATTCACCCGAGTCTGCTAATGCTGTGTGGCCTGGGATGTCCTCAGAGCCTGTGCCTTTAGTAGATTTCCTGAGTGATGGTTCCCCTTATTTACTTCCCTGGGCTGAAATCGTTATTGTGGCTGACTGTTTTGATAATCTACTTCTATAGAACGTTCTCCTGTGAATAGAGTCACTCTTTAAGTGATTACTCTCCTTAACCTTGTTTCCTCACAGGAAATAATTCCCACAGAAAATCTTTTCTGTTGTTCAAAAAATACCCCTTGCATATTCAAATGCCATCGTCTGTTCAATCCTGAATAATTTTGAGTTGATTTTGAGTTGATATGTCCATGAGGAGTACACTGTGGAGAGAAAAATACAAATAGGAAAACAGGATGGAGTTAGAAGTTTGACCCCCATTGTATCTATCACCTGAGGACATTGGAGATAGACTGTACATTTGGTATTTTACTAATAGCAAAAGCAAAGAGGGAAAATTTTCAGGTCCTCAGTTCATAGTATCCATAGGGCAAAACCATGCCAGGTACTCAAATTGTTTCTCTTTGGTCTTTGGAATTCAGACCTGGCAGGAACGCCATGGGTCCTGACGAAGGAGGCACACGATAGAGTTGACTCTGGCTGCATTATATTTAAATATTGTACTGGTCAAAAGCAAGCCAACCAAAAGAACTCGTGTGTGTGTGTGTGTGTATGTGTGTTTTAAAAAACACAGTTCTCTAATGCCTTTTTCTTTCAAATTAAAGGAAAGAATGCAACTAAATATATGAATCTGAATGGCACGACTCACTTAAGGTTCTCTAGGAAGACTATTAGCAGTCTTGTTTGAGTGAGCGCAAGCTTTTCTTTGGCAATTGCCTGGCCACAGTCCTTCATAGGAAACTTATTTAGGCTTTTTTTTTTTTTTTTTAACGGGAGGTCTCAGGGATCGAACCCAGGTCCCTCCATATGGGAGATGGACACCCAACCATTTGAGCCACATCCATCCCCAGGAAACTTATTTAAAATGCACTTTGGGATTACTGTCTCCAGCAACTTTGTTTTGATATTTTGAGACTCCCCAGCTTTAATTCTATATCTAAGTAAAGAACTCCAAAGCATCTATGTATCAATACCTTTCAAATCAGTCTCCTAGTCTTTATGATTCTGGAGACACTGCTTATTAGATGGTGGTTTCAGGCACCAAGGATCCTTTCCCAGAATCTTGATGTAGACCACCCCCCACCCCCCGCCCCCAGGAAGGGTCAAGTTAGCATGGGTAATTAATTGCCTGAGAGCTTGACCCAAAAGAAACGCTTAGGGCAGGAGACTTACCCAAGAGCCATCCAGAGCTGTGGTTTTTCCACTTCGGGGGTGGCTAGGATGGGCTGTGCTGGGCTGGGAAGGGGCAACCCCTTCAGCAAGGAAAGCCCTAGCCCCATTGGAAGGCCTTGGACTTAATGGCCATCTCAACCCCCTTTCTTCATTGTTGGCTAAAGTTGGAAACAAATGTCCAGGGTGGGCTCTCTGAGGTGGGCTATTCTAGCACTCGTTGGAATTTTGGGTCTCAGCTCTGGAGTCATCAATAAATAAAACTGCTTTATCACAAACAGTAAAATAAAGAACATTCAGAGAGTGGAGTCTACGGGTTCATTTGTACTTGCTGCCCTATGGAGTCTTCATGGAAATTCTATATGTTGGTCAGGATAAATGCTTTTATCTCCCTGTAGAGAGGAGGCACTGAAATTCAGAAGGTAGCTATGACTTTAAGGTCGTAAGGATGGCTTCAAATGACAGAAATTTATTGTCTCACAGTTCTGGAGGCTGAAGGCCAAAATCAAAGTGTCAGCAGGACCAAGCTCCATCTGAAACCTGTAGGGATGACTCCTTCCCTGCCCCTTGCAGCTCTGGTGGTCACCACAATCCTCGATGTTCCTTGGCTTTTAGGTACGGCACTCTGGTTCTTTTCCCCAGTGTGTCTCTCTGTCCAAATTTCATCGTCTTATGAGGAGATCAGTCACATTGGATTAAGGGCCCACCCTACTAGTTTGGCCTCATTGTAACTCAGCCAAGTCCATTCGCAACGACCCTATTTGGTATCAGGGCTTAGGGCATCAATATGTCTTTTAGGGTGACACAGTTCAACCCATATCACAAAAGCATAATGCTTAGAACAGTGCCTGGCTCAAAAAGCAGTTAATAAGAATTAGCTGTTGTTAGGATTCTCTCTCACACACCCAGGTTATTCACAAAGATTGGTTCTGGATGACATTTGACTGTTTCCAAAAATCAAATCCACTTTCCATGAACACAGATTTTCTACCATAAAGGTTATTCCAAGGGGTGGGTCACCTCTGAACATAGTTCAAACAAAGGAAACCAAAATTATGCATGGCACATGACAGTTTAGTAGATTGAGTTATCTCACTTGTGTCTACTTTGAAGGGGGAAACCATCATTTCAGTGTGCAAATTATTATCTCATTATTTTATATAAGCCAGAAGGGAGTTTGGAATGGGAAGGCCTAAAAAAGTATATTTAAAAAGCCACTGCATGTTGTTCTGTCATTTAGCATTTAATTAAAATAACTGTGGTAACAACAAATTGAAATGTTCAGTGCATTTTTTTTTCATGTAACAATATGTTGACTGAGATTTCCAAATTACTAAGAGCATTCAGGCAGATCTGGGAATTTGGATCTAGTAACCCTTCAGTTCTTTTATTTACAATGTTGGCAATCTGTGGAAATTATTTTTTACAGATATTGAACTTAATAGAGAAATTGCTGAACACATTTCCACATTTGGCTCTCCAAGACAAAGTTTGTAAAATTTGTGAGCTGTGAACAGTAACTTTACTATATATTTGCCTGACAATTGTCTAAGAATTGTGTCTTCAATGAATGAGAGGGGAAAAATTAAACCAGAAGTCAGAATCACTGCAATTAAAATTATGGGCAACCATGATTCCGGAGTTTCAAGTAAATTAGTCACTATGGATTGAAAACAAACAAGTAAGCAAACCCCAAACAGACAAACCTCACACTTACTAGAGCCAATTAGATATTTCAAAGGAAAAGTCTCAGTTTTTAATATGTTACAAAATCACATGAATGCATCAGCAGTTTTGACAGATTTGGCTTAAAATAGAAGACAAGCAAAAAAAATTGATACAGGCAATTTTAATGTGGCCTAAGCAATAGCAAGAAATATTAACAACAGGCTCAATCTTCACTCCAAAATGAGGTGACTGTGCAGAGTGAACAAATTGTGGAATGTGGACTGCATGACGTGCTGGGTTTCTATTGATAATAGCTGGTGATGTGCAGCGTGGCACATTCGTTAGAAAGTTCAGATTTGCCCTGGGGTGACAACTGGGGAAAATGCCAGAGATCGAGTGTTCCCCAAGTGATGAAAGGGCTTTCTGGACGGCCCTCAGGAACCAACTGCTTTGTTTGAGAATTGAGCTGGGACACTTGCCAAGTCGGCACCATTTCTTGCTCCCTCTGGGCGAGACCCCAGAAAGCCAGGACCCGAGTTTTTCGCAAACTCTGCAGCTGGCCTCCGATGGCTGGGCCACAGCACACTGCCAGCCAGCTCCCTGGGCCAGGCCAGGGCCAGGTGGGGCCTCCTTCTAGCCCTCAGCTACACTGACCTCCCTGTACCCCGAGGGCACCTACCCTCATCCTGCCTGACTCTTCTCCAAGCTCCTGACTTTGCAGTTTCACCACCAAGAGCCTCTGGAAAGCATCCACTTCTCTTCCTCCCACCACTTTATCTGGGTTGAAGCCATATAATGTCCCCCCAACCCCCACCATCACATCAATAACCTTGACTGGTCTCCCTGCTTTACATTAACCCCACCATCCAATTCCTTAACAGACATTTGTTGAGTTCTTCTAGTCTCCCAGGCATGGTGTCAGTTAACAGCAAGTGCCTTTACCTGAAACTATTCATTCATCCGTTCCGGTTTTTCATTCAACACATATTGAGTGCATATGACACATTGTGTTATTTGACACGCTGGGCATATAGTTGGAAACAAAGTTCAGGCTCCAGGGCAGCTGGCATTTTATTGAAGGAGACAGTCAGTTAACAAATAATAATATAGTCCAAGTGGCAATCACTGGAGAAAACAATAAGTAGGGAAATAGGATGGAAAGTAATGGGATTATCTTAGGATGGACAGGGCAGGCCTCCCCAGAGAGGTCACTTTTGAGGAAGACTGAGATGGAAGGCGGTGGGTACACTTTGTAAATATTTGAGAAATGTCCTCTGGCCAGAGAGAAGGACAGTGGCTAAGGTCTCAGTGAGTTGGGGGACTACCAAGAAGGAGGGTGAGCCTAAGCAAAAGGGAGAGAAGTGGGAGGTACAGTAGGGGCAGGGGCCATAATGGGATGATCTCAGGGATCTTTTAGGCTTTGGTAATAAAGTTGGATTTGATCAGCCATGACCTTTTTTTTTACATTGAAAATTTTTTTTTTTACTTTTTATAGATATTGAGATTATATAAATATTACATAAAAAATGTAGGGGATTCCCATATGCCCCACTCCTTACCCCTCCCATACTTTCCCACATTAACAACATCCTTCATTAGTGTGCTTACATTTGTTACAATTGATGAACACATTTTGGAGCATTGCCCCTAAGTGTGGATTATAGTTTACATTGTAGTTTAAACTCTCTCCCGTACAATGTTTTAAGTTATGACAAGATATATAATGGCCTGTATCTTTCATTGCAACGTCATTGCAGGACAATTCCAATGTCCCGAAAATGCTGCCACATTACACCTATTTTTCCCCTTTCCCTCCGTTCAGAACCTCTGGTGGCCACTGCCTCCACATCAATGATAAAAGTTCTTCCATTGCTAGGATAACAATCAGTCTATAGTAGAATAACAGTAAGTCTACTCTAGTCCGTTGTTTATTTCCCAATCCTGAGGATTCTGGGATGGTGATACCCTCTCTGCCTCTAATTGAGAGGGGGCTTAGATTCCATGGGGCAGATGGATGGGAATATTTTGCTTGCAGTTGCAGACTGTCTCTGTTTCTTGGGACAGTCACTGTCCATCATCATCTCCTTGTTAGTCATCCTGGGTGAGTCCAATGAACTGGAGAGTAAGTGTTGCAACTCTGTTGAGATTCAGGGCCCTACTGGCCCATGGACAGCCCAAAGGTTTAAGTCTCTTGGACATAAATCTATCAACTCTAGCAATAACTATAGGTTCAAATATAAAGGGCAGAAGAGCCATGTGTAGGGAAACCACAACTGAGTCCAACTCTGCCACATAAATTCAAAAGTAGGGCCCACTGGCAGGGTGCCAAACCCCTGAGCTAGCTATGACCTTTCAAATGACACAAAGCTGATCATGTCACTTTCTTGCTGATCACCCAGCACCACCATCATTCCTAGGCTCATACCCAAACTCCTTACCAGCCCCTTCATCACAGGGTTCCTTCCCACATCTTCACCCTATTTTCCTACTAGACTTTCTTTGCTCTCCAAGACCCAGCCTCACTAGTTCTTCTCTGTTCTTAGAATACACCCAACTTATTATTGCCCCAGGGCCTTTGCATATGCTATCTCCCTTGCCCATTCTTTGTAGAGTTTGTGCTTTCTTGTCATTCAGGTCTCAGCCTAAATGTCATCTTCCCAAATGTCAGCCCTTCCCTGATACTTTATGGCATCACCCTGTTTTATTTTCTTCATACTACAACTCAAAATCTGGCTGTATATTATTTATTTGTTTATTATCTGTCTCCCTTCAAGAATATAGGCTTAGTGGAGAGCAAGAGCCTTATCTTTACTGTTCACCGCAGGACGTCTTTTAACGATGCAGGCGTATTGTAGGTCACGGTGGTGGTTTGGATCTTCTGAGAAGCAGACATCAAGACAGCTTAAACTGCCAGAAATTTATTTGGGGAAATCCTGGGAGGAAAATTAAGCAGTGAGATAGGGAGGCTGAGAGAGCCATGTGACCAAGAGGACTCCAAGTGAAGGAGAGAGAGAGAAGGAAGAAAGCTTAGCTGGAAATGTCTTTGACTGCTGTACAGTTCTAAGCAAGTCCAGCAAGGCCACTGGGAAGTCCTTGAGCCAAAGTTGTCCATCAAAGGAGTCCCGCATCCAGCAGGGACACTGTCCTACCCAGCATCTGGCTAGGAGCAGAATGTGGGAAGTGAGAACTTGTGGGAAATGTGGCAGTGGATTCTAGTGCTCAACAGCTGGGGTCACTGATCAATACGCCCCTGCGGTTAGAGACCTGAGAAGTGCATTCTCACGTCTGTCACATAGGTATATAAAATTATTCTTTCAATGAATAGGTAATGAATAAATGAATGGATACACTTCTCCCTTATGTTAGATTTATACCTGGCTCCTCCTCTAGGTTTTCAGCAGCACTCTTGGCTCTGTCAGCTGCTTTTGCATTGAGTATCTGTGGTGTGCACTGGTTTCCACGCAGTGCCTCACTGGTCATCCTAGATTGAGGAGCGTGAGACCCCAAATAGGGTGAGTAATTTTCCCAAGCACAGCAGCTAGGAAGTGGCAGAGCTCCTCTGTAAAGCTCGGGCTCATTAGCTGTTACTGTCATCCTCTACTAATGTGCAATGCTCGGAGGGCGTGGTCTCGCAGAGGAGGGGCCTGAGACTAGCAAAGGGCAAGGAAGAGGGCTGATTCCCAGACGTGCAGTCAAGACGTGCGTTCATGAATTTGCCTTTAATCCTCCCTCCCTCCCTCTCTTCCCTCCCTCCCTCTCTTTCCCCCCTCCCTCTCTCCCCCTCCTCCCCCCCTTTCCTTCCACAAACATTTATTAAATGCCTTTGCATGCCAGCCAGTGAACTAAGTCCTAATCTTCAGTTCTTCGAGTCCCCCAGTCTGTGCTGTGTGGTACAGTAAGCCACGTGAGACTGCTCAGCCCTTGATGTGGGGTTGGCCTAAGCTGAGATGTGCAGTGAGTATAAAGAATACACTGGGTTTCAAAACTAGTATGGACAAATTGTAAAATATCTTATTCATCATTTTATACTGACCACATATCACAACGATAATACTTTGAATATATTAGGTTAAATAAGTTAGATCATTAAAAATTAATTTCTGGGTCGGATGTGGCTCAACTGGTTGGACGTCCGTCTCCCATATGGAGGGACCCGGGTTCGATCCCCGGGACCTCCCGGTAAAAAAAAAAAAAAAAAATTAATTTCTGTTTGGACTTTTTACTTTTTTTCATGTGGCTATTTGAAAATTAAAAATGCCTCTGTGGCTCACATTATAATTCTTTGGACGGGTCGGGTCTGTTGAAAAGTGGGAAAGGGTTCTTTCATAGTACAGAGGAGTGTTTACAGACATGGCATATTTGAGCTTGTCGGTGGGAGGGAACAGGGTAGGGATGGCATTCGTAGTGGTTGACTCAGCGTGGACAAAGGAGAGGAGAAGCCAGAAGGAAAGCTGCCTCCCATGGTGTGGGTCTGGAATCTTGGACAAGGGTGTTGCAAGCTGGGCTTCCTGGGAGGCAGACTCTGAGGTGGAGCTTAGCCTGCAAGCTGTTTCGTTCCTGGAGAGTGTCCTTGGCCTCGTTCAGGATTTGGATATGAGCTGCCTGGACCAGGAGTGAGACCTCGGGGGAGGTGGCTGTCCACAGCAGAGGTGAAGACTGTCCCCCTGGCTGGAACAAGACCCTTCTTGAAGAGTGGTGGGGACAGCACTTCAGAGTGTCCATGCCCACTGGCTAGAGAAAGGAGGGCAGGCAGTGACAGAGGGAGGCCCCTTCCTTGCCCCACGCCTCAGTCCTCAGGTCTCCCTTTAGCTGAGTGGGTGGGAGGGAAACCAGGTTCCCCACGATGGCAAGCGGGTACTTTGGAGTTTGTGTAAATGACAGCCGAAGCAGTGGTGAATTTGTATGGGTAATGCATTTACCCACGGTCCCTAGAGCACACTAGAAGACAATTTCTTGGTGTTTAAAAGATTATCCTTTTAATAATTCATTGATCTTAACAACACAATACATCAATGGTTTACACCAAAGCCATGCTTTATCTGCAGTGCACTTCTAAATTGAAAGGTGCCATAAAATAGCACTTAACTTTCGGAATCCTTACGTTATCTAAAGCTCAGTTTCATATTTGTTTGATGATAATGAATATCCTGTCTATTTTATCATCTAGTACAAGCTCTAATTTAGTAGTGCAGGAGTAACTGTGGTGAGACATGCAGGTGGGTGGCATGTACATGTGTGTGTGAGTGAGTGTGTATGAATGTGAGGGTGAGTGAGCATGTTCGTGTTAGTGTGTGTGTGAGGGTGAATGAGTGTGTGTGTGTATGTGAGAGAGAGTATTGTGTGTGAGTGTGTGTGTGAACATGTGAGTATGGCTGTGAGTGTGACTCTGTGTGCATGTGTGTATGAGTGTGCAAGGGTGTGCAATAGCACACAGGCAGGTCTGGCCTTACAGCCGACTGCCAGCATCTTCACATGGATCCGTGACAGGCTGCAGTTAAGCATATTGGCATTCCAGTCTTAAGTGACCCGTTTGGTTTGCTGGGAACATATTCCTTTGCCAACCAGGGAACAAACCCACAATTTCCTCCTCCAAACAAAACCCAAAATGAATCATTATGCTTTCAACACAACTAGAATCGAGAATTAGCCAGAGTTCTCCTTTTTCGCTTGTTTGCAGCAATCCCCTTATTTCCTGGCACCTGGCATTCTGGGTGATGAGGATGTGCAAGTGATTACAGGGGCAGAAAGGTCCTCAGGGGCTCCCCGTTGCTTTTTTCTTTTTTTCGGGAGTTACTGGGGATTGAACCCAGGACCTCGTACATGCTCTTGGAGTGGAACTCACAGTCTACACACAGGGCTCAGGAGCTCCAGCTCCTCCCGATCCCTCAGCCGCTTCCCCACTCTCTGCATTCAGGTTCCCAGCCATGCCATGTTCTTCCCGCCGTGGCTCCTGCCCTCCTCTCTGCCGGAACTGCTTCTTTCAGAGTCCCTTTCAGCTCGTGAATTCACAGTGAAATGCCAGCGCCGTTGATGCCCTGTGCGTGCCCACAGCCCTGCCCCCGGCACAGCACTCCTGCCCTTGGCCACGTCGTCGTCGCTGATGGGCTGGAACCACGAGGACAGACCCGTGCTTGCCCAAAGCATGGCCAAATGCTTTACCATAGAGAACATGGATAAGAGAATGACCATAAGAATGAATGAATGCCAACAACATTTAATACCATAGACAGGCCAAGCCAGGTAAACTCTGGAAAGAATGAATTACAGTTGAGAGCCACTTGTTATACATGATCTTGGCTGCAAGACTTTTAGTAAATTGATGAGGCCAGATTTCACATTCCTTGGTTAAAGGAATACATGAGACATGCTCTAGAGGAGACAGAGAAGGAATTCTTTCAAGAAGCTTAGCTGCAATGGAAGACAAGAGATAGGAAAATAACCTCACAAGTGGGTAGAATTGAGAAAAAGGCTCTTATGTTTTTTTTTCTTTGCCTAGAATAAATAAACCTTAAACATGTTTGTAAGCTGCCAGGAAGTAGCCAGTGGAGAGGGAGTGATTGAAGATGGGAGGGAAAGAGAGTGTAATTGATGGGGCAATGCCCCCAAGAGGCATGAGGTGTAAAATTATAAGTGTGGCTCAAGAAGTGAGTCTGGGAGAGGCCAGCGCCAAGGCAGCTGATATTTCTACCCAGCCTGTAGGCCTTTTTTGTGGAAGAGCGAAGGAAACATCAATCATCTCCTCCCTGGCTGGGTAAATGCCAAGATATTCTCTGGCAGAAACTTCCCCATGCAGGAGGCTCGGAATTAATTGTGTGGATTAAGCATAAGCCGGAAGGAGCAGGAAAGTTCTAAGCACTAAATCCCAAAAATAGGTCCTTTTCAGATCAAGGGAACGCATCTGAGAGGGATCTGCTGGCCCAGAACGCGGAGGGAAATTGCTAAGTGATCACCGCGATGCCCCTCCTTGCAAGATTGTTTCTCACGAGCTGAGATGTCTATTGATTTTTTTGCCGTGATTATACTTCCAGAAAGAGAACATGATCTCCTGGAATCTGTTCAGGGAATAAAAATGTCTGAACAGGAGGAAAGGATTTTTTTTTTTTTTTTTGACCTTCTACTGGCATTGTTTTGTTGTTGTCACAGCTTGTTCAAGGACCCAAATTAGGAGTGTCCATGAAATCCTTTAAATAAGATTATGTCTGATGATGATGGTGTGCTTTGAGAGCAGTGCAAAACTAAAATATAAATATTTTGTGAACAAGCAAGTGCATGAGTGTATAAAGGTGAGTAGATCCATGAAGGAATCTACCTACCCAGACTCTAGAAGGATTTCCTCCCCCAAAGAGATACATTGCTGGAGGCACAGTAAATACATAATAAATCTTTGTGTAAGGAAGAAATGAATGACAGTCAGCCAGCCAACAAATATTTATTGGATTAAATGAATTAATACCTGATAAACACTTATAACAGCATATGCTAGGTGCACTATGAGTGTTAAATAGATAAAGTAGACAACTATATACCAGATCCTATGCCAATTTCCAAGATATAACCCCAAACAAAGCAGACAGATTCTGCCCCATTGATCTTAGAATCCAGTGGGTGTTTCCATTGAACAAGGGGGATGTCAGTGCCATCACTTCCACCTGTAGGCCACCAGCTCTGAACCAATAACTTTCACCCACATGACCCCTAACGCTCCCAGAGGTAAGTATGAGTGACCTTATTTCCCAGAGATAAATCTCAGAGAGTTCTTTGGTGACTTGCTCAAGTTCACACAGCTATTGGGGCAGGTGTGTGTGTGTGTGTGTGTGTGTGTGTGTGTAGCCAAGCATCAAACACAGGGCAGTCTGGTTCCAAAGCTTGGATTATTTTGCTTGTATCACACTGCTTCTCATTTGCCCAATTAAAATATGAGAGAACTAAAAGACGCCCATTGATGGATTAGAGGTGATTTGTAAAAGTTTAAAGGACTGCAATTTTTCATAATTTCTGTAGACTTTACACACATGCCCTAACCCCTGAGAGCAATATAAAGCAGTTCTTTATGTTCTGAGGGTATGCACCTCAGAAGTTAAAAATCATCAAGCCCACTGGGAAGAAGGGTTCCCTGGAGATTTGCTTTATAAAAATAAACAGAAATCAATTTTGACTTGTTTTCTAATTATGATAAATGAAGCCAGGTTAGAGAAAAAAAGTCCCAGAGTTAGTCGAGGATCATTTTGCCAGGATGCATTGGTCTTTGACAAGCAATTAAGAAGCCCTCTGATTGTGCCTGGCAGTGCCACGGCTCAGCACACTCCTGATTAATTCTCATTTTCATTCTTTCCTTGGGATTTATTTACTCATTTCACCTGGAATGTGTTTAGCTTCTCAACCTCACACTCATGCTTTCTCATGGGCCTCTTTTCTTGGCTCCCCACAGCTTCCCATACTCATTAATCAGCGCCATATTTAATTCTACTGGTGAAACGCCATACTTGTTGACATCCATTCACTTATCCTCCCTCCCTCTCTCCCTCCTTTCCACTCTCCTTTCCTCCCTCCTTCCCGCCTTTCATTCTTCCCTTTCCCCCCACCCTTTCTTCCATTGAGTCATTCATTGGATGGAAGCTCATCTGATGTGAGCTATTAGCAGCAGGTTAGAATTACAAATCCATGGGAAGGCTGAAGGTTGGACATATTGGAATGATCTTGGAGAGGCTGCAAGAGATGGAATCAACATCATCATCTTCATCACCTTGCTCTTGGTTATTAAGCTCTTTCTCTAGTCCAGGCATTATTCATACATTGTTTCCTTTAATTCTTACAATGAGGAAAGTAATAGTAGCCCAAAACCCTGCTTTAGAGACAAGGCTACTGAGGTGCAGAGACCTTAAATCACATGAGTAGCAAGTGGTGAAACCAACTTTCAAGACTCTCTCTTGAATTATTAATGGGATAACCCACAGCAGACTCTGATTAGCACATTGTGCCAACAAAGCAGCTGTCCTGGGCAACTTCAGTGCAGAGCATTTGACCCAGCACCTTGGTTTGATTGAGTCTGCTTGGCCACCCTACTGACACATGACCTGCCAGAGCAAAGACTGACAACCATGCCAGCCCTCTCTGCCGGCTGCTCAGGGGTCAGAAGTGACCTGCTTGGTGCGTGGCCCTGAGAAGGGCCTTCACGTGCTCTGCCTGTTCCCAGGCACTGGACCCACCTACACCTGCAGTGGGAGCGCCAGCTCCCGGCCTCCTTCTGAGCTTTTCTCCTACGTGATTTCTCCCAATCTGATTCCATCCTGCTTCTGATCCTCTCAGCGACTCATGCTGACATTTGCTTCATCTCACCTTTTGGACCTGGGTCTGTTTCCTCAACCTTTTAATGATTCTGATTTCCTAACCCTGTGCTGCCTTGGGACAATGTCCTGGGAGCATCCAAATATCCTAAAAACTTTCTACTTTTAACCCAAACTCCAACATGTTTTCTCCCTCAGGGAGCAGTACACATAGGGAAGTGGGAAATGGACTTCAGGATACACCACGTGTGTTAGGGGTTTTCCTGTAACAGTGGAACACTCCTTGGAGCATCCCAATGCCGTAGGAACACCGAGGTCTGGAGAAGTGGTGTCAGTTTGCTGAAGTTCTTAAAGCTAAGAAGTGGTGCATCAGAATTGGACCATTTCTGTCTACTCCAAAGCCCCTTCCCTCTCTACTCCCCATGCAAGTCATAGGATCCTGTGGTTTTCTTCTCAAATGCTTTTTCTATTAAAATGATAACTCATTATTATATTTAAGCACACAAACGAACTGGTACTATTATGATATTTCAAAAGGCAAAAAATAATTTAGATTGAGATTTAAAGGGAAAAATATAACTTGGCATCTTTGACAGTAAATACAAACTTTCACCAATCATGGTTTTCTCTAACCCTGAAATTCCTTGGGTATAAACCAAACAGAACTTCCTAACTAACCCACCATTTTATCAGATTTGAAAACATGGAAATGCTGGTACCTAAGAACATTTTTGACGACCAAAGCCCTTGTAAGTAGATTTCTATTTAGTCCCTAATCTTCTGTCTAAAGAGAAGCTGAAATGACAACTTTCTACATAAGTAGGGAGAAGATGTTGGGTTCTCTTCTAGACAGCTCTTGTTAATTAACATCCCACTGAATCCTTGGTCCTTTTACATTTTGTGTTAAATTAAGGCTGAGAAAAGTCACCTCCCCCCAGGATGCAGTGACCTTGGGAGGAAGCACTGCCTTTGGACACGCAATCACACATCCTAGTCTTTGCTCTGTGGTTGGGTGTTGCTCGAGCCTCCCCTCCTGACAGAGCACGTTGTACCATGGAGAACGTTTAAGTGGAAGTTGGGGTTACCACAACCAGCCTTGTGCCCCTGACTAGCTGGAGACTTAACCAGCAGGCCATCACTCCTTCCAGGCCATAATTTCCCATGAAAGTGGCCATTTGACCAGATGAACTTACGAGTCTTTCACTGCTCTAATATTCTATGGACTCTGACTCTAATTATTGGACTTTAACTCTTCCCTAGAAATTTCTTACTGATTCTCAATGATTTTCCAGGGGAAGCAGGAGGAAACAGGGGTGCCAGTAGCCCCGTGAGCCACAGCTGCTGATGGCGGTTTTCCTACCCATAGGAAAGGTGAGACGGGGAGGAGGTTGAGATCATCTCCAGAATGACTTATTTTACAGATAATGATATTGGGCATTAAAGAAGTTAAGTAACTTGCTCAGAGTCACACAGCAATTCATAAAATACCTGAACATTTAAGATTAAAACAAATATTAAGTAATCTTATTGTTTATTTGATAGTTATTGTTAAAGAAGATAAAAAACCTTGCAATATTACAAAATGATTTGTGTGTGTTTGAATTCTTACAGAACATTTAAAAAATATCATCTCTAAATGAAAATGAGAATTTTCTGAAAAAAAAAAAATTAAAATAATTGCTAAATAAAAAGTATCAGATACCATGTATCCCTTAAGCTAGCACTGTCCAAAAAATATGTATACTGTGAGCCACATAAGTAAGTTTAAATTGAAACTTAATGTCTAGTAGCCACATTTTTCAAAAGTAAAAACAAACAGATGAAACTAATTTTTAAATAATATGTTTTTATTTGAACCAATAAATTATCATCCTTTCAACATATAATCAGTATTATAAGTTACTGAGATATGTTGTATTCTTCTTTCCACACTGAGTCTTTGAAATCTGGTGTGTGTTTTACATTTTTAGCACAAATCAGTTTGGACTAGCCATAATTCAAGTGCTCTGAAACCACCTGTGGCTAGTGGCTGCATACTGCATAGCGAAGCACCAAGTCTTAAAGTTTCCCATACCCTTTTCCTTTTCCCAGTCTCTAACAAAATTTATGTTTAAGAAAAATATTAAATAGAACACACTCTGATACAGAGAGAGAGGGAGAGGGAGAGAGAGAGAGAGAACTCACTTCTCTACAACTGCTTGGAAAGATAATCCCCTATGCTGTATTTTCTTAAGCAAGCTGGGGAACTTTCTGCAGATTCCATTTGAGGCTTTCGGATTTTCAGAAGCCATATATTAGAAGGCTTGTAACTTAATGTGTCCCCATGTGGCAGCCCTCCTAGGTGACAGCAAAGAGGGTGCGGTAGCCCAGAATTGGGCCTTCGTCTCTATCTCTCTGATGTGAGTCATCAGCTTCCAGAAGTGAGTTTTTGTTACTACATCACAGCTCTGGCCATTCCTGAAGGAAACCCCTTTGAAGCCCATCATCATCATGAGCCAATTTATATTATAACTTGGGATCTGCCATGTCCTGAAAAAACTGAGAACCATAAAGGGATATTTCCTTACTACAATATTAGGGAGAGAGGAATGTGACCAAAGCTAGACTTCCCATTGCAAGGATTTAAATGAGGGAATACACCCTACTTGCTGAGTACTTATTAGGTGCTCAATAAAAGTTTCTTCCTAAGATCCTTCACTCTAGCTCATAGGTCACTTCTCCTCAGTAACTTAATTTTGGATGTAGAATTTTAGAAACAGAAATGGGATCTGGTGATTGCCTTATCAGTGGAATCCTTTCTTTAAATGATGGAGCCCAGAAAAGAAACAGTGGGCTGTTTAGGAGGGAAGGAGGAGGCCCAGAAGACCCCCACTACCTTTGCTCTTTGCCCTGAATAGGGTTCTAGAAGATTTCCATAGCATTCCCAGGACTCCATGACCCCTCTTTGAGCATAATCACTTTATTTTATAGGTCAAAAACCTCTTTTGGAAAGATTCAGTGACTTTCCCAAAGTCACAACAAAAGTTGGATCTGAGCCTTGCCTTGGCTCTGACGTGCTCAGACTCTCAGCTCAGTCATCTTTCCATTACTAGCAGGAGCCAGTTTTATTGTTTTCTTTGGAAGGAGAGAAAGAAAACAGTTCATGCTTGGCAGTGTTTCTTCTATTTTGCAAAACTATAAAGGAAAGTTCTTGGTGAGGTCAATGCCATGACAACGTCTGTTTTGTGTGAAGTGAAGTCCTCTGTTCCCAAGGAGAAGAGCTCTCTTTGCTGGTTAGTGCCACACAGAGCTTTGTGAGTGAAGGGCTCCATTTCAATCCCCTTTTACACGAGTATTTTGAGTATTTCCTCCAAAGTGGAGATAATGTGCGTTCAAACCCAAACTATGATCTGAGGTGCTCTGTTGTGTCCCTCAGGAAGATACGTCTGTACCCTAATCCCTGGTACCTGCGAATGGGACTTTATTTGGAAATAGGATCTTGCAGATGTAATCAAGTTAAGATGAGGTCATACTGGATTGGGGGAGGGGCTAAATCCAACGTGGCTGGTTTCTTTATCAAGGAAGGAAGTCTGGGCACAGAGAAACACAAAGGGAACACAATCATTTGATGGTGGAGGCAGAGATTAGAGTGATGTGTCTACAAGCCAAGGAATGCCAAGGATTACTGGCAACTACTGGGAGAGGCAAATAACGATTCTTTTCTAGGACCTTCAGAGGTAGATAGGCCCTGTCAACACTTTGATTTTAGTCTACTGGCCTCCAGAACTGTAAGAGAACTCATTTCTTCTGCTTCAATCCCCACAGTTTTTGATAATTTGTTGCAGCAGCCTTAGGAAACCAACATAGGTCAGGTCTACAATAAGGTTAGAGGGTCCTTCATGGGCACAGGCTCCTTTTCAGAAGACCACAAACTCAACTGCATACCACTTACCTACCAGCTTGCCCTTGTGTCAAAATACACCAGCAGTTCTGCTCTAAGATCCTTCTAGAAGGTGTCTATTTTACTGGATTTAAAACAATAGGTTCTTTGGGGGAAATGGATGATTGCATTTATTATGCTTGTGATTCTATTGGTCTACATCATCTTTAACCTACAGAAAAATCCTGAGGAAAGAGGGATTAGGGGTGGGTAGAAGACAAGTAAGTTTTGAAATGAGAAAGATAAAAGAGAATATCTGAAACCATTACCTTCCCCAGGTTACTGCCCCATGGATGCCAAAGGAGATAGATAGATAGAATCTGAGGGAGGAAGTGCCTTCCCAGGAATCAACCTTATAGAACATTTAAGAAAGTGCTAGATGTAAGACCAAAGTGGGACCAGCTATTAATGACCCCCCCCCATATGGACAGGTATGTTTAAACACAGGGCTGGTGCAGCTCATGCCACCCTGGAAGGTTATGTGGCCACCAGTTAGCACAGGTGCCACCCAGTCGATGGGCAACAGATAGACATCTTTTTAAAACATTTTTGAAAATTCAGGGGCTATATGTGAGTTCGCCTCTTTTCCCCTCGTAGAGGTTACTACCCTTACTAGTCTGATGGGTATCCTTATCCTTCCAGCCCTTTGTATGGGCCAATACACATATCAACGTCTGTCCATTGATATGTAGAGACTTGTGGGTGTGCTCTCTATAAAAGAGATATTATCACAATTAAAAGTGAAAAAAGATGAGGACAATGCCCCATGCTAGAAAGATTTTGGATGATCTCAAACCTCAAATGAGATAGGGAGGATGTCCTGGAGGGAGTGGGCGTGGGTGTCTGCACTTAGTGGGCGAGGAAGAAGAAAACCAGGAAATCATTAGCCTTCAAAGAGAGGGAGCACATTGAACAGGACTTTTGTTAAGATAGAGTTATTGTACTAATTAGAAGAGAATTTTTCAAATGTAATACATAATTTAAGGTGATATGTTTAAATGAAAAAAGATTCTAGAGATCAAACCTTGGTTATGCATTTTTAAAATAATAAGCGATATACTGAAGAGAAAAAAAGATCTTGATTTATGAAGGAACACTCTCACAAATAAGGCAAAAATAAAGGGAAAAAAAGGAAATCGTGATTAAAAAGATAAAAGACTTGGAAAACATATCGAAGATTTTTAAGCTGTAAAATGAGACTCCAAGAAAAGAGAAATAAAGAGGTAGAGAAGAGGCAAAATTCACATAATAAAAGAAACAAACCATCCTTGAAATGAAAAGAGCATGCAGGGAGCAGATGTGGCTCCAGCAGTTGAGCATGTGCGTCCCACATGGAAGGTCCCGGCTTCCATCCCCAGTGCCTCCCCAAAAAAAGAGCAAAGCAAAACAAAAAGCAACTCAGGGGAGCCAATGTGGCTCAGTGGTTGAGTGCCTGCTTCCTACATATGTGATCCCAGGGTTCAATCTCTGGCCCCAGTACCTCAAAAACAAACAAACAAACAACAACAACAACAAAAAAAAAACATGCATTTTTCAGACCAAAGGCGAATCTGGAGAAAAGAAAATATTTGCAAATCATATATCTGATAAGGGTCTAGTATCCAGAATATGTAATAAACTTTTACAATTCTACCACAAAAGGATAACTGAATTAAAAAATAGGCAAATGACTTGCATAGGCATTTCTTCAAAGAAGATATACAAATGGCCAAGAAGCACATGAAAAGCTGTTCAACATCATTAATCATTAGGGAAAGGTAAATCAAAACCAGAAAAAAAAAAGTTTTGGTGAGGATATGGAGAAAATGAAACACTGGTACATGGCTGGTGGGAATGTAAAATGGTGTAGCTATCATGGAAAATAACTTGGCATTTCCTCAAAAAGTTAATCATACAATTACCGTATGACTCAGCAATCCTACCCCTAGGTATATACCCCAAAGAATTCAAAACAGGTATTCAAATACCTGCACACAAGGCTTATGGGGCACAGTTCACAATAAGCCGAAAGGCGGAAGCGACCCAGATGCCCGTTAGCGGATGAATGGCTGAACAAACTGCGACAGGTGCGCCTAGTGGGATGAAATGCAGCCATGAGAAGGAATAAAGAGCTGATGCACACTGCAGTGTAGATGGGCCTTGAAACCATTATGCTAAGTGAAATAAGTCAGACGTGGAACATCACCCATTGTATGGTTCAATTTATGTGAAATATCTAAAATAGCTAAATCCATAAAGAACGAAAGCAGATTCATGGGTGCTAGGTGTTGGGGGTGGGTGGGAAGGATAGGTAGGGACGGCTTAATGGGTTCAGGATTTTCTTTCGGGGTGACAAAGGTGTTTTGGAAGTTGATAGAGGTGGTGGGTTCACAACCTTGTACATGTACTACAGGCCCCTTAATTGGACACTTTACAATTTTATTTTGTGTGAATTTCATCTCACTTAAAAGAAATAAACCATGAAAAAGAGATATTACTAGATGCATTTTTCTGCAACTTGCATTTTAACTTTTTAAGTCAGTGTATATAGGTCAACTTCATTTTAAACTGTTGCATATATAGTTTCGTATGGATTTACTTAGGTATAATGTGTAGATAAGGAGACATTTAGGCATTTCTTCCCGTTTTTTTTTTTTCCATTTCATATGTGGTAGATGTTACTAATGTTCACCAATGTCTGGTTCTCTTCTGTATCCTAGTCACAAAAAAGTATACTTTCCCACCTTCTCGAAAGTAGCCCTATCACTGGGTGGGCCCATTGAGGTATATGTGCAGAAGTGGCGTGTGTCACATCCAGGCCAAAGCGGATAATTGTCTGGGCTTAATTCTCCAGTTCTTTCTCCCCCATGCCCTTGAACAGTGAAATCGTATGTTGATATGGTGGCTAATAGGAGGCTGACAACTTGGGCACCTGGGTCCCTGGGTGACTGTGGTGGGCAGAATCCTGCTTCTTTACCGCATGGGACATCCTTGTTGTTTGAGGCTGTGGAGACCTTGGAGTTATTTGCCGTCATGGCATCACCCAGCCCATTCTGACTGATTCCCACAGCCAGAGCATCCCTTTCTGCCTCCATGAGAGCCTTGCTCCAGGAACGAATGTCTTCTGCAAAGTCAAAGCATTAAATTGCTTTCAAAGCATCTTCTTATACATCCATCCCCTACTTTTTGTCCCTTGGCTCCTCCACATCTTTCAACTTTAGACTCCTCTCTATTATTTATTCACGCTTTCCCCAGAAAAACCAGGAGCTCCCTGGAGTCTGCCCGTCCATTTGCCCAAGGCTCTAGTGTTAGTGATTGTTTCATTAAACTCTAATCTCAAGGCTAATCCCTGCTGGAAAATGTGTTCTGTCCTATACGAAGGCTCCCAGGCTCCGAGTCTCAAACCACTAAACAGCCTGTGTGGGTGTTTAGTGGAGTCTTTTGATAGCCATGTGACATTGTTATTTTTCCTCTGCACATTTCTAGTGTGATTCACACTGTATAAAAGGATAACCTTTCAGCTTGGAGGTACTAAATTAGAGAATGGGATTTCCAAACCCGGTATTCTTCTTTGGAACACAGCAAGGGTATTTTTTTCCTACTCAAAGGACTGAGGATGCTGCAGGCTTCCCAGCTGATGGCTTCTCTCAGCTTTGATCTGCAGCCAGTGGGGCAGCGGATGGGGTGGGGGTTTTGTTGCGACTGGCAGTGCCTCTGTCAGAAGCCATAGATAGGTAAGGATGAGGAGAGAAATGGAGGCTCCAGACTCAGCACAGTCACTTCTGGCCCGTAGCCCAGGGAGGGGAATCCTGGCACCTGTGCTCATGGGAAGCACGGGAATGTCAGAACGAAACAGCTTTGAGAGTTCACAGTGAATTGCATAGCTTCCCTAAGTGCTGACATTCTTTACAACTTTCTCGCATTCACACATCTCATTGGGGTGTGAGGCATAATGTGGTTTGTGTGAAAAATAAACTTTTGCCAAAGAGGTAAGCCAGGAGTCTATGGCAGCTCTAAGGGACTGTTTCCCCACTCAGTTGAATTAACCACTTTATTTATCACTCTCTTTGCATCTTCTGCTCCCCTCATCTCACAACTCCGATGGCTGCCTGGTGCCCAAAGCATTGGGTCATGGCCTCTTTTAGGAAGCGGGAACCTGCAGGGGGTTCTGCAGAGGCTGCAGCCTGCACCTTGGTGCTGCCCCTTGTTTGCAGTGTAATCCTGGATCTATCGCCCCTCCTCTCTGACTCTGTAAATGGGGTGTTGGGGTTGAATTGTGTTTCCCTGTAAAGACATGTTCGTTTTCCAACCACTAATCCCGTGAATGTGCCCTTCCTTGGAAATGGGGTCTTTGCAGATGTAACAGTTAAGATGAGGTCATCCTGGGTTAGGGTGGGCCCTAAATCCAATGTCACTGGTGTCCTTAGACGGGGAGGAGAAGTCAACACAGACGAGGGAGAAGACAATGTAGAGGTGAAGGAAGATGTGTCTACAAGCCAAGGAACGCCGAGGATTGCTGGAAAACACCAGAAGGTGGTGGAGGCAGGGAAGGTTCGTCCCCTGCTGTCCCTGCTGACTTCCGGCCTCCAGAGCTGTGAGCTCGTGCGTTTCTGTTGTTTTAAGCTGGCCGGTCTGTGCACCTTGTTTTAGCAGCCTCAGGGACCTAAGACGTGGGGACAGAAATGTGCCAGATTCAATGAGCAGCGATGTACTGAGGAGTCACGAGGGAGCAGCGCGCAGATGCTCGGGCCTTGACAGGGGCGGCACCCGGGAAACCCAGGCGTTCAGAGGCTGTGGTTCTCCTCTCGGGCGCCTCCTTTATGCACGGCCCTACGTCATACCCTGAGCCGTGATCCCCCGTGGGCCAGGACCCAGGCTCCTGCTGGGAATCCTGACTCTCTTGCTGCCCAATTCCCCAAGACCCCCATCGTCTGCCTGCTCTGAGCTGCTTCCTTCCACCGGCTCATGCTGATGGCCTGGAGCCTTGGCTGGGCCCAGGGCCCTGGGTCCCCTCCTGCCTTGATCAGCCACCCTGGACTTCCAGGCTCCCCTCCTGAGCGAAGGTGATCACTCCTCATCGTGCCGCTCTCGGAACACCCCAAATCTCGCTGGTCCAATTTGACATCTGTCCCTGCCCTCCCTGGGGTGCCTGTCATCACTTTGGCCACCTGTGGGCGACAGCTGTGCGTCACTGCTCTTTCCCCCAAATCCCCAACCCACTCACTGCCATCCCTTGCCTGTGTCCCTCTTCCGCAACTTCAACACTGCAGCTTTGTATTAATATGCAAAGTAAACAATTGTCTTGTGTTTTTTTAAATCTATTTAGTAAACTCATCAAGGATGGGAATCAGCATGACTAGAACTTTCTGTCACATGGCACAGAAACTAAATTTGAGCTAGCTTAAGAAAATTAAAATAGACTATCCTACTGCTTTCTAAAATATGTGAGGATCTCTACAATATACAAGTGGAGTTCAAACAATTATTACAATAATGCATGAATAAATGCAAACAGGTTGACATTTTCTCAAATAACTGGGGCTTTTCTGATCTAATGCAAAATCCTCTTCCAGGTCAAAAAATTCCTTAAAGCAGCTGAGTGATTAATATGAATATAAGAAAAGCACATTAAATGGTTTGATTAAAATACTCTTAGCCATGCATACTTCCTTGACCCCAGAGAGGAGGAAAACATCTCTAATTTGTGTCTTCTATTACTACACTTAAGGAGAGCCATGTCTAAGATCCATGTCTCTTTAAATGTTTGTTGTCTCAACATTGTAAAACCTGTATTTAGTTCTATGTCAAAATGCATGAGATGGACGGGATCTCATTATTTGCATTGGCAAATGAAACTCTGGATAAATGTTGGCTTAATTAAAAAAAAAAAAATCAGTAGAAACTGAACACAGATTTTTTTCTTCCCAGGAGTTACTGAGGATTGAGCCCAGGACCTCATACAGGGGAAGCAGGTGCTCATCCACTGAGCTACATCCACTTACAAATGAGAGTTGGTTTTCCCATTTGTTTGCTAAATAGGAGGGACCAGGATCAAACCCAGGACCTCACATGTGGGAAGCAGATATTCAACCACTTGAGCTACATCCACTTCCTAGAGCATGGATTTTAAAATGGGCTTTTAAATGGTCTAAAGTGTTTTCTGATACAAAGTTAGTTATAATTTACCTCTTCTTCTGAAGGGCAGGAAGCAGGACCTGAGAGGGAAGGGGAGGCTTGCAGTGTTGGGTTGGCCAGGGTGGGGCATGCTGCTGCCTCCTCCAGCATGTCCATGGGCATCCCAACAGGCACAGGCGCTCTTCCAGGCACACCCGTGGCACTCAGGGTCTCCCCTTTCCCAGCTCCGTGTCTGATACCTGAGCCCCGCTCCCTTGGGCTTCCATGAAGGGGCAAGAATGGAAGTTCAGGCTATTACCAGCCATCTGGGGGTGGGGGGTGTCCATGGAGAAGCTGGCCTGAGGGCTGGCCAGGGGGTCAAACAGGAGGCAGCCAGGCACAGGAGCCTAAAGATACCCATAGAGACAGAAGAGCAGGTAAACCAAGGCACAAGATGCCAGAGTGGACGAAGAGCCTGGCTTGATGCAGTGGGGTATGGCAGGGCAGTGGGGACCCTGTGTGCAGACACTGAGGCAAGGGGTCCTGGGCAAGTAGTTTATTTGGGAGATGAAGGAAGTGCTCCCGGATGAGTGGATTGGGAGAGGAAAGGGAAGGGAACACGCTAATAATAAAGTTGGGTTATTAAGCCTGCAGCCTCTGTGGGCACCTGGAGCTTAGTACTGCTGGGGAACTCTGGGAAACAGTGTAGAACACACTTCAGCATTATTCTGCCCAAGGGGCATGGGAGCTCTGGGGTATTTATTCACCCACTTACTTGTCAGTCCCTGTTTAAGAGCTGGCAAAGTGACAGCTGGAGGAAATGCTGTCAAAGAAAGGCAGTGTTGCCTTGGGAGAGCATCAGCAGGTCAGGCAAGGAAGGGAATTAAGCACCAAGAAATGGATATATGAGGAAGGCAGGCAGAATTTTCTCGTCACTGCCTCCTTTTGCCAGCTAGTCACAGGTTCCTGCTATTACCTTGATTGGAATCTACAGCTGGCTTCTAGCTGGAACTTCTGGTATCACCACCCATCCAGGCCCCCACCATGGCAACTTATTTGTAATAATAATGCGTAACGCAGGCTGAGTACCCTGTGCCCCGTCTAATAAATAGCCCATGTAAGCCTCGCATCACTATCTTCAGGTAGAAGCCTGATGCGGGAGGAAAGGAACGCTAGATTCAGCAATTTTAAGCAATTGTCCATTGTCCTACAACTAGGAAGTAGTAGGACTGGTCAACATTTTCCAACTCAACTACCTGCAAATGCCTTACCCGTGATTACTGCCACTGCTTTTCTCTCTGGAAGGACCCAGGCACCTATGAGAAGCTAACAAGTCCGATTCCCTCAACAAATGAAAATATTCCCCCAAATAATAGACAAGGAAATAAGATTGTGATCATTTTCTCAGGCAAACCGTCATTTCTTTATGCTTGGTCAGAATGGACTTAGGCAGAAAAGTATGTGCTAATTCACAGCTTTGGGGAGGGGGCTTAGGGCGCACTCATCCCAAGGAATCTAGATTTGAGGAGGGAACAGAGAATTGGAAGTGACATGCTCTGTTTGGACATCGGTGTTCTCTACTTGGAAAACGCCCCACCAGTTCCTGAATCAGGCTCTCCCAATTTGTTTAGCTCGTTATTTATAACATCATTAAATCCAGTGACACCAAAAGGTGTCTTTGAGAGCATCAAGCAAGTCTGATTTTAATGATCAGAAAATGTGTAAAATGCCATTCTCCTCCCCACCCCCACTCCACGTCACATCTGGTGAATGAAAGTGGCTGTTAAGTTTGCCTGATATGCAATGGTCTAAACTTCCACTGAATCCTAGTTGGCTTACTATCCTGTTGCCTTGTTGAAGCTGCTTGATGAAATGTAACCCTGAGACAGCTTAAATAGAACTCAGGCCTGGGTGCTCTCTGCAAAATGGCCTGATTTGGTGGTTATAGCACTAGCGCTGTGTGCGCAGTGATCAAATCCTATGTTTTCAGTTGTCCTTTTCATGGGCAATTAAAACAGTCTCAGGATACGGATCTAAAATCGGAGTAGTCTAATGTAACGGGCTGACACGTGGCCTCCATTTACCGGGAGAACGCCTTCTTGTGACAGCGATCCTCCGGATAAGTTTTACGGGCTTCTATTTTTAAACTTGACTCTAAGGGCCGAAGCAGCACATTTTGGAAATGGTTTTATAAACCGTAACAAAGGTAGCTTTCTTTAGCAGCATCCTGTCTGAAGATGCCAGAGTGCTTTACAAACTTATCAAAGTGATGTACAGGGATCATTTCATTGCCTGCTGAAACGCCAGGACCCAGGGGTGGAGGGTGGGGGCACAATTGTCACTAGGGAAAATCTGACAGTGCCAGCTACGTGGCTGGGACGGAGAATACCAGCCCCAAACCATCCTCTTGAACTGAGGACCTGGTCAGGTGAAAGGAAGAGCTATGCTCTAGTCTGCCATGGCCTTGTACTTTTGTGCAAAGGGATCATGTGAGTTTTGGCTCCCGTCTCACCCAGAGACCATGGTTGTACAGCTCCTTATAAAGCCGATTCTCCCCTTGATCCGTGTATTTTGCATCAGGCCCCTTGAGGTACATTTTGATATATTCATTCTAAACAATACGCATGTGTATTAGTCAGCCAAAGGGGTGCTGATGCAAAGTACCAAAGCTCTGTTGGCTTTTATAAAGGGTATTTATTTGGGGTGCAGCTTACAGTCACAAGGCCCTAGAGTCCAACTCAAGATACCATAAGAGGTGCTTTCTCACCCAAAGTCTGTTGCCACGTGCTGATGAAAGATGGTGGGCGATGTCTGCAAGGGTTCAGCCTTCCTTCTTCCTCTTAGGGTTCGTGGTCTCAGCTGTAGGCTGGCATAAGTCTCGTCTCCTTCCCCGGGGCTCAGTTCTTTCTGGGCTCAGCTGCAGCTATAGGCTCTCATCCTCATCTCTCTTCCCCGGATCTCTGTCTGTGGATCTGTCTCTACTCCTCTGTGTCCTTCTCCTGTCTGTCTCCTTCCGTGTGACAGTCTATTTCATCAGCCCAAGGGGCTGGGACTCCACACTGAGTCACACTCTAATGATGTGGTTGAATCAAAGCCCTAATCTTACCATAATTTAATCATACCTCTCAACTGAATCTAACACAATCAAAGGGTAGCATGCCCAGAGAAACAGACCAGTTTACAAACATAATCAGTATCTCTTTTGGAATTCATAAACAATATCAAACTGCCACAGCAGGTTTCACTGCTCTTTGTTTCTTAGCGTAACATAATCGGAGGAGGAACTGATATGCCACAGTCTCTCGGATACTTCTTAAGTACGGGGAAGACCCATCTGACTTACAAGGTAACATGAGGAAAGGCAGTCTGCACTTTAAAGTCCGTCTTCAAAGTGTTTCTGAGCAGAAGTCTTTTGGGCTGTTTTAATTAATAGTTGAAAGTAATCCGTGTTTAATATATCAGAAGTTTCTGTGAAGATGACAATGTTTAAATACCTCCTGACTGGGCATTCCTTTTGCAATCCTTTTCATCCCATTAATTTTATGTGGACTCCAATATTCAATTCTTGGAGTAAGCATTTATTTGTCACCTTCTATACATTGCAATGTTCATGATGCCGTAGGGGATACAGAAATTAATTAACCCACAGCTCTGAGGGGCTCAGTGTAGTAGTAAAAGATTCATGTATAAATGATTCAAATCAAAGGAAGACTCTGATGAATGGCAAGATGGATAAATAAGCATCAAGGCCTGGTAGCATATTTAGGGGTATTGACAGCATTTTTATGTTTGTTGAAATATTTATTTGTCACGTATCTTAATTTTAGCTTTGAAATAAGGAGACCTAAAAAATTTTCCCTGTTGGGAGATGGTTGTGAAATATGTAGAATTTATATTTGTGTACTTTATGTGACACATTTAGATTTTCTTAAATAAAATAGAATTGACCAAAATTCTGATTAATATGTAACAAACTACAATTATGTGGAAGTATTTAAAGTGTTCATGAAAGTGGAAAACACCCATATCCACACTCACAGAGCTACTCATTATAAAAATGAACATGGAGAAACATAATGGGACAGATAGAAGTTTGTCCTTTTCCTAAAATCAAGGTGACAGTAGCTTATGAGGAGTGGGGTCAACAAGGCAGGAGGGCAAGATGGAGCTGCTTCATGCTCACAAACAGGAAACAGGAGAAGGAAATGGCCACGTGCCTTCTAAAGAAGGGGCTTGTAGATAATGTAGCGTTGGTGGGGACAACAAGGAAAAGTGATTTCAATGGAGGAACGTATGGGGTTAAGCCAGACAGGCACTCCAGTTTTGGGAGAATAATATTTCCACTCAATTTCAAAGATAAATTTAGATAGTTTTTAACCAGAAACCCTAATGCAGAGCATAGTAACAAAAGAAATAAAGACTCTTTAAAGGGAAATTCTGATTATATAACTGCAAAAACCTGAGAGCTGAGAAAGTGGAGGGGGCAGGGGAGAAAGAGAGAGATGCATCCGATGAAGCGTATTGTGATGAAATATGGACTTTACTAAACTCGGTTTAAAAGCTGGCGTACAAAATAAACTGATGTATATATGAAGGCCATGAAAAATCACAACTGTATGGGGGGCTAATTGTCCTGCCAACTGCAAGCTTCAAATAAGTCAAAGACGGTAGAAAGAGGCTTGTACAGGCAATTATGGATAGAGCTGGCTTCCGGGCAGGCGGTGCCCAGGTGAAGGGGAAATGCAGAATCTGCTGTGGCAGGCCACCTCCACGTTTGGGATCAAAGAAGATAATCATCACCCTGTAAAAGCGTTGGACAAGTATAAATAGGAGAACACTGGGGGCCATGATAGTTGAGAAGATGATAAGAATACCTCCTATGGATTCAAGCGAGTTCACATCTATAAGACTAGATGAATTATTTCTCACAAAGGGCACTGAGAACATTGTGATTATGATCTCAGCAAAAGTTTTGGTGATTTGAGTCATCAAGGAGAAGGGAGGTGTGAGTAGATGTGAGATGGGCATGCCCACAATTTTTAAAAGATTGAGAAGATTAGTTCTTGAAACTAAAGACCAATAAAGCTCAACTTAAGCCCCAGTAAAATTCTGAACAGCTCCATCCATTCGTCATCATCTGTCCAGCCCTCCACCCACTAATCTCTATTCATCCAGGCAACAAACACTGATTGAGTACCTACTCTGTGCAAGGCACTGGGAATATACAGAAAAAAAACAAAACAGCTTAGAGTCAAATGGGGAAGTTGTAAGAGCAATGGCAGATCATCCTGCTAGAAAGGCTAATTAAAAATCAAGGGAAGTCACATCCCTGTGCTAGCCAGGACTTTTCCAACAAACTGGCTGAACTGGCTAAAGCAAAAGGGCATTTCCTGGCTCACGTGTCTGAGAAGTCCATGCATCGGCCTGACTAGGTATGTAGGCTGAGATCAACTAGTCACAAGGACTTGTCTCTTCTTCTGTCTGCTAGGCTTTCTCCTGTGTGGGCTCCATTTTACCACCTTCTTGAAACAGGGTCTCATTTCATGGTGCCAAAAGAGCTGCCAGCAGCTTCAGGCTCACACTCTGTCTTCTCAGCAATTCCAATGGGAAGAATCCATATATATATTTTCCCACAGTTCATACAAAAGTCCAGCATGAAGCTCATGTGTACCAAAGTGGGTCATATGCACGTCACGATCAGTTATTATGCCCAAGGAAAACAATATACTGATGGTCCAACCCTGAGACCAGCTGGGGATGGTGACAGCCCTCCTATCCACATGGACTGCATCTGTGGGAAAGGATCACTTTCTCCTGGATGGGAAAATAATGCTGGGTAGGCAAAGCTCGGTCTCTACTACAGTACCCTCTGTGATCTTTCCTCATTAGAAGCCACCAGGACTATCAAGAATCCATTTTCTACCTTTTATCCAATTTGATTCTTTTGCCTAATTGCGCTGGCTAAAACTCCAGTTCAATATTGAATAGAAGTGGCAGGGTGGACACCATTGCCTTGTTTCTGATCTTAGAGGGGAAGTAGTCAGTCCCTCAAGCATTCATATCACTAAGTATGATGTGAGGTGCAGGTGTTTTGTCTATGTTCTTTATTATGTTGAAGTGTCTTTCTATTCCAAGTTTGCAGAGAGTTTTTATCATGAGTTAGGGGTGGACTTTATCAAATGCTTTTGCTGCCTTACTGACATGATTCTGTGTATTTCTGCCCTTTAGTCTATGAAAATGGTGTATTGCCTTAATTGGTTTTTTAATATTAAATCAAACTTGGATTCCAGGGATAAAGAAACCCCATTTAGTCATGGTATATGACTTTTTCTATGTTGTATTAGTTTCCTGGGGTTGATGTAACAACTCACCACAAACTTGGTGGGTTAAAACAACAGAGATGTGTTCTCTCCCATTTCTGGAGACCAGAAGTCTGCAATCAGTATCACTGGCCTCAAATCAAGGTGTCAGCAGGGCCACGCCCCTCCGGAAGCTCTAGGGGAGAATCTGTTCCTGGCCTCTTCTGGCTTCCAGTGACTTCCGACATTGCCTGGTCTATGGCTGCCTCACTTCAGTCGTTGAGAACAGAATCTTCCAATCTCTCCCTGCTCCATCTTCTTCTCATCACCTACTCCAAGGTGTGTTTCTGGTCCCTCTGACCCCTTTTCATAAGGATACATGTAATGGCATTTGTGGTCTATCCAGATAATCTAAGATCATCTCCCTCATCTCAAGATTTTTAATCACATCTGCAAAGACCTTCTTTCAAATACAGCAATACTTCCAGGTCCCAGTGATTAGGACCTGATATCTTTGGGGGACATTATCAGGCTCCTGCACATGAGGATGGATTTGGTTTACTAATATTTTGTTTCTATATTCATTAAGGATATTAGTCTGCGGTTTTCTTTTCTTTTGATGTCTTTATATGGCTTTGGTGTCAATGTAATTCTGGCCTCGTAGCATGAGTTGGGAAGTATTCTATCTTGCTGTATTTTCTGGAAGACATTGTGAAATATTGGTATTCTTTCTTCTTGAACTATTTTGTAAAATTCGCCAGTGATGCCATCACCTGGACTTTGCTTTGTGCAAAGATTTTTAACTGGTAATTATGTGTTTTTACTGTTATAGTTCTATTCAGATTCTTAATTTCTTCATTAATCAGTGTTGATAATTTGTGTATTTCTTGCAATTTGTCCTTTTTAATCCAAGTTGTCTAATTTGGCATATAATTTTCACAGAATTCCCTTATTATCCTTTTACTATCTTTACCTTTAGTGGTAACTTATCCTTTTTTATTTCTTAATTTGCTGCTCTGTGTCAGTTTTTCTTGCTCAGTCTAGCCAAACATTTGTCAATTTTGTTGATCTTTTTAAAAGCCAACTTTGGGTTTCATTGATGTTTCTCTATTACTTTCCTACTCCCTACACACCAGTGGCAAACAAGATTATATTTGACTAAACTACCATGCCATATGAGTAACTGGGAAAGGCAAAGTAGGCAGGTAAAAATGGGATCCAAGTCTCAGAAAGGATGTGCTACAGAACCAATGGACACATTCTTTTAGGCTCCAGAGGACAGAACTCAGATCAGCATACACAAGTTACAGGAAAGGAGATATGAGTAATGTTGCCATTTCCTAGAGCACAAGCTCTAGAATCAGACAGATTTGGTTGGAAATCCTGGCCATGACCTTTTCTAGCTGTGTATTAGCTAAGGTCACGGCAGCTGCTGTAGCAGATAAACCACCAAATTCAGGAGTTTACATCGACATTTATTTCTTGCTCTCAAAAGAACTGCCATGCGAGGCTTTTATTACCCAGGTCTGAGAGTGGTGACTGTCACCCTGTCTACATACCATTGATCAGAAATAATTGCAAGGGAGCCTGGGCAATTAGCCTATCCATGTGCCCAGGAGGATAAGAAAATCTTTTTGCTGAACCACTAGCCTGTCTGTGCCACCCTGTATAACTTGGGTTTAACTACTTTTTCAGCTTCTGTTTCTTTATGTATAAAAAGAAGGTAATAATATCTGACACAAGGGTGTCCCTTATGCCCATCAGTTTCTGGCACAAAGAAGGAGTTTAATGACTAGTTGTTGACTGACTGACTGAATGAGTGAGTCAGTGAATGGATGGGCATAGGACTGGTGACCTCTCCCTATTTTGTGGCGAGGAAGGGTTCAATAAATGAGAGTTGCTGCTGCTGCTGTTGAAGCCTTATAAAGAAATAAATCTAGACAAAATTTGAAAGTTTCATGAGTGAGCTTCCTCTCTCTGGAAGGGTTCAGGAAAAGACCAAGTCTCAGGGATGTCACAGAGCACAGTCCTACCCTGCCTGTCCTCAAAGGCTCTGTGATCTGGAGGGATAACACACAAATGGTTTCACTTCCCACCTCATGACTTTGGTTAACCCACAGAGCTTTCCAGAGGCTCAGTTTCCTCAGTGTTCAAACCCTGCTTAACAGAATGAGGATTAAGTGAGATAGATTATATGGCACTGTAGAACCCAAAGCCTGGTGCATGGAAAGGGTACTTAGTGAATATTTGTTTTCTTTCCTTCTATGTTGCTTCCTTCCTTATTGTTTCCTCTTCCATGATACAGACAATAGTCTTTATTAATTGTATTTAAAATTATTGTTTCTTTTAATTTAAGAGAAAGAGAAAATTTCCTTGTTGGAAATGGAAATTGCAGCTCTGCAATTTCCCAACCCTTCCTCTCTGCAAATGATCACAGAGTTACATAATCTGGTCCCCAAGGCAGAGTTTTCTGCTACCTAGAGCTCAAGGCAGGCATGTTTCTAGCAGCTGGCTTCCTCACTGTTTGTCTCAGAACATCTAAGAACCATTTATAGGCAAACAAGTCATGAGTCACAGTTTCTTGTATTCAACCAGAGTTGATGGCAGGTAAACCACTAAATAACTAATTTCCCAGGGAAACCAATTATAAAAAACTTTTCTCTGAGATGATAAATGTGAATCTGGAAGGTCAAGGTTACCAAAACAGAAGATAATGATGTAAGGACTCACTTTTAACGTGTTTGCTTTATAACATGTCAACTTGTTCATTCCCAGGTAATGCAAAACCCCTCACCAGCCCCCACCCCACAAGAATTCATTGAAGTTATCATTAATGAGAAACAAAACAAGACATTTTGAGTAGGACAAAAGCCATCCTGTAATCGAATGATTTTAGGGAAAAAAGCCAGAACAAAATATTTACCCTGATTGTTGTTAAGGTGGATGGCTCTTTCTCAGCAGCTGCGAATTTGCGATTCTCATTTCCGCAACACAGCTTTATTACTTGGAGCCATTACTTCCCATCCCACATTGTCAATTGGGTCCTGAGGTTATTCCAGCATCTTAAGAAAAGCCACTATCTACCCACTTTTAGGGCTTTTAAGATAAACCCAGAGAGCACTAAGAAAGCGGGTGAATTACGGTTATCAATATGGAATGTGAGGTTTCCTGTACAGTGGCACCACCTCTTCCAAGTCACATCACACTTCTCAGAATACATAATGATGTAATAAATAAGGTGTGCGTGGAGTGAAAGCTTTCAGTACTGGAACCAGCTAACATTTAGAATTTTATTAGAGACAGCTGTCTCAGATGTTCTGTTATTACCCCCTCGTTAAATCTGGTCATCCTTGTTTTTAAAGCACTTTGGAGATACTCATTGATACATGTCTGAAAAATATATAAATACTCCTTTTCTTCCTTAAAAAGTTCCCGTGAGACTTTAGAACCATGTAAGAATAATACTCATTACTCAGCTGGGTGGATTTTTGTAGTCTTTAATTTCAGCCTTTAATCATCTTAAGAGACCCGAGTTTTCGTCACTGTCAAGTGCCAGCTGAGTGTGGGATGATTCCCCTTGTCGGGAGGGAGGGAGCCCTGGAGCTCTCCGTGATGCAGGTTGCCCTGTGGGTGGCCTTCTCCATTAGCTCTCAGTAGTACCCATCAGCTCCCAACCCCCTTATCAAGGCAGGAGCGGGGGAGTATAAAATTAGAGAAGTGTCCTGGAGCAACTGTGGTCAGCTAGAGCACACATCTGGTGTCTCAAGGAGAGCCAATGCCACTCGGTTCCTGTGAAGAACTGCCAAGTGGCCGTGTGGGCTCAGTGATGCCATAGCCACTCATTTCTCAGGAGAATCTGGAAATCAGCCAGGGTATGTGTATTCAAAGAAGGGGGAAGAAAAAGGGGACAGTATCAACCTTTTATCAGGGAAGCAAACACTTGCCCTGGAAGCCCCTAACAGGCTACTGCTGACATCTCATTGGCTAGGGCAGGTCATGTGGTCACCTAGCTGCAAAGGAGGCTAGGAGAACTAGTACTTGGGTACCCAGCCTCTGTGATAGAAGCAGGACAGGGAGAGGAGAGGGTATTGGGCCAGCTAATAGGAACTGCCTGCCAGATTTAGACATTATATCTAAATATTGGTGCCACCTTAAAGGAAACAAAATAAAACATGGACAAAACAAAGCATGTCAGAGAGCCAGATATGGCCCCCTGACCTCGTGTATAACCTCTACATAAGAAAAACCAGTGCTGTCCCTAGGAGCCCTGTCTGCCTGTCACTTCAATGTCTCCTGATTAAGAGCTTCCAAGCCTTTCACTACTGATGACTTGTCTGTTTTTATTTTTTTCTCCATGGAATCCATCTGTTGGAACATTCTGTCTACAAACTCATTTTATTAGGTAATAATGAGTTTTCTCATTTCTAAAAATTCAACAAAGACTTTCAGAACTGCCAGCTAGAGCCTCTCATCAACACAGGACAACCAGCGGGAGAGTTGGTGTCATTCCAGACAAGAGGTTTTTTTTAAAGAAGACAGTTTAATTAATCTGTGCAGCTTTATCTCTTGTGTAAATGATACTATCTACTAGGCTAGGGATTGCAAACTTTTTCTGTAAAGGGCCAGCTAGTAAATGTGTTAGGCTTTGTGAGCTATATGCTCTCTGTCACTACTCACCTGTGCCAGGGTAGTACAAGAAGAGCCATAGGCAGCGTGTAAAGGAATGGGCATGGCTGGGTTCCCATGAAATGTTATTTACAAAAACAGGCAGTGGGCTGGGTTTGGCCAGCAGGGCAGAGGGTGCTGATCCCTGCACTAGACTTTGAAAGGCGTTGAAACATTTTCACACCTGTATGACTACTTGCCTGGAACTTCAGAGGTCCTGACTGGGAATACTGATATGGAAGATAAACCTCGCCTGTCTTCCCGAACCAGTCTCAACTTGTCCTAACTTTGCTAAATTCCTGTACTGTGCATCCCAGCATCCTTCTTAGAACTGATTCCCCACTTGTCCTCCCTCTGCTATAAAGCTCAACCTTGGCTTTGGGCATGACTCTTCCTCTGGAGGCTTTACTAGATCACCAGATGGTGGAGTGGAATCTCTTACCTCTTTAGGCACATATGCTTTGGAGACAGATAAGCCATTTAGGAACCTTAGCTGTGCTGCTCTCCATCTTTGTAGCTATAAGTGATTTACTTGATCTGTCTGAGCAAACTAAGGCATGCAAGGAAGACTCCAGCCAAACCAAAATTACCAACTTTGCTGTGTTGGTCAAGGATTGCCACCAGCAATCTTAGTGACTAAGATTAGACATTGTACTTTGCTATGTTTTTCATTCTAGTCATTTATTGCCATATAACAAGGCTTCACATGCTTAGTGGCTTAAAAATCAAAAATCATTTATTTTGTTCAGGAATCTTCAGTTTGGCAGGGCTCAGTGAGGACAGCTCATCTGTTTTCTGCAGTGCCAGCCAGGACAGCTTGAAGGCTGGGGGTACCTCAACAGCTGGAGGCAGGAATCACTTACCATGTGTTCACTACATGTCGGATACTTGGTGCTGGCTCTTGGCCACAACACCCTCACGGAGCCTCTCTGTGTGGCTTCCTCTCACAGTGGTGACCTGGCGTCAAGCATGAACGTCCCAAGAGAACAAGTGGCAATGCATGCGTTCCGTTTTTATGGCCTAGGCTTAGAAGTGTCACCACACTTCTACCATATTGTCTTTTGGTTGAGGTAGTCAAAAGTTCCGGCAGTATTCAAGGAGGTAAAGCATAGACTCCACCACTCTATGAGAGGTGTGTAACCATTATTTTGTAAGAGGGGCATGAGAGATGTGATATATGGTGGCAGCTATCTTGGGAAAATTCAGTCTCCCATAGAGAGTATAACTTGAGCCATTGTCAGCCATCTCCAAAAGGCCCTTTAGGTGAAGTTTTGTATAACGATATCTTATACAAGAATGTGGTTAGAGATTCCCTAACCAAAAGCCAAATTTCTGTTGCCCAGATGATCCAAACTAGGTTAGGAGTCTTCCTGCATACCAGTCTCTCTTTCTGTAACTCTTTTCCTTCATCTATCCCTGGAAAACTCCTATTTATATTTTAGATCTCAGTTTTGAAATATATCCCTCCTAACTGCCCCCATAGAACCCCTTATTTCTCCCATGAGAGCTGCTATCACACTGTATTGTCACTGTCTGATTGCATCTCTGGTTCCCTGACCACACTGGCCTAGCACACAGCAGATGCTCAATAACACATTTATTAAATGAATGAGGGAACAGTGTTAATGAGGTTTCTTTACATCTGTGTATGCAAAAATGGTCTACTGTACATCAAGAGAATTGATTGATTCCTCACACTCGATTTGGAAAAGTTCTGAAATAGCAGTCATTGCCTTAGGTATTGGGAATGTAAAGTGATATTGCCACCAAGAAGCCCATATTCTAGTTGGAGAGATGTACAGTTCTAAGAAAAATTTATGTCTCTTGAGTTCTTACCACATATCAGGCACTGTTCTGGGCATTTGTACTGTATTGTTAATTTAACGCTCACAACAAGCCTATGAGGTCAGTCCTGAATTATCCCCAGTTTACAGATGAGGAACAGGGTTACAGCTAGTAATGGTGGAACTAGGATTCAACTGAGGCATATACAATGGGTTTCTTCCACAGAGTAAAAGGTGAGGTGAACTACAGTGCTCTAGGTAAAATAACAGAGGCGGTAAGGAGAACGGAGGAACGCAAAGGAGGGAATGAGTAGTTCTGCCCAGGGATGGGCAGGAGAGATTCACTGGAGGAGGCAGGTGAAGAGTTAGGGGTTAGCTACCTCTGTTAGGATGGCTGTCTTGGAATTTTCTGGAAAAGAAGACAGGACTGTGGGAAACCTGGAGCTCTGCTACAGCAAAAGAAGACTCATGGAGAACAATGGGAAGCCTGGGCAGCTCAGTCAGTCTCTCAAATTCAGAGTGAAATCAGGAGGCTGGGGACATAGAACCAGGGAGGCCGTCAAGAGCCGAGGAAGCAGAGGCCAGTGAGAAAGGTTGGTTCTGTAGGTGGAGTCTCGTAGGCAGACTCACAGGAATTGTGGTCGGCTGGGCCACAGCTGTAGGTGTGGAAGTAGACTGTGAAGAAAGCAGAAGGAGGAAAATGAAGGAATGGTGTTTTTAACCCTTCTATTTCTCCAAAAAAAAAAAAAAAAAAAGGGTGGTTGGTAGCTCTTGAAGAGATGAGGCAGATGCCTCCCTAGTGGGAAATAAAACCTCACCCTCAGTTTTACATTTTTGTTGCTATTTCTACTCAGCTCATCCCTCAAAAGGAAGGGCACTTCAGAGCTGCTTAGAACTCTGCTCATTTATATAAAAAATATGCTTGTTCTGCATAGTTTTTGTTTCTTTTTTTAAACAGCAATTATTCATTTGTTTTCTTTCTTTTCAGCTTTTCAGTTTTTGTAATTACAAATAGTATACATGCTCTTTGAAAATATTAACCATAAAGAAGTGTAAAAATGAAAAATAAAATTTCTACCCATTACCACTCCCAATCTATCATCAAAGATAATTAATGATTTAGTGTGTATCCTCCTAGATGCTTGCCTAGCTATATACAAAGAGATGCAGAAATAGTCTTTTCTCAAAAATGTGGTCATATCATAATACTCTTCTGCCATTTTTTCCATTCAATAATCTATAACACCATCTCTACATTAGTTTATGTTTATGTGGGGGGGTGTTTAGGTATATAATCTTCCTTTTTTCATAAAAAATATATATTAATTTAATATTTTTATTGTAACAGATATTTAACAAAATTCACCATTTTAACCATTTTTAAGGTTACAATTCAGGTGGCATTAGTTACATGTACAATGTTGTGTTACTGTCACCACCTTCCATCACTCAAACTTTTTCATTATCCAAAGCAGAAACTCTATACCCATTAAGCAGAAGCTTCCCGTCCCTAAGTCTTATTGATGACTGTATATTATTCCTCATCCTGACTGCTCTCTAATTTACATTACTGATCCCCTAACCAATGGGCATCCAGTCTGCCTCCATTATTATATTATTTTTATAAACAGTGCTGCAATGACAGCTCCTCACACAGACCCACTGAATGCGGAAACTGGATTCTAGAAATGTATTGCCGGATTGAAGATTTTGACAGATCTGAAACTTTGACAGATACTGCCAAATTGCCTTTCCAAGTGTCATACCAAGTCCCATTACCACCAAGAGCATTTGAAAGAATTCTTTGTCCCCACAGTCTCACCAACTCCAGATACGATCGATTTTGTTCAATATTGGCCAAGCTTTTGGGCAATGTGGACTATTCCACTGTTTTCATTTTCATTTCTCTTAAGACCTTATCTTGAGAATTAGATTCTTCCTATATAAATAGGATTGCCCCTGACGAGAGTTTTGCAGACTCTAAAAACACCTTCTGCTTCAGGAATTTGTAGATATAAATGCTTGAGTTTCTATATTGTTTTAAACCCTAAAATAATGGAAGATTTATAAAGTACTTACACTCTATTATATCTGACATTTAATGAGAAATCATGGGAAAGATTGGAGATCAAGGTAAACACTGTGCTTCTGAAAACCCTTCTTTCTCCCCTCATGTTCACTCTTCCATTTGCTGAGCAATCCTCCATTTTTCTGACACTGGAATGGGAAGAGAGGTTTGGCCATATGTGTCTGGGTTGAATATTACCACCTCACATAGCATAATGTTTATAAGCTACTTTCTCTCTTAGAGACTTCTGATTTGTAGTTTCATGGATGGCTTTCATTATCCATTTTTGGAACCATTATTTGTATTTTTTTAAAAAGTATTGTATCACTTTCAAGAAATATTTATACTGTAATTAGAACAAATTCTTTTACTGGTTTCTAAAGTGTAATATACATATAGGAAAGGGCAGAAATCACACTTCTGCAGCTTAGTGAACTTTCACAACCAGAACACATGCATGTAACAACACCCAGACGAAAAACACAGCTTGCCATTTCCTAAGCCCCCTGTGTCCCCTCCCCGGTGCTATTCCACGAGGACAGCAACCACCCTGGCTTTTTTTCTTTCTTTCTTTTTTATGGGGGCTGGGGGTAGGCAAGGGAGTAAAGAGTTTATTAAGAAACAAGAAAAGCGACATCCGATAACACAGTGATAAAGGGAAGGAAAAAAGGGAAAAAAGAAAAGAGAAAGGAAATAAAAATGAATATATATATATATATATATTTTT
>JAKSZT010010873.1:5190474-5253007 GCA_026826555.1 Tolypeutes matacus | reverse complement strand
AAAAAAAAAAAAAATAAAAAAGAAAAGCGACAGCACATACCCGAGACATGGGAATGAGCGGGCTGCAGGGTCAGACGCGTGCGAGGGGCCCCAGGGTCGGCCTTTTTGAGGCCTTTCCCCCTCCCCCTTCACATATTAAGGAGGGAGCTCAGCTGTTTGCTGTCCTGACTGGTTGTCTTTCTACCTTCACCTGTGAGCTTTCAGGGACCCAATGGGGAGGCCTTTCTGTCTGGAGTTATCCCGGGTTTCTTTTGAGCCCAGGAGTTTCAAACAGGACCTCGTGACCAGGATCTCTGGTGGGCTTTCCAGCTGTCATGGTGATGGCTTTGCTCTTAAGTAGCGGCCTCCTTTGGGGGGGGGGTTCTGGGTGGGGTCTCGTGGCTACGTTCTGACCAGCAGGTTGGCAGCTCTTGCGGCTTTATTCTGACCATCCGTCTTCCCTCTTTCCTATGCTAATCTGCCTCAACTCCCCCCCTCAGAGTTTACACACTTCTTTTTTTTTTTTTTTAAGTGTTCAAATATCTTGAATTTTTAATTTGGATGATATTTAAGGGTTTATTATTGAAATTGTTTTTTTCTAATATTTTCCAGTGTTTTATAATGCCAAGGTTTTTCATCTTTTTAAAAAAAATCAATATTATTGATACATATTAATAAAGCATAAATCCATCCAAAGTGTACAAGCAGTGGTATGCAGTATAATCATACAGCTGTGCATTCGGCACTCCAATCATTTTACACCCTTATTCTTAAGGGGGAGCTGAAGGGCGATGGTCACTCTTCAGTAGCTGCCTCCTGCTGGTTAGGGCCAGTAGTCCCTGCCTGACAGGGGGAAACTCTCTGGCTATTCTCTTTACTGAGGTTGAGGGAAGGCTGGTCCAGCACTGTGCTTAGAACTGAATGAACTGCCCTGGCTTTTAATGGCATGGATGGGTTTGCTTCGTTTGTATTTTATGTAAATGGCACTATACAGCACGGCCCCTTTTGAATCTGGCCAGCAGCCTGTCTTTTGAAAGGCTGTAATGGATTGGAAGCGAACAGATAACAAACACCGACTGAGTGCCTCTTACTTTGCTAAGCATCTTCTTTGCATTTTATTAAATGCAAGTGTGTTAGATATGGATTACATTGTGTTTTACATTTTACTTTGAAGTAACACCATGGCATGTACAGGGGTGGGGTTGAAGTGTGGTTCCCCCCAAAATATGTCCTAGCCCTAAACCTAGTGCCTGCAACTGTGACCTTATTTGGAAGCAGGACCTTGGCTGATGTACATAAGTTAAAGGGCTCTAGAGGAGGACATCCTGGATTTGGATGGGCCCTAAATCCAATGACTGGTGTCCTTATAAGAAGAGAGAGGGACATAGAGACATGCTTGCAGAAGGTCATGTGAAGAGAGGCAGAGGTCAGAGTGATGTGTCCCCAAGCCAAGGACCAGCAAGGATGCCGTCAGGCACAGGAAGCCAGAAAAGAAGCAAGGAAGCCTCCAGAAGGAACGAGTCCCATCAACATCTTGATTTTGGCCTTCTACCATCCAGAACTGTGAGGAAATAAATTTCTATAGTTTTAAGCTACCAAGTCTATAGTACTTTGTTAGAGGAGCCCTAGGAAACTAATGCAGTTTGTCAGTTATATATTTCCTTTTCATATATCTAATTTATATTTCTTCTTTTTTTATATATAAATAATGTATTGAATTAGGAACCTCTTCAGAGTCATAATTGCAAAGTGAAAGCAGAGGTTTGTAATGATCCTTTAATAAACACTTTAAAATGTTCTTAGAATGCTGAGTGGTTATGCCTCAATATATATCATTTTAAATTGAGCACTTAAAATTAATACTGTGGAGCTTGGCAGATGCCTAAGTAAACCAATGTCCAAGTTCACCCTAGGTGAGGATGGTGGGGATTTAAACAAGCCGCTCTGTCCATTTCCTTTTCAGGAAATGATACCTGTTGGAGAGGACATAAATCTCTCTTCTTCCCAAATCAGATAAAAAATTCTGAAGTTTAAAACTTGCCTTTACCTTCCGACTCTGATATTAGACTTGTGGCTTCATCATTTCCCTGCAGGGGTGGCTGTTGCTGGGACTCATAGAACAGAAATGCTCTGTTTCCCTTACTGTAAAAGTTGAACCATCTCCTGAAGCTATTCCAAACAGCGTGGGAACTGTCTAATCTTATGGAAGATCCCCAGGGGAATCATCTTAAGGAGAGTCTTGTGATTAGGTAATTACACATGTGACTCTGCTAAAGAAACCTGCTTTCAACTTAACTCGTGCTTAGGTTGCCTTCTCACCTGTGCTAAATGGTATATCTTACCTCATTTAGCTTCCTATATCACACAGAATTTTCTCATCATGTAATTGAAGGTTACTGGAAAATAATATTCATTTCTCTTTCAAACTACCTCTGATAAGTAGTGAAAAATGGCTATAGACATTAGCAAATATGGAGGATTCCAATTTTTTTAAAAATTATATATTTTTTTCCTGCTCTGTGTGAATTTGAACTCACAAAACACTTTGCAAAATGCCTCTGCCATTCAACCCCTGATGCTCTGGGGATAAATGGAAATCTGGCAGTTCCATAAGCAAGGGGAACAAAGAAGGGGAGGTCAACTGTTTCTCTGGTGTTGAGAGTAAGAGGCCTTTGTACACTCCATGGGGCAGGGAGCACGATGGGCTTGTCCTCCACACTGCCCAACACAGAGGCTGGCAACAGAAAACATCTTTTGAATAAGAATTGGGTCATGGTCCAGCCCCTGATAAATTCCATGCTAACTCTTGGAAGAAGGAGGAGGAGGAAGAGAAGGAGGAGAAGGAGAAAAGAGAGAAAGAAAGGGAAAAAAATCACTTTATGAGAAGAATACAGCTGCTTTGCATGAGGCCAGGTATCTGGATATACTAATCCAATCAAATAGCACACAACTATTTTTATCCAGCTCCTTTGAACTCAACACTTTTGCTTTGTTTGGACAAATTAGAAATCACTGCTTTCCCAACATGCTTTCCCAGCCCTGACTAGCTAAAGAAGAAATTAAGAAAGTCCCTATGCGGAAAGCAATTTCAGGAAACTCTGGTTCATGAGCCAATGGTTCTCAAACTTGAGAGTGTATCAGAATTATCTGTAGGCCCATTAAAGCACTGGGCCCCACCTGTAGAGTTTCAAGCTCTTGGAACCTGCTAGTAAACTCACGTTCCCTGATTATGGCCTTCAGATGGTCTCTAAACCTTGGCATATCCTCACCCTCTTGATTTCTCAGTCTGGAGCAGGGTTTCCTTCATTTCACAGATCCCTCTGCCAGTCAGGTGAAAACCACGGGCCCCTTACTAAGTCCACACTATACTGTGTATTATTTAATAAATATATCACACCCGCACCAACACATCCCCACAAGAATAATGTTTATTTCTGAATTTTAATTAAAGCTCACGGACCCCTTGTTAAGAACGCCTGGTCTGGAGGAAGGCTTAGAGCTTGGTCCATCCACTTGTCCGTTGGGTATCAAGTTCTGTGGATCGTCACTGATTCCTCTGAGAGCCCACCTTTGAAATGCGCCATGACCAAGTGCCCAGACCAGAGGGCCCCCTTTACCAGTGTCTCTGGGGTCCTGGCCTTGTGTCACAACCTCAGCCTGGCATCACCACAACCAAAACGGTGTTGCAGGATGGTGTTCAGCTCTCCTTGAGACCTCGTGCACCCCCAAACAGATGGCAACTGCAAAGCTCTTCATTCTGTTTTGTTAAAAGAAAAGAAAAGAAACAACTAGCATTAAAACTAAACCTATAAATGCTTACTCCCTGCTGATAGAGTGGCCACACTCACCGTTGCCTGGTTTTCTATGTTTTGTTTTGTTTTGTTTTCCCGGAACAGCTATAGCTCAAGCCATGACAAGCTATGTGCTAGCCTCAGATATGGAGATCTATTTACATACACATTCACAATCCTGTTTCCAAAGCTGTTTCCTTCTTTCCATTTCTTAAGGTTTTACTCATCACTGGAGGTGGAGTGAGAAGTCTCAACCAGGCTATTCACACACACACAACTGGATCCGAAATTCCTTAAGAACAGGATCAATATCTATTTCCCCAGAGACTGTGCATAATCCTAACACAGGACTTAGCATATAGTGACTGAACGAATGAACAAATATATCTTTGGAAGCCAATGGTCTTGGTGGTTTCCTGTTTTTGATTCTCCATGTGTGATCCCTGAACACACAAGAACTGTAAACCAAATACAGACAATCCTGGGTCAAGTCTTAACAACATCTGTTGGTCCTCTTCTAAAGCTATTTTGTAGCAAAGACAGTATTTTGATTTTGTTTGTGAATTTTCTGTTATTCATTGATCAGGTCTACTACATTTATTTTTAAAGTTTTAAAAATAGGTTATTGAAGTACAATTGTATGCAATTAAAAAAGATATCAATTGTAATACAGAAGAAGAATAATGGTATATAATTATTAAAATTTAGTACCAAATTTGCTTTGAGTTTCTAGGTAGCCATGAAAAAAGACGGAAATGTGTTGGGTTGAATAGTTCTCACTGTTTGATAAAATAAGGAAGCATGCCAGTTCATGAGAAAACGTTTTTCCTTTGGCATTTATTTCTGGAAGGAATGTATCTTAACAGCCTTTACTGAAAAGGGCACTGAGTCATACAGAGAATATCTTTCTCAACAGCTATTTTGCCAGAGGTGTAAAAACATTCTTTGCCTAGTTACTTTGTATCTCTTACCTCAGTAAAGACATGAAAAGGAATCGTGATAAGGTAATGCATTCCTACAGAGAGTTTAGCTTCCTGGTGATATGACTTGACTCAGGAATAGAAAGCAGTGAAGGGAGAGGATTAAATGATCAATGTTTCTTTCAGATTAGCCCTCTCAAATATCAAGGGTCTCCATAGCCTTAGTGGAGATAATGAGGTAATTTCAATATTGAGCTTTCTACAGAGAGTCTGACGTGTGGAAAGCCTCTGGTGTTACATGACTCGTCAGCGTCACGTGACTTGACATCAGTGATGGCCTTCTGTGAGGACACTGGTCCATGGGGACACATGAGGTGACATGAGTTTGTGTGGGTGTTAATCGGGGTCCTCAAGAAGAGACAAGGATGTGAATGCAAGTCGTTTATTTAGGAGGCAGAGGGAGCATGGGAAAGGGAAGTGAGACAGGCAGTGAAGGGTCCCATATTAAACCAGAGTAGGGAGTTAAACTTTAATCCCCTGAGGAGACTGTGGAAAGAGTGTAGAAGGAGTGCCTCGGGGCTCTGCCACCCTCAGGACAAGGCAGTTGGGGTACTGAAGAGCTAATTCCTCCAAGCCAGGGGATTTACAAGGGGTCCCTTGGAAGAAGGTGTTCTTAGGAGAGGCAGGTTAATGCCAGGGTGCTTCCAGATGCCATACTCACCTTCAGGACAATCTTCCTTTGTTCTGGAAAAGTTCTCAGGCTCGGAGCTGCAGACCCTGGCAATCGGAAATGGTCTGGAGCACAGTAAAATGGGGAGGGCGTGAGGGACTTGGAGGGGCACTGACAGCTTCACCTTTGGTGCCTAAAATGACTTAAAAGGCGAGTGGTCCCAGAATGAAATAACGTCCTACCCCAGAAAGCTTCCATTCCCCACCGGCTGGGTGGCGGGATCACAGTGAGTCACCTCCATCAAATCTCTTTACCTCAAGAAGAGTCTCACTGGAGGTTTTGTGTATTTTTAACATCTCTCCACACTCGCTAATATTCCTTTTTACAAAGGAGAAACTGGGCCTCAAGCACTGTTTTCTGGTTAAAGATTTGCTAACACTGTTTCCTTTCCACTGGGATTTATTTTTACGGGTGCCTCCTATTTTTGTAAAGCAATTTTGCTTTTCCATCTACAGTAGTGATGTGGTTTCCTTTTAAAATAAATGTATTAAATAAAAAAAAAAAAAAAGCCAACGTACAGAAAACAAAATTAATGGCATTAGATACATCTAGGGATGTGCTGGGGTAAGTCCAACAACTGGCTCTCCGGGAGAAAAAAAAATGCCCTGATTTGTAGCATTTGCAGATTTCCATGGGGTAAACACTCCCACCTTGTCCTATTTCAAGCTGCCCACTTGACATCACTGAGTCTGCATGGGAGAAAGTTGTGTGTAAGGAACTGGCTCTCCCCTGCCTGGACGCGCTCACTCCAGCGCAGCTCTCAGCGGCACCTGAAGGCAGCCAGTCTCCTCAAGGCGGCGTGCCGTGCCCAAGCCTTCCGTGGGAAAGAGGAGGGAGCAGAACTCGGGTTCACGTCGAAGTATTCCAAACATGTGACAGTGGGGTGAGCGGCAGGCGTGCCAGCTGACAGCACAGTGGCCGCCATTCACGTGCCTCAACTGATGCTTATTGAGGTCCCAAGGGCACACCTGATTATTTCCACCTAGACAAATGGAAACACTGAAGGTGACCGGTTGGTCTGCTCCCTGGTTCCCAGCAGCTGCCGCGGGTAGCCCCAGGTCCTTCAGTGACTTAATTTTTTAATGCATTTCCCAGAGCTCTTTGTTGAGGATATTGCTGATATTTACTGCTTCTTGGCATACGTCTGATGCCAAGCCTAAAACTGAGAGATGAGGACCGCAGTATAAATCCTGGCCCATGGACTTAAATATGTTGCCTTGAGCAAATCACTCCCCTGCTCAGCCTCACTTTTTGCATCTGTAAAATGGAGATGGGAAAATGAACAGCCATCTCACGGAGTAATTATGAGACTGGAATGAACTACTAACATCACTGTTCTTGTTCCATTGTAAAGCTGGGCACAAAGTTTAATAGTTATGACTCCGTTTGACATTATTGTTATTACTCTTTACTCTGCAGATTCATTTGGGTTTTGCACTCAGTCCAGGGTTCTGTTCCATTGCTTCGTGTATAATTCCAGATCTCAACTCAGGTGAAATTGGCAAAGCAGAGACAGCTGGGTTTTCCTTGCTTGTCACAGCTTAGTTGCTCCTGCTTCACACATCTCCCAAGATGTTTCTGGAAAACTAATCAGTATCTACGTTTATTTTCTAATTTTCTTTTGCTCACACATAACATGGCCATTTGATTAGCCATCAGCGCTGAGTTGGCAGTCACAAACAGACCCCATGGCTGCTAATCAGGGATGTAGGAAGCAAATGCTGGTGTTTAAAGGGAACCCTTTTTTGAGCTCTTGTCCCATGACTCCTAATTGTTGTATTTCTCAAACTCAACCCAGCTGCAAGCTTTATTAGGGAAACATTTATTCAGATAACAAGCCTCGGGTATGAAAGTGGGGTAATTATTTTGCAAATGCGCTTGAATCGTTATAAGCTATAGTGCAGCTCAGATGGAAAAGGTGCACATTTGGGCTGGACTGTTGCTTTGTAGATGGACAATAAAATGAGCATATGACTGGGAGATTCTGGCAAATAAGAGAAAAATGGACAAATGAAAAGATACTGATAATGGGAGCGGTGGCTAGGAGGAAAAAAACATATATATCTGGAAGCGCTGAAAGCTGATCAGGGTGAATAAAATGCCTAAATTTCATTTATTTACTTATTCATTCATTCAGTTTTCTTTTAGACATTTTTGAGTTTTTATTTATACTTTGCTCTCAAAGAGTTTAATGTTTTCATGGGGAGAGAAGCCAGTGAAAAGATGTAACCAGAAGTCAGCTGGGATCTCCCATCCTATAAAATAGAGACACCCTTTTCCCAAAACCTCCCTCCTGTGCCCTGTGAGCATTCAGCAATATCTCTTAAATTCTTGGAATTTCACGGTAGTGGGGTGCTTACACACCAATGGTCACCTGTAGCTCCAAAATCATGCTTCTGTTCTTTTCATTGCTTTTGTTTCATCATCTTCTTCATATCATTTCACAATCCACTTGTAGAAAATAGCCTTTTCCTTTAACTCCCTCAAAAATTTTAAATGAAACATTGTGTCTGTAGAAAGCTTTATGGAAATTCTAGAAGATTGAATCTTGGAGATTGTATCAACTCCCAAAGGAATATTAGACTCTTGACTATTCTTAAATGCCCTTCAGGTACCAGGCACACGTCCATTGGCCACCTGCACCCAGCCTGTTTCTCACCATCTCACACTTTTCTTTTCCCACACGCCCTTCTCATGTTTCCTTCCCTTAACTTCCTAATGTTAAGTTAGGTCCATTACATGGTAAGATTCTATTCTCCCCTGTTCCTGCTCCTTCATTGATTTCCAGCATGTACACATATCCAGACCCAACTAGTTCCCCAGAAAGAGTTTTCTTCCATTTAAAAGAAGCTTCCTTCTTTAGCAAATAATGATGATTTAAGGAGTTCTTTATATAGTCTGATTCTGAGTCTTTGTCACATGTATGTATTGGAAGCCTCTTTTCTCAGTCCATGGCTTGTCTTTTACTCTCTTATCAGTATCTTCTGATAAACAGATATTCTTAATGGAGTCCAATTCTCCATTTTTTTCTTCTACAGTTGTTGCTTTTTGTATCCTGTTTAAGAAATCTTTGCATACTCCAAGGTTATAACCATACCCTACTATGTCTTCTAAAAGCCTAATTTCTTTAGTTGACACATTAGGTTCTACATTCATCTCAATTTTTGTCTATGGTGTGAAGTAGGGGTCAAGATCCATTTTTTCCCAATTGATCCAGTACCATATTTTGAGAATTCCATCCTTCCCTGCCACCCCCCGCCCCACTGAATTGCAGCGACCTCTTTGACATAAATTAAATCACCACATATGTGTGGTCTATTTCTGGATTTTCTTTTTTTGGGTGTTTACATCTATCCTTGTGCCAATATAAGAAGCATGATTATAAATCATTTTCCCTTTTATGAAGGCAATTTTAAATGGCCTGTGATAAGTGCTCTAATAAGGTTATAATACAAACCAGAGGCCCTAACCCAAAATAAGAGGGGTCAGGATGACATGCCCAGCAGATGTGTCATTTAGGTTGACAGAAATTGGAAGCACTTCACAGGTTTGTACTCCAAGGGTTGGCAGTTTTCTCACTTTGTAATGGGTCTACTAATTTGACTGATATAAAGCACACTGTATGTTCACTGACCTGGCATAGGTGATGCCACAAAGTCAAGGAAGATACCCAAGTAGAGGTGGAAGAGCCTCATTGTAAAAATGTAAAAATTGAAGCTCAAAGAGAATCTGTGATTTGCCCAAGGTCACAGAGGTATGGAGTTTTATTGCATGGACTGGGGCTCTGGTTTCCTAATAGTTAAATATCTGCTTTTCCCATCAAATTGCATCGTCTCTGGTTGAAAATGCCATGACTTAGGCAAATGCAGCATGGCTAGCAAAAAATGGCCCAGGATCAGGAATCAAGAAACCAGATGCTCCTTTCCCTCTCTGCCACTGGCTTTAGCTTCATAAAAGCCATAATCTCACATCCCCTTTCTGCCAGTATATGACCTTGGGTAGTTACTAAACTTTTTGGTGAACCCATTTCCTTCAGTGGAAATAAGAATAATCCCCATATCACTGGGTGTTCTAAGAATTAAATGATATAACATCAGGAAGTAATAGTCCACATCTGGGAATGGATGTATCCAGGGGCTAAGGAGATGCTCATGAAAGAAATTCTGCACAAATGTGGCTGTTGGATGGAAGGATTCAAACAATTGAAGGAGGGGTGCACATATCACGTTTGCAAAAACGTGGCCTGGATCTCCAGAGAGTGTAGCTGGAAATTCAAGCAGATGAGCCTACCCTCCAGGTTTTACAAGACCACCTGACAGGCTACAGCCCACCTGGGGAGGTGTTGCTTCCAGATGGCTTGTTGATTTTTCCAAGAAAGTCATTTTCTGGATAAACACAGAGAGGTAGGACAAGGAAAGTGAAGGAGATCAACTCTATTGAGCATCTTCCAAAATCTAGTTTAATCCTTTGAAGTTTTTATTTTTTTTATTTTTAAAAAGATACCTTGATTATGTAAATGTTACACAAAAAATATAGGGATTCCCATATGCCCCACTCCCCATACCTCCCACACCCTCCCACACAAACAGCGTCCTTCGTTAGTGTGGCATATTCATTGCAATTGACAAACGCATCCTGGGGCATTGCCACTAAGCATGGATTATAGTTTACATTGCAGGTTATACTCTCTCCTACTCAATTCTGTAGGTTATGGCAAAATACATAATGTCCTGTATCTGTCATTGCAATATCACTCAGGTCAATTCCAAGTCCTGAAGATGCCCCCCGTATTACACTTCTTTTTCCCTCTCCCTGACTACAGTACCTCCAGTGGCCACTGTCTCCACATTAATGATATATTTTTTTCCACTGCTAGAGTCACAATAAGTCTATAATAGAATACCAGTAAGTCCACTCTAGCCCATATTTTATTCCCCAATCCTGAGGGTTCTGGAATGGTGATGCCCACCCCACCTCTAATTGAGAGGGGGCTTCAATCCCATATGGCTGATGGATGGGACCCTCTTGCTTGCAATTGTAGACTCTTTAGGTTCCTTGGTGTGGTGGTTGTCCATCCTCACCTCCTTGTTAGTTGTCCTGGATGAATCCAATGAACTGGAGAGTAGTTGTAGCAACTCCCCTGAGGCTCAGGACCCAGCTGGCACATGGACAGCCCAGAGATTAAAGTCTCTTGGGCATACGCCTACCAACTCCAGCACCAACTATAGGTTCAAATAAAAGAGACAGAAGAGGCATGTGTAGAGAAGTCACATCTGAGTCCAGCTCTGTCACACTCGGGAGCACAAACTCCAAAGTAGGGCCTGCTGGCAAGGCACCAAACTCCGGAGCTCTCTGCCATGACCGTAGGACCTGGGTGTCTCCAGAGCCCTCAGGAGCCCCACTATTTGGGGTAGTATCTACCTTGGCCGTCTATGAGATCCTACTGAGACATGCATAAGCGTTACCTCTCTGATGACTTCCCTACTCACTTTTATGAAGTCTAATTTTACACATTAGAAAAATTGAGATTGTAGGAAGTTAAATTCCTTTTCCTAGGTTGGAATGTGGTAACACCTGAATTTGCACACAGTTCAGTTTAACTCCAAAATCTGTGCTCTATCCACTATCCTTGATTGCCTCCCTTGAAAAGCTGAATCAATTGTCTGGCTAAATAAGAATGAGCTAATTGATTCTCATTTTAATATAATAATCTGCTCTAACACTATCAGTATGTGTCCAAAAATCTTATAGTGCATGACTAATTGCACTTTTGAATTATATACATTTAATTACATATTTGATTTGATAGTTTAGTATTTAGAATTATTGTCATTTCCCACTAATGATCTTCCGTTCTTGCATTCTAATTGTCTTTGTTTCAGACTCCTTTCTGATCCATAGAAAGAAATATAGGTAGGATTTGTTGCATATTTATGTAATATCTATTGCTTTAGTGGCATGAGTCATGTATGCAGTATAACATAGATAGGTTCTCATAATATATCTGTTGCAGGACAGGCCTTCTAAAATATCATTTTGGTGAAACAATTGAATTTCCCATATAAGATTTTGTCTTTTGGCATATAAACTAAAGTATCTGATAATGAAAGTTTATGTGAATCAAATTGTAAAGGGATTCGTGATAAAAAGTGTAATTATTAGCATTAGGAAGCTGAAAATCCTTTCTGGGTGAAACAAGCAGCCCCTTCCTTCTCTTTGAGGCTCTGACTGATGGTTTGGGTATTACCAGGCAATATATGTGTCTGATCCAGTATCTATGGGTAAAACCACCAGCCTTTATCAAGTCTACCAAATATTTATTGAGCACGTCTTATGTCCAAGACACTTTGGGGAACAAAGAAATATAAGCCTGTCCTCATCCTTATGGACTTATTAAGTGAGTTACAATTTAGACTGCTGCAGTCAATTATACAGATGTCTCTAAATTCCTGTCTAGATGCTTGGTGGAAACAAGACAAAATGTGCTCACAATGAGCTAAGTTTCCTTTGTCAAGCAATTTGGCCTCCCACGTCACTGAGGTAATCCCACAATTTCTTCATCCTCTGCAATTATCAGCTTCAGCTGATTCCAGAGTCTATTAAGACAGAGGGTCCAGGCCTCTGTGACAGGCAGTATTGTCCTTCTCGGCATCTTATTCAGGTCTTGGTTTCACTGCTGAGACAGCACTTAAATAGCCCTTTATCAGCTCAGACCCCTCGAGATTAAGTATTTAATTTCTCTTGATCTCCAGCCTTAGGAAATAACCCGATTCATTACTTAGCCATTATTTAATTCATTCCCGTCATTAGACAACACGAGAACTGCCTGACCAAGGCTGAGAACATGTGACAGACCTCGCCGATTTTTGTCCGGCACAGTGAGCAGGCTGTGGGAGGGGGCTAATTTGGAATACCAGTGATGGGGTTTGGTTTCATCACTTCTGCAGATCTGAGTATCTGCTGGATAACCTGCAGGCATGGTTCACCTGATGGAAAGAGGTGACATGTTCACCAAACTTTGTGTCCACAGTGAGCTTTGATAGACTCCACCTTGGGATTGTTTGTCTTAACAGAACAATTGGACAGAAACGTGTAGCAAGAGTTAATGTTCAAAAAACCAGCTTTCTTTAGATGTGGGCCAGGGGAAGGCTACAGGGGGAACATTTTGCTCCCCCGGGGACATTTGGCAATGTCTGGAGACATTTTTGGTTGTCACACTGGGGGCAATGGTGCTAATACTGTCTGGAACATAGAGGGCAGGGATACTGCTAACATCCTACCATGCCCAGGACAGCTACCTGCCCCCCAAAACTGAATTACCCAGCTGAGGTTAAGAAATCCTGGCTTAAACCCAGGGAAACTGCCATTACTATCCCCTTCTGCTAAACCTGTACATATTTTGTCACATGTCCCTCTGGATTTTTTTTATTACTGACTTATGAGATATAGATGAGTAGATTTATAGCCATCTATCCATCTGTTGATCAATCAATCCATCTATATCAGCTACCTATTTGTCAGTCTGTCTATCTACCTATCATCTATCATGTCTCTATCTCTCTATCATCTATCTATCCATCTACTGATTAATTTCACAAAGTGCGATATAAAGCAGTTTACACAAACCACCCTCAATAAAGTGATAAAAAATAAACCTAAATAAAGTAAACTTTAAAAATATTCATGGAAATAAAAGTTACAATGGGTAATATCAACTATGGGAAAGATACTGGTAAGCTGACAACCACAGTTTATAAAAAACTGCTTTAATTTTCTTTGAGTTTCCTGGTGGCCAAAATAAAAATGGGAACAGTTATTGTACTTCGTTTTTATTATCCATAAAGAGAAAACAGGTTAAGCAAAGCTTTTAATAACACAAAGACATTTTTCACTTGGAACTTACTGTAGACCAAAGGTTAGCTTTTTTTTTCTTCTTATAAGCGACCAGATAGCAAATATTTTCAGCTTTGTAGCCCACAGAGTCATTGGCGTATCACTCAGCTCTGCTGTTGTAGCCCAAAAGTGGTCATAGATGATTTGTACACAATGAGCGTGGCTGAGTTACAATAAAACTTTATTTACAAACATGCTGAGTTTCAGATTTAGCCCATGGGCCATAGTTACCTGAGCTACGCTTAGAGCCCCAGCAATACCCCTAGAGCAAATGAAAATTGGCTTTCGGAGGATGTTTCCTAGACCCCATGAAAGCTGAGAGCATGGCCCTACAGGGAGTGAGGTAAGACTTTCTGTACCATTAGCCATTTTATAAAGATGAAAGAACAACAGCAGAAGCCTCTGTAGGCCATTTATGGTGATCTATATGGAGGATTTTGCACTGTTTTCTTTCTTTTGCTGTGGGTCAGACCCTTCTTTGTTTGTTGTGAAGATGCCCCAGTGTACCCCAGCTTAACATTGTTCCTTCCTGGGAAGCAGATGTAGCTCAGTGGTTGAGTGCCTGCTTCTGAAGCACTAGGTCCTAGGTTCAATTCCCAGTACCTCCTAAAAAAACAAACAAACAAAAAAACCTTCCAACTTGCTGAATGTTTAAGTGGTATTGAGATGAGGCATTGTGATAGGACAAAAGTAGTATTACCCCCAAAATATTTCATAATATTCAGGCAGATGGGGGCCATGGTGCTAAGTGGCCATGATTAAAACAGCTGCCTCCAAACTCCTCCTCCGAGTTCCTTCCCAGAGATAGTGGCTCAGCGTGCCTGCATCTCTCTGAAGCTGTTCGTGGCCCCTAGGAGAATGTGCTGGCCTTCAATGCAGTTTACATGTCCATCTTCACAGCACTTTTCCTGGAGTTTTTACAGTTTCTTTATCCTTCTCTTCCCTGCAGTAGAATGAGATTGAAGGAAGGGCAATGTCTTTCTGACATTGTACCCTCCCCCCATGTGTCTATTGCAACATTAACACGTAGTAGCTACCTAATAACTATTTCTCAGGTAAATGAATGAATAAATTTATTTGTTCACTTATTCATTCATTTACTCAAAAATGTAAGTTCCTACATAATTTCCAGTAGTAATTGTAAAATATTTTACTGACAATGAGATGCTCTAACTAAAATTTTCCCATTTTCTCTTATAAAATTAAGCTTAATCTTGGTTTACTAATAAAACCTCAAACCAAAATAGCTGATTTATGGTTCAGTAACATAAAATGCATACATACGCCTACAAATTCACAGAAAGTCAGAATGATTTATACATACCATCATTAGAGTGAAGTTGCAAGTGTTTAAAGTAAAATCTGCATTTAGACTGCACATACATTTGCTACAATGGATGCTATAACATTAAATAAATAGAATTCAGCTGTTGCTAATAATCCTAGGCCAAAGTCTTTGTAAGTACATACATTAAAACATATCAATTGCTATAAGAAAGCAGAAGCCTGTCTCTCTTCCTTATTCTCAACTCTGAATGCTATCTAGAATAGCTGGTTGATATGAACAATAAACAGTTTGCATATTAACTTTATATTAAAGCTTGTAGGATCTATCACTCTTCAGCCATTCCTACTACCTGTTTGAATGCCAAATGTTTTAATCTGCCTTTTGAATTTCTCCAGCTCTTTCTTCCATCCTCTACCTTTCTACACCTACTTCCCAGTCCCAAAGGGCTAATTAAAAGAAGTTGCAGAGTGGATATTTTTGGCTATTCTAGAGAAAATGTAAATACTGCTTTATAAAGTTTTAAAGTTCTGAGATTACCCATGATTATGTCTTGACTAAAGTAATGACTTCATGGTGTCTCAAGTTCTCAATTTGTCTATGACATGTAATTCTGCCACATCTACCTTAACTTTGAGAATGGTGGAAAACTAAATAAATATCCACAGACACATTATAAAAGGATTCTCTTTGTTCATGGAGGAAACTTACAAAATGAAGTTTGTACAAAATATCCAAAACCATAACTAGATTTTCTATCTATATTTCACTCAGATAATAAACTTGCATGATGTGGGAGAAACCCTAATGCAGCAAAAGTTACTCTGGCCCTTCTTTCTCAGACTTAGAGCTCATCTTCCATATTTGTGAGAGTTCCCCAAGTGGACTTTTATTGTGAACAGCTGAAAATAGTATTTAACCATATTTATCCTGAGAAGCATGGGCCTCGCATGGCAGGAATGGGTTCGTGATGGGACCTCGTAGAAGTGTATGACATTTTAAGTGCCTCGTCGCTCTGAATTCTTTTGGCATTTATTTTAATAGAAATGACCATATTGAATTCGTTTGGCATTTATATGGACTTCACATGTATTTATGGAGATGTAACATGGTAATTTAACATTTACTGTACTAAGCTTTATTTAGTGGCCACTGAAAGACATTGCCATGCAATGCACAATAAAGCCAGTACCTCAAAAGTTAATCTTCTATCAAAACTGAGACATGGAAAACCATTTTGAATCTTCAAGTATACAAGTAAATTATTTGGATAAGCCAAAATTATGTATTTACTCCTTCAAATCTGCTTTCTAAATTTTGAAGTCAAAAGGTTGATTCTAGAACCAAGACAATAAAGCAGATGTTCAGTTTAGACTTCTTTATATTCTAAAATTGTCTGTAAATACATTAATCTTGGTCTAAAAATATTAAGGAAGATTTTCTTGGAACATCAGCAGTAAATTTAACACATGCTGTTTCTTTCTTGGATGTATCTCCCTGCTTCCTACTCCACCCCTTAGAGCTCAGTGTGCTCCATTCAACATGATCCCACAAGATAACTGCTTCCTCCTTGGAGAAGAACTCTCTTAGGACAAACACATTATTATTTGGGAACAATTAAAAGATCAAAAGAAGGGAGACCTTTGTTGAAAAGTGGAGGAAGAGTTCTTCACCAGTCATAATGCCAATCTTTTTTCTTTTAGGATAGAATTTAAGGACAAAACATAAGACAAAGTTTACTATTCAAAGGTGTTGCTTTAAGGTGCTGTGTCCTTCACTTGAATCAAACAGGTGCTCAGTTATGATTGTAGAGTATTGGTCATTTAAACATAGATTTACTAAAGATATTTTGATAAGGACTACAAAGAGAGACAAAAATATTTGTTACTTATGTTCATGATTTATTTCCCACCTGGACTTTGTAAGCATTTAATTAATAGCACTCATTATAATCGTAAGGGCTCTGATTACTGTGAGAGCTTGTTTGAAGTCTACGCTGTGAGTGAATTTACAAACCTCCATCAAATTACCCCAAGAAAACTACTCCCATGCCCCAAGGGGAGACTTTGAGAGAGGGTCTGTTGCCAATGTTTAAAAGGGTCAATATTTAGTACATGCACTATTTTTATAATTGCCTTTTCTACAGTAGGGCTGAGATGAAAACCAAGTTACTTGCTCTTAAGGGTTTCCTTGTTTTCTGCCATTATCTCTAGCAACAGCCATTTAAATAAAGTTTTCTTTACAGCAGATTGTTTTACACGTCTTTCTGTAAGTGAATCGCTTTGGTCTCTCTGAAATAGCATATTGTGTTAATTATGAGTTGCCTTGCTTTCCAAACCAAAAATCGAGCCTTGTTGTTTGGTAGGAGTCACAATCCTTATACCAACAATTTTAAATCTCATTTGAAATCAATCTATAGTCACTGTGGTTTACTTGTGCATGTACTTGTAGTGAGCAACACAAATCTACTCTGACTAATTAGCAGAAACAAAGAGAAAGAAGAAAATAGATGTCTGTTGTTGGTTGGATCTAGCTTTTGCGTGAAACCTAAGGAGGGGCTGACTCAGAAAGAGAGAAACCACGACATGTTTGGGGTACTCAGGAACAGGAATTTGTGAACCTTCTAGAACTCTTCCACTGACACACTTCAGCTGGATGTTGCCCATTTCCACGTTTCAGTGCCCTGAGTTTCAAGTTTCCGAGGGGAATTTGTCTGGCCTTGCTTGGTTCAGGTATCTTTCCCTGGATCAATAATTATGACCAGGGGATGAGGATACAAGATGGAAAGGCTATGTTTTAGGGTGTGTGTGTATGTGTGTGTGTATAAGAGTTTGTCCCGAAGAGGAGGGAATCATTATAACACTGTGAGATGGGCCATAAGACTGACATAAGAAAGGCTGATAGGTTGTTTCGTTTCCTCCCAAACCCTTTGGGTGTTGGTTGCAGTACCAAAATGGAGCACATTCAGGTTCTCAGACCAGGTCATGGCACAGGCTAAGTCCTCAGCAGCCAGTTCCATTACAGAAAAACCCCAACCAAGAGAGTGGCATCATCGTAGGTTCTTCCCTAGAGAGTGGCAGGCCTGGATCAAGCTGGAGGGAGGCCCAGGGCACCCAGAATGGGGCTCCTTCACCACTGACCCATGCCTGCTCAGCTGTCCGTGACTATCTTCCCAGTGCAGAATTTGGTGAGTATTCAAGGACGTAAAGGACAGAAAGCCTTTCACTGGTACAGTTACTGCATACCCACAGGAGGCCCAGCATGTCTTCCTAAGTGTTGTATTTCCTTCCCAGAAACCACAGAGGTTCCACAAAGAGATGAGGCCAATAAACCCCTGCATTTGTTTGTCACTTTTCTTTAGTGTAAGTTTTACAAGACTCTCTCCCAATAGGGTCACAATCTCAAAACATGTCACTTTTCTGTATGCTTCATTGGAACATTGTGTTGTGCCATGGCTGAATTAAACATACAATTATAGCATATTTTCTTGAAAGGGGTTTCGACAATGATAAATGCACAGGCATTTTCTGCTCTCAGACAACCTGATTCCACGCCCATCAAGTTGCACAGGACTCACTCTGAAGAGTTGGTCTCTTATAAACAAGGAAACCTAGATGCTGATTGTGGAGTACACAGACCTGGCTTCAAAAGCCACTTCTATCAATTATAGATCCCATGAGCTTGGGAGGCTTTCTTAATCCTGCTAGCCTCAGTTTTCTCATCTGTAAAAGGATGATTTTAAATTTCCTCCCTCAGAGTACTTTTGTGCCAAATGTGCACTTGGAAAGCAATTAGCACAGTCCCTGGCAAATAGTAAGCTCTCAACAAATGTTGTCTAATGTTCATGCAGATGAAGTATCTTCTAAATTGCAGATGATGGCTCTGGTGTGAGTTCAGATCACAGGAATATGGAGAAAAGGGTCTTCTAGTTTTCAAAAAGCAGGGAACAAACAGGGGTTTTTAAAGAGATCCTTGAATATGATAAGAGCAGCTAATGTCTATTAAGTATTTATTATGCTCTAGGCAGTGTGCTGTTTCCCCAGATTATATTATTTAATTATCACAACAACTCTGTGAACTTTATGCTATATGCCTATCTTACATGTGGGTATCTTGGTGGATCAGATATCATCCATAGGCCTTCCAGATCCATTCTCCATAGTTCTCCACCCTCTCTGTGCCCCAAGATACTGACCTGTATGGCCCATACCAACCTAGCTCTCTTGCCTTCTGGTTTCTAGTTAGGTTATCCAGTCATGGTTCTAACAGAAAACAAATGGCACAATTAAACTAGTTAATTTGGAGAGAAATGTGTGAATTGACCATTATAAATGTGTGGGAAACATGCAAGGAAATCACAAAGGGTAGCTCAGCATCCCAGGCCTAGAAATGATGGGGCACTATTATCACCTATAAGCTTGTGGGGTGAAGGGCAAGGGGCATACCAGAATCAGAGTAAGAGAGAGCTATGTGGAAGGGGCCACCTTACCAGCACGGTGGCCTTCAGGTGAAGGATGCAGCTGGTCCTCCTGACCCTTGGGGAGGGACCCAGGAGAACTGATACCCATTCTGCTCTTCTCCTAACTTTGACCTCTTGCTTTTGCTCCTCAATTTGTTTTGACCCCAGCCAGAAGTCAGAGGACAAGGCTGTCAGCTGAGCTACCTAAGGACAGAGCAGGATAGAGAATGGAAGAGTGGATTTAGAGGGCCAAGCACATTTATGCAGAATGCTGGCCTATGGCCACTTTGCTGGTAGGTGGCATTTGCTTTAAGCAATGGAAAATTAGATATTCCCTTCACTCTACTGTTCTAAACTGCTCAGTTTTTAGCTCCCTCTTTCTCTCTTACTTTTCCTCATCTCTAAATATTGTCATGGAACATTCAAAATAACTTTAGCATCCAGCCACATACAGATTTGGGGATATTTCATTGTGAAAAGGTCAAGATAAAAAAATGCAGTAGTAAAAATTCATTTATTCTTTAATTCCTCATAATACAAGGAAAGGTTATTGCCAAATATGACAATAAAGGTTTTACTGCTGCAATTTTGATAACAAAAACAAGCATATTTCTTTATGAATTGTGTTTTATTACATCAACAATTGCCACCATGGGATTCTTGGGTCTTAGGAGACCATGAAGGTAGCAGTGGAGGTCTGTAAGCTATTTTAAAGATTTCAAAAAACCTAATATAATCATACCTTTACATATGATAAAGCTTCACAGGCTAACAAAAACATCGAGATTCTTTGTTTTTACAGAAATAATGTTAGCTCTGTGTGGTGACCTAGTAATTTCATGCTGATCAGAAGCTCTGATTGACAGTTATATATCTTTGATTAATAAAACATGGAGAGAAAATGAATTATTACTTAATCTGTGCAGTTTTCTAGATAAAGTCTTTGAAAACGTGGAGTCAATTAGGGGGAAATAATTAACTGGATGTTCGGTAGTGAAAGAATAAGCACAATACTGGTCTGGCATTTCTCAGATATGTAGGGAGGCCAAGAGAAGCTTCTAGAGGGGGCAAGATCTGAGAAAAGTTTCAGGTCAATTATTTGTTTCTAACAACAGCAGCAACAGTAATAGTGGTAATAGCTAACCATTATTACGTGGTCAGGTAGAATATTGCAATGCTTTATGTATATTGGGAATTGAGTCATGACCCCACAAAAGGCATGTTGAGGTCCCAAACTCTGGTCCTGTGGGTTGAACCCATGTGTAAATAGGATCTCTGAAGACCTTATCAGTTAAGGTGAGCCCAAACTGAAGGAGGGTGGGCCTTCCTCCAGTATGGCTGAAGTCCTTTTCAGCAAAGGAAATTGGATATGGAAGAAGCCACAGGGAGCAGTCAGAAGCTGGAAGCAGTGGAACCCGGAAGAGAAAGGAGAAGATGCATTGGCATGTGATAGAAAAGTCAAGGTATCCCCAAGTTTGCTGGCCAGCCAGAAGTCAACAACCCCGGGGCTGGGGGTCGGGGGCTGGAGCAAGCCTTCTGGTTGGAAACTATGAGTCAATAAATTTCTATTGTTAGGCCAAGCCATCATAAGCATGCATTCATTTTTTATTTTCTGCAATCCCTGTGAATCAGGCACTGTGTTAGGTGCTGGGAATAAAGTGGGGTGACAAAAACAGACATGATTTACTTAGAGAAAAATAAAATTTGAGCGGAACTGCACCAAAAGACTCATGGATTAGTCATCGTTGGGCTCTATTCATGCGATACTGCCTTCTGATAATTCACCCTGACTCTAAGACAAGCTCTGCTCCACGTTGCTAGGTTGTCAATTAATGCTGTTGTCTGGCTAATCATTAGCCACACAAGAAAGAAATGGAAAACCTCTTCTCCATGAGGGGTTTTCAATTTAAATAAAAAGAGAGAATGCTCTGTGGAGTGGCTTCTGCCTAGCACAGTCAAAATAAATCAAATCTGTCAATGCCAACGAAGACAGGGATGGTTGAAGGGATCCTGAATACAATTTAATTTTTGGAAAAACAAAATCTGATGGTTCCTGTGGTTAAAGGAGTGCTAAATCAAGGTTCTACTGTGAAACAAGCAGGATTCCATGCACTCACTGTCATTCGGTCCTGGTTTTTTTTATTTTTGACCCTGCCAGCTGGACATCTCCTCTTGGTTGTCCCAGTAGCACATAAGCTCTACAAACACAAAATTAGACTCACTATCTACCCACAATCCCCACCCTCAACCCAGGTCTCAACCCTGTTTTTCTCTTCTGTTCATTTTAGTGAATGAATGGTGCCACCTTCCGCGTGGCTGCCCAAACCACAAGTATGGGCATGATTCTTGCTCCTTGCTCTGACTTCCCCCAGCTCTTCCAGTGCCTCTCAGGCTGAATCACTTCTCTCCTTATCTATCACCCTTGCTCTAAGCCACCAGCATCTTTTGCCTGCTAACTCTTCGTGCTATCTCTTAGTCTTTATTCTCTGATCTCTGCCCGGTGAAGCAGCAGAAGGATCCTTCTAAAGCTCACTAGAAACATGGTATTCCCCTTTTGGAACTCCTCTAGAAGCCACCAGCCACATTTCACCAACTCAGGAGTCTTCATGGACCAGGCAGCCTTCAGATGTAAGCAGGAGGGAATGACAATTAATTTGGGACAAACGGTAGCCTCGGCTACCTTCAGATCCTTCAGATGCACTTGTCTATGCAAACAAGGCAAATTTTAGGAGTATTCAGCCTGAGAGCTGCCTGTGACCTTCTATCCAGGCAGATATCGAAGTGCCTGGAATGGATGAAACCTACCCCAGGAACTGCCTAGCACAAGAAGAGAAGATTAAAGATCAAATTGAAATATGCTTAGACTGCTATGGTATTGCTGAAATCTACATCGCACGGTATTTGGTGAGGAAAGAGGCTCTCCCAACAGCTGTAACCAACACCTGGCATTTCCCTTTTGGATATAAGCAATTACCTTTCACAGCAATGGCAGACACAAGAACGATAAAACTCCCCATTATTTGGAAAGCATCTACCTCACAATCTATGCTTATCTTCCTACGTGGTTCCTACATTTCAAATGATGCACTTTTTTTTTTTTTTTTTTAACATAGGAGACAAAGACAAGAAAGCACTGACGATGGCAATGTAATTAAAGGAAAATTCATTTCACTCAAACCTGCATGGCATTTTTAGGAGTTGTTTGCCTCCTGAATTAGTTTCCTGTTGCTGCCGTAAGAAATAACCACATATTTAGTGGCTTAAACCAACACATATTATTATCTTACAGTTCTGTAGGATAGAAGTCCAACATGATCTCACTGGGCGACCTCTGGAGGGTTTAGGGGAGATTCTGTTTTCTTGCCTTTTCCAGCTTATAGAGGCAGCCACATAATTTGGCTCATCGGCCCATTCCTCCATCTTGAAAGCCAACAGAGTTTCACTTCTCTGACACTTCTTCTGTAGCCACATCTCCCTCTGACCCTCTCTTCTGCCTCCTTCTTCCATTTTTAAGGATCCTTATAATTACATTGGGCCCACCTGGAAATTTCAGGGTACTCTCCCCTCCCAGACATCCTTTGGTTGCATAAAGTTACATTTTCATGGGTTTTAAGCATTAGGGAAAGGACATCTTTGGAACCATTCTGCTTCCTCCACCTGCCTGCTCCACCTGCTTCCAGGGATACCTTTGCTAATGACATCGATTCAGCAACCCAGGTGGCCTGTTCTGTCTATTAGAATCCCAAAGCTTTTCCCGGATTTGGGAGTTTTAAGTAATAAAACCCAATACAGTTAGGCCATTATTCATTATATTTGACCTGATAAAGTGTGAACACACTTATGTTTATTTTTCTTCCTGTGTGGAAAGATTGGAATCCATCCATCGCCCTTCCAATGGGGAGGTTGAAATGAAAATGGCCTGTGTTGCCATTTCAGTGTCAATCTCTCTAAAAATGGCTCAGTAATTTCATGTAGATTTAGGGCTAATTTAAATACCTGTGGCTATATGTGATTTGTATTTTTCCTTATGACATTGTAGACTGACTCCAGTACTACATAGAAGGACTCGGACTTCTACTAGCTGTTCTTGCCTAAGTCACAAACCCCCTCCAAATCTCAATTTCTTTCTTCTTTTACTCAACAAATATTTAGTAAATGCCTACTGTGAACCAGGCAAAGTTCTAGGCAGGCAAATAACAAGTAAGCGAGCAAATGCATCATCTGACATCAGGTTAAGAAGAAAAATAAAGCAGAGCAAAGAGCTATGAAATGATGGGGAGTGGGGGAAGAGATTTTGGACTGCAAGCTCAGGGAAGGCTGCTTGGGGAGAGAAAGTGGTGTCGGCTGAAGTGGCAGATAAAGCCATGTGAGGATGGGGGTGGGGGGTGGTATTCCAGGAGAAAGAATCAGAAAGTGCAAAGACCTTAAGGTGGGGACAAGCTTGGCGTGTTCCCGGCACAGCAGAGCAACCCATGTGACAGGTCCCCACAGAGCAAGGGCAAAGGCTAACGGGACAAGCCTGGAGAGAGGATGACTTAAGGCCGTGAGGACGTGGTCCGAGTGGGGCTTTCATTCTTGGGTAGTGAAACGCTGTTGAAGAATTGCTGGCTGCTGGGGATGCTGTTGTGTTTTAATTAAAGGTTTTACTGAGATCGTTGCAGAGTCACATGCAGTTGTGAAAAATCATGCAGAGAGATCCAAGCCCCTTTGACCCAGTTTCCCCCAGCGGTAACATTTTGCAAAAGGATAGTACATTATCACAACCAGCATTCTGGTGTTGATACACCCCATAGATTTTATTCATTGTGTGTGTATGTTAAGTTCTATTTAATCTCATCACCTGTGTAGGTTCCTGTGTGTAGGTCATGCTGAGATATTAAACAGTTCCAACATCTTAAGATCCTTTGTGTTGCCCTTTTACTACCATATCCACCTTGCTCTCACCCCATCCCTAACCTCTTTAAACCACTAATCTGCCCTCAATTTCTAAAATTTTGTCATTTCAAAAATTTCTATAAATGGAACCAAGCAATATGTAATCTTTGGGATTAGCTTTTTAACTCAGCATAATTCCTTGGAGATTCATCCAAATTGTTATGTGCATGAATAGTTCATTATTTTTATTGCTGAGTAGTATTCCATGATGTGGATTTACGAAAGTTTGTTTGACCATTCGCTGTTGAAGGGCATCTGGTTATTTCCAGTTTGGGGCTGTTAGCAATTCGGCCATGTACAGGTTTCTGTTTGAACACAAGTTTTCATTTCAATGAAATGAATGCCCAAGAGTGCTATGGCTTCATTATATGGTAATTGCAGACTTGGTTTTATAAGAAACTGCCAAACTGTTTTCCAGATTGGCTGCACCACTTTACATTCTATTGAAGACTTTTGAGCAGTGATGTGATGTGATATGATTTATGTGTTTAAAACATTCTTTGCCTGCTGGGCCAAGAGTGGCCCATAGGGAGAGCAAATGTGGCAGCAGGGAGACCAGAAGGATGCTTGCCAAGCTCCAGGTGAGTGACAAGGAAGCCTTAGCATGAGGTGGCAGAGGTTGAATTAGGGAGATGCAATCAGATAAGAGACATATATTGAGATATAGATGACAGTTCCAAATTCTTGGGGAAATTGAGAAAAAAAGAGGACTCAAGGGGGACATCTAGGCTTTGGGTTTGAGCAGGTTGGTGAACGGTGGTCCCATTTGTCCTGAAGCTGAGTGGAATCGGGCGGGAGCAGACATGGAAAGGTGGTGAGGGCCATGCTTGATTTGGATGCCTGCCAGATTTCCAAGTGGAAATGTTGAATAGGTGTTTGGAAATAGAAGTCTGGAGCCTAGAGGAGGGAGGGAAGCTAGAGCTAGATTAAATGTACAATGTCTATAAAAGTGCCAGAACAAGGCACAGCATATTCACAGTCAAAAACTCTCTATCAAATCTGGATCACAATGAAGAATTGTTCTTCATCTCCCAGACTTCACACAGAAAATAGCACCTTACATTTGTCTCTATATAGAGAGTACAGTAACTCCAAGAATGTGCAAATCAGAAACAAACACTGATGGACACTAAAGTTTTCATTTGAGTTTATTTCTGATATCTCCTAGGGAACTTCTTTGGAGAAGCACATCATAGAGAAGGTTCTTATCTTGCAATGTGTTTTCTCTTTTTTAAATAATAAGTGTTAATGCAAGCAAGCCCATTGTGATTTTTAACTATAGGAAGAATTTCACATAAATCACTTTTAGTACAGATGTTTCTATTTTATGTTGTGATTTGGAGGGCTGAAAAGGCTAATACAAAATATGAATAGCTGTTGCATTGCTAGAGTATTCCACGTTGGATTCCTAGATTCTGAAGCTGTGCTGGCAATGACTTCTGTGAGCTGCAGCCAGGGCAGCAGAGCAGATGTCCTGTTTCTATTGCTCTTTAGGGATGTGAGTCTGTAGCTGAGCCTCTGCCTCCCCATACAGCTGAAACCAACCTTAGGCATCATCCCATCTGAACCGCTGTCTTCCCGACGAGGAAACCGAGGCCAGGAGATGAGACATGGCAGCCCCATGATAGGCCAATGAGGAGGTGGCACAGCCAGGCCTAACACGCAGGTCTCCTGTTCACAGCCACCTTCCTCTTTTAATCTTTGTTCAACATCCACCTGAGAGGTGATCCTTGGTAAAGAAACCAAGTCACTAGCCCAGTGGTTCCAAGGAAATGGAGAATAGTTACTTTCTACCTGGCTGAATTCTCTAGCTACATAATAGATTCCGTTCAGGTCCCTAATGATAGAGAATTTAAGTCACCTCCTGGCAAGTCAACACGTTTGTCGGAGTCCCTACTGCCCACATCAGTGATTCTTGGCCTTTTTTGCCCTTTAGAATCAACTAATTGGGAACTTAGAAAAAAAAAATTAGTACCTGGGCCCTACCCCAGACCAGCTAAATCAGACCTCCGGGAGGTGGTCCTTAACAGCGGTCGTTTTCAGAGCTACCCACGTGATTCCAAAATGCAGCCCGGAGGAGAACTGCTGGCCCCTCGCTCTGTGCTTGTTGAGCCTGCCTTTGGGTCTCAGCTGCAGGCAGTTTAGTCCCCAGGGGAACATAGGGCAGAGTCTGGATCCATTTTTGCTGTCACAACCAGGGGTTGGGGGTTTTACTGGCATTTGACAGAGGTCAGGGACACTGCTAACCATCCTGCAGTGTAGACACCAGCCCCCCACAGAGAGGAATTCTGCAGCCCGGAACGTTAATAGTGGAGAAATCCCAGCCTTGGGGAATCCCTTGGAAATGCTCCTTCCTTGTACGTTCATGGTATAATAGGATGCTTTGGTTAGTTTGTGAAACTGAACAAAGGAAGTTAGGAGAGTGGGATCTGTGAAAAGGAGGCAATTTCTAAGAGGGAAGGAGGATAGGAATGATGCTCTAAAAGGTTTAGGATTGGAGAGTAACACATGTCTATGTAAAAATTCTACACACCTGGCCAGTGGTATGAAGTGCTGAAGACCAAAGAACACACCTGGGCATTGCCTTTTTGTCCACACTTCATTTCTGGAAGCTGATTGTTTCATTAAAGGCTTTTTTAAAAGCTCAGCATATTAGTATTTTAAAAAACAACTCTGATCTTGGTTTGCTATGAAATGTAAGACTTGTGAGATATAAACAAACTTAATATGTTAATGATGTTATTTAGTAATGGTCGCTAATGACCTGGAATCCAGATAAATATCTTTGAAAAGTTGGATCAGAGAAATGAAATATAAGGAAAATAATAATTCAGGAAAATGATGAGTTATTTTTTTCTGGTAAAATGTAACACTCCCTTTATTCCTGTAGGGCAGCATAGATGACCAGGCAAGTATGTTAAAGAAATAACTGCGAGGAGAAGGTACAAAATATGCAAAAAAAAAAAAAAAAAGCTTTATGTGAAGAATGACAGCTTCTTAAAATTCCAAGTATTAGCTCAAGTATTAAAGCTGCTGCAAAATCTGCCTTTGGGTAAAGCTAAACATGTGACCCTCCGGGCCCAATGACCCCTCATGGACGTGTCCGTCATCACGCAGCTCCCACGGGATCCGGCTGTCTCCCGTCTCTCCCTCCCCACTGATCTGGAGAACACAGGCATGTCTTTATCCCTGGATCCTAACAGTGCCCAGCAAGCCACGTAGAATGCCCTAAAGTCAGTCAACTTGTCATTACACCTCTCATAGCCCTGGGCTTTCATTACTGGAGAATTCCCACGTCCTCTGTGCACACCCACTCCATTCCATCCCCTCAACAGCCAGAGCCGGGGAAACCACAACACTGAGCATGTCACTCAGCCCACTCCCAACCACGATCCCTGCTGCTTGACGCCTTCCAAGCGCTCACCTTTGCCAGAAGAATCCAGCACCGTCCAGCGGCTCCGAGGACCGTCTCTGGCCACTCTCCCCCACCAGACCACACCTCTTCAGACCTCGTGCACCCTATCTTTTCCGCAGGGAAGTTCCTTTCAACCACCTCCTAAAGGAAGTCTTGCCCTTTGTTCAATTTCACCCCATCACATCCTCAAAAAAATCACCGCTAACGCCACGCATCAGATGAGTTGTTTCTCTCTTATGTTCTCTCACACCCTACCTTCACTCTTCTAATCGCTACTGTCATTACAGAATAAATCGTATAATGACTTGTATAAACCTGATTTCCCTTTAGATGGTGAGCTCCAAGAGGACAGAGACCATATCTGATTTGTATTTGTCCACTGGTCCCCAGGATCTAGAGCAATCCTTCATACACAGCTAACGGTCCCTAAGTTGCCAGAATGCTCTGGATTGTGAAACGCATGAAATACCCACCTCACCTGCAGTGAGAAGCCCTCAGAGCAGCATTCCCTGCCTTCCTACCGAATAGCTTGTCGTTGTGCTTTCCCACTGGGAAGCCAAATGGAGGAGCAGAGGTCCAGGGCTGTCTTCACAGTTGGACGGGCAATTCCATATCCTCCAATTCCGCTGTGAGTTTCCGCACTTTGAGGTGCTCCTGGAACACCCAGTGCCCTGGTGGAGCTCTGGGCTTTTGTGGTCCCCTGAGTCACTCTTGGGTACAGCATTCTGCCTCTCAATTTGTACAGCATCATCCTCAAACTCTGGAAAGGACGCACAGGCCAAAGAGAAAAAGGAGTGGAGATTACTAAGCACTAATAAATACCTGGGCCTGCTCTGCACTTACAAAAATATCTGAAAGGTGTGGGCCATACAAAGAAGCATAGGCTAGTGTAATTTTCCTGAAGTCCCCTATAAAGTATTTATCTGTAATACAGTTACATTTATGAAATGGTTGTACCTTAAAAGATCCTAAAGGGCTTACTAGACTGAAAAGGAAATATCAAATATATAGCACTCTCAAAACACCACCAGAGTACTTTGGTGATAAGGTTTGGGGACTCTGTGACAGCAGGTAGCCTTCTTAAAAAGCAAACCGTGGCTTATCCTGTTAAACCTTCAGGGAGAAGTAAAGGGGAGAGGGAGAGAGAAAGAGAGAGAGGAGAAGAGAATCACCCACCCGGATAGGGGTCCCACGGGCTTTCAGTGTTAATAAAGACCACAGCTTTTCTCCAGCTGCCGCGTGAATTGAGCGAGTGACTTCTGTCAACATCCCTCTGCCCACTTGAGGAGGCAGGTATCAAACTCATCACACTTCTTCACAGAGAGGGGAAGACATGCATATAAAGCCCCTAGGGGTTTCACAAGGGTCAGGAGTGGCCAACAGAATTTAAAACTCAGGCATTTAAAAAAGTAAAACCTAACAACCTACAGCTTATCGAGTAGTTAAGATATCTATTGTTACCCAACTTGTACCTAATCCACTACTGCCAAGATGACTGATACTAGATTTTCCCTCTTTATCTTTGTCCTGCTTATGACATGGTGGTCATACTAAAATTCAGTGCATTGGTGGAGGATAAGGGGGTGAAGTGGGGTAAATGGCAGGAGAGAGAAGTCCCTCTTGATTATCTTCCAAAACCATCAGGCAATGTAGCTGCAGTAATTGCCAAGTACTGTCAAAGAAAGCACAGTCCTACAATTAAAAGTAAGTAAAAAGTAACTCCCTTCCCTTCAAGAAAATTGAAACGGATGCACTCTGACCCAATGCGATGCTTCCTTGTGTTGTTTCCTCTGCCTTGTATCCCAACCTATTTCTCCTCCCAGTCCAGACACCTCATTGCTCCCATTTTTCCAGCCCAAAATGGCTCCTTGTATTTTTTTTTATTTTTAAAGAAGCTTTATATTACATAAATATCACATTAAAAATATAGGGGATTCCCATATACCCCACCTCCTACCCCTACCGCACTTTCTTCCATTAACGTCTTTCATTAGTGTGGTACATTTGTTACAATTGATGAACACATATTGAAGCATTGCTACTAACCATGGTCAACAGTTTACATTATAGTTTACACTTTGCACCACACAATTTTATAGGTTTGACTAAATATATAATGGCATGTATCTGTCATTGCAATGCCATGCAGGACAATTCCAGTGTCCAAAAAAATGCCATGTTATACCTATTCTTCCCTCTCTCTCCCCTCATAACCTCTGGTGGCCACTGCCTTTATATCAACAGTACAAGTTCTTGCATTTCTAGAATAAGTCTACTTTTGTCCATAGTTGCATTCCCCCCTTATATTTGTTCATTCCTCATTCTTGAGGATTTAGGCATAGTGCTGCCCATTCTGTTTCTGATTGAAAAGGGCCTTAGATCCCTGTCTTGCTTGCAGTTGTAGATATTCTCTGTTTTTTGGGATGGGCGTTGACCATCATCATCTTTTTGTTAGTTGTCCTGAGCGAGACCAGTGAACTAGAGAGTAGGTGTTGGCTCTGCTGAGATTCAGAGCTCAATCGGCATTTGAACAGACTGAAGATTTTAAGTCTCTGGGACATATATTTGAGTATAGTGTAATTACACATTCAAATAAAAGGGGCAGAAGAGCCATGTGTAGGGAAATTATAAATGAGTCTAATTCTGTTCCGTTGGTGAGCACGTATTCCAAAGTAAGGCCCACTGACAGGGTGCTAAATTCCGTATTTTTAGTCTTCTCCTTCTTCTCTTCCCTACATGTTCTTTCAAAGGCCTCCAAACTGGGATAGCCAAAATAAAGCTCTTCTGACGAGGGGCAGAACAAGGAGACACAATGGGAAAGACATAATTCTCCACTGAAGGTGAGGGAAGGAGACCCTGGTAAACTTTTGATTATGTGATTATTCACTAGTTTTTCTATAGGGAATTATTTTAAAGAGAAGGCTGGAACCTAGTAGGATGGCTCTCCAATAGAGCTGAGTGCAGAGATAGGGCTGGAAGTTCTCAGAGTATGCAAAAGCCCAGTCAATCGATTGGCGAACAAGGGGACTGAGCCACTCAGTAGGGAGGTGGGACGGTCCGGAGGAGATTCGGGAGCTGCCAGCACTATGGAAAGTGCTTTGGGCACAGTATCTTGCATTGTCTTTACATTGACCTGAGATGTAGGTACTGTTATTTCTGTTTTATTAATGACAAAACTGAGGCTCAGAGAAGCTATATACTTTCACAAGGTCACACAGCAAACCCATGTGAACACAAACATTCCAGTTTGGCTAGGTCTAACTCCAGTCTGCCTTCCATAACAAACAGGTTTTTATTTTTAACTTTTTTATTTTGAAATGATTTCAGACCCACAAAAATCTGCAAAAGGAATACAGATAATTCCTTTATAACCTTCACTCAGATTTCCCAAATGTTAACATTTTATCACATTTGCTCAATTATCCCTCCCTCCCACCTACAACGCAGAACTGATGCCCCTTTACACCTAATATTCAATGTGGTATTTCCTTTAAAAAAAAAAAAAGGAATTTTTCTCTTAGGCAGCTATAGAACAATGATCAAATCAGAGAATTAGCACTGTTAAAAGAGGGTTATCCAGTCTACAACACATATGCAAAGTTAGCCATTATTGGACTAATGTCCTTCACAGCAAAAAAATAAAAATAAAAAGGGTTGTGATCTCACATCCAATCCAGGAGCTGACGTTGTGATTAGAATTTATGATTCCTCAGCCTCCTTGAATTTGGAAACGTCCCCAGCTTTGCTTTGGGCCTCCTGGCGGTTGCTGGTTAGCTGTCCCACTATTTGGGGGCACGTGATGCTTCCTCGGGACTCGACCCAGGTTACACGTTTGGGGCAAAAAGAACATTGTACCCTTCTCGGCGCATCATACCGGGAAGCGCTGGGTCTCTGCCTGGCTCGTAATTAGCAATGTCAGCTTTGATTACTTGGTTAGGGTGGCATCTTCCGGTTTCTCTCTGTAAACTTATTACTTGCCCTTTATCATTAATAAGTCTTTTGAGACTATGCAAATATCTTGTTTCTTACTTTCACCCACTAGTTTCTGGCCTTCATTGATAATTTTGTCCCCCAAAAAATCCTTACTGTAAGGGTTGCCAGAGCATGACTTTCTAATGGCGTGATCCCTTCAGCATTTATTTGTTGGCGTTTTCTTGTCAGGAAGAGCATTCCTTTCTGCCCTGTTTATTATTTTATTTTTATCTATTTATATCAGTCGTGTCTAGGAATTCCTATTTTACTCCATGGGGTTATAATCTGCTATGGTTGTTATTTAGTCTCGTGCTCCAGTTGTCCTGTTCCGCCAGGGCGAGCCGTAGCATGCAGTTTTTATACCCAAGCATCCTAACACCTCAGCTCTTACTGCTTCCTTTGAAATTGGCTGCCTTCCTGTCTTGAATCTTTATCCAAAGAGCGTGTTATTTTCCTAGAAAACTGAGGTCCCATTGAGGCAGTCATTATCCCTTCTGCTGATTCACTCTTAAAATAACATTTTTGAAAAAGCTGGTGGTAGAGGCAGAGCGTTAAGCGGGGATCCCCCCAGGAGGCCATGCCCACGGCCCTGCCATCAGCTCAGAGGCACGAGGGAACTGACTACAATCTTTCCTGATCATGGAAAGATCATGGGTTGCTTTTTCGTTTCTCTGTACTTTTGAACACATGCTAGCCTCTGCCTAGATTAGTTCAAACCCTATTCGTTAGCCCAAAAACCAAGATTCAAACTCCAAGACCCATCTCTTCCTCTGTGAAGTCGTCCCCACTTCCCAGATAGAACTAATCTACTTCCAGGTCATTGTATAAAGCAGATGCTGGTAAAACTTTTTTCTGCACGGTACCAGTTAGTAAATATTTTAGGCTTTGGGGCCATACAGTTTCCCTTGTAACTACTCAATTCTGCTATCATATTGTAAATCCCCATCAACAATACATAAAAGAATGAATATGGCTGCATTTAACAAAACTTTATTTACATTAACAGGCACAGAGCTGGATTTGGCCCTAGGGCTCTATTCTCCTGACTTCTATTATAAATATGGACTCTCACCTCAAGGTCTTCACGCTTCCTCTGGAGATGCCCCATTTTCGCTGGCTAATTCCTGCTTATCCTTAAGGGCTCAGCTTAGACCTCACCTGCTGGAGCACATGGGGCTCCCTGGTCTGCATAGTAGGTTAGGTTCCAGTACTGTATTTTTCGTAGCGCACCGCCCCCCCCATTCTCTCCCTAGCATAGCGCTCATCTCTATTGGCTTTAAGTATTTGTTTCTTCTCTTTCATACTTTGGTGAAATTATCATCAGGGCAGGTCATTCACATCCAATGTCCACTGTCTAGCACAGCTCTTGGCTCATGGTGGAGTCACTTCCCAAACATTTGTTAAATGCATAAATGATACCAAAAGTCTTTCACACAGAATACTTAAGAAATTTGTAGCAGACTCTATGAGTGCCCCACCCATATCTCCTCTCCTTCCACTCCAGGGCATACTGGTTTAATTTAGTTGCTGGGGAATGAATACACTCTGGAAACAGCCCTCAACCAAAGACTAGTGGGAACAGGTGTATAAATACCCCAGCTCCCTCCCCCCTTGGATGTGGTATTCTGAGGCTCATGTTTTCAACTGGCTTCCAGAACTGGAGTAAGCTCCAATTTCCAACTGTGACAGCTGGCTTGATAACACACCTTTTGTTGGGTGCTTTCCCTACTTTGTCCCACTTTCAATTCCCTTATCAGTGCCTCCTTTACCTCCCAGGTAAACTACTTGCACTTGAATCCTTGTTTTAGACTCTGCTTCTGGGTTGAGCATCACAACAACCTTCTCAAGAGTGTGCCATCAACTGGATTTTTAAAAGTTAAGGGGTGCATGGCAGAGGGATTAAGTGGTTCCCCAAGGCCATCCAGCAAATGCATGGACGAGTCAGGGCTTAAACCTCGGACCTCTGACTCCAGGCCCTGGACATTCTCTACTTCACCAAGCTGTTCCTGGCAGGTGCTAAGCCAGTGTGTATCGAATGACTGAACATAGTTATGATATAACTCATCTCCCCAAATTCAGCCCTGAATTCAAAAGTGTTTTTCTTAGCTATAATGCAGTGCCAAATAGATCATTCTGGTTAGATAAGAATAGCATATAAGAAGCACAAACATTTAAGTCAGTTGGATTATTTCCCCTCAACTGCTGTGTCCCCTGGAACCTCTACCTGAATCTACCTGGACAGGGAGGTGTCTTCCCGATCCCAGTCTTGCAGCAGTCGATAGACCTGGGCTCTATGCGATGACTCCTCTGCTCTGAGGAGAACCTGTGAGGGAAGCCTCTCTAGCTGTTCAAGGCACTGGCCCTCCATCCCAGGAAGCCCATGTTGCTGGACCAGGCTATAAGCCTATTTGTATTTCACAACAACTTGCCCAGATGTGGGCAGAGACACACAGGTGGAATTTTAACAGAAGAGGGTCTGCCCAGGAGAGGGACAGTGTGATGGGAAGTTAAGTCCAAAGCCAAAAGTCAGAGACATTGGTTACCTGAGCAGGAGCAGAGGTTAAAATTATGTGGGAAATAGATCAATACAAGAGAGGAAAGCAGTCACTGAGGTAAACTCCATGACAAAGACCTGCAGTAGAGAAATGAGTTGAACAACCAAACATACAACTCAGAACAGAACCTGCATGCGAGGGCTGCTTATGGATGAGAACCAAGCAGTTGTCAAAGACTAAGGCAGGGCAAAGGATTCCCTTCGGCAAGGGCCTCTTGAATTTCTGAGTTCCAGTTCTTGGGTCACCCTGTCCAACTTCTAATGTAAAAATTCTTTAGTAGAAGAGCACAGTGGAGCCAGCCTAGTGTCTGAAGACAGTTTTCAGAGCCAGGTGACCTGGGGCAAGTTATCTCACCTCTTTCTCTCTCACTCCTCTCACATGGAGACTATGATAATAGCAACTCCATCTTCATGGAGTTGTTGGGAGGAAAAAGTGAGTAACTCCATGTAAATTGCCAGGGATAGTGCCTTGAGTGAGCAATCAACACATGTGCTCCTCTTTTAATCTTACACATGGTAATATTATTCTAGAATCATCCATGAGATTGGCACCAGCCTATGAATGAGCATCCTTGGGGTATGATCATTGGGCTGCATTCCAAAGCAAGCACAGACCTTGTCCTTTAGACCACTAAGCAGGAGCACTTCAAAGTCCTGCCTGAAATTCCTGTAAAATCTCCACCACCATTCTGTGCTTTACCATTTTATGCCCATGAAGGAAATGAGGCCACTCAGGCACAAGGTGATTTTAGTGAACGCTTGCAGGCTTCTAAAGATCACTTCTTTCATTCCTTTTCAAGTATCCAAAGCCATCACTTTAATGATCGGTTCTGGAGTATTGACCCAGAGCAATGCCAGTCTCATTATAGACTCTCAGAATCTACTGCCATGTTTAAAAATATTTGGAAATACATTTCTATCCCCTGTCTCAGCACTTCACCATTCTTCTGGTCTGAATTTATTCAGAGCAACGAGGCACTGTCTTCTAAGCTCTTCAGCCATCTTGGTGTTTCTCTTCTCTTCTACCAGTTTTCATTCTGCATTTTCACACCAATAATGAATTTTCTTGGCATTTTGTCTTGAAAAGTTAGAAGCAAAACAGATGCTCAGGAGGTCTCTAGTCTCTTTGACATCCCTCTACATTGCTCACCTATAAGAAGCAGGGATTATGATTCAAATTTTTGTTCCAAACATAGCTTTAAAGTTCATCTGGGCGTCCTTAGAAATTTTTCTAAGTGTCAGCTCATATGAGACACCCGCTCCAGATGCCTTGTTTTCCCACTGTTCATTGTTCTATTTAACAAAACACATATTAAGCACCTACTGTGAGGCAGGCATTATGCTATGCTTGAAAGATAGAAAGGAAAACAAGATGTCGTCCATCCCTGCTCTCAGGAAGCTCATGGTAAGGTGGGAAATGCAACCAAACAAATACAAGACAGTGTGCAAGAACTCTGTTAAAGAGCTATACAGTGGAATGTGCACTTCCCTCTGCAAGCTGGAGAGGGTCAGGGAAGGCTCCACTAGGAGGAGATATCTGAGCAAGTCCTTTTCTTTTACTCTCCCTTTCCCCCTTTAACCACCCTATTTCCTTCTCTACTGCCATAGGCAACCATTAATGATGTATACTTATATGTCTTTCCATTTGTACAGTATTCATGCAAAATGTTATTGTCAATTTGTATGCATACATTCATTTTTAAATTGATGTAAATGATATTGGATTATATAGTTTATTCTGTGTCTTACTTGCCTTCACTGGGCATTCTTTATAAGAGGCAAGCATAGCAGTGCGTGAATATCCAGTCTCTTATTACAAATTGCTGCCTGTCCCATGAGAACCGGTTTCTGGCTGCACCTTCTCCACATTTCACTTTTCCGTTGTCCCAATGGGGAGCAGCCACCTTGCCTCCAACTCCCAACACCCCAGATGACTCTGAAATAACAGGTCAGAATGAAAAGTACTCAGGTCCTAGCCACACAGCAACAGACTTGCTGAGCCCTGAGCTGTGGTAGACAGCACACCCCCCACAAATGTCCACATCCAGCCCCCAGAATCTACGGATGTGTTATCTTAGGTGGCAAAGAGGACTTTGCAGGTGAGATTAAATTAAGGACCTTGAGGTGGGGAGATTAGCCTGGATTATACGGGTGGGCCTAATGTAATCAGAGGGGTGTCTATAAAAGGGAAGGAGGAGGTCCAGAGTCAGAGGGAGCTGGGGCAAGGTTCTGCTGCTGGTTTGGAAGGTGGAGGAAGGGGGCAGGAGCTGAGGAATGTGCGTGGCCCCTAGAAGCTGGGAAAGGCCAGGGAACAGGTTCCCCTTAGCGCCTCCAGAAGGGGTGCAGCCCTGCCCACAGCTTGATTTAGCCCAGTGGGACCCATGTCAGTCTCTGGCCTTCAGAGCTGTAAAATAATAGGTCAGCGTTGTGTTCAGCCTCTCAGTTTGTGGTAATTCCTTAGGCAGCAATAGGAAAGTAACAGATAAGGTGTGCCTAGACGTGTTTTGAGTGAAAGGGTGCAAGCTTACTCTCTGAATGGCTTCTCTGGTCCACATCCCCTGGAGCTGTGGACCACAGGCCCCCTGCTCCCCATCCCCATATCACCAGCATCACTGGGCCTAATCCAGTTTTCAGAGTTTTCTTAGTCTGATGGATATAAAGTGCCAAGAAGTTTTGAAGAATTGGTTAGAATTCCCCAAACCCAGTAGACTGGTGGGGGGCATGGGGAGTTGCCTTGAGCTCCTGGCTGTTGTGGCTGTGTTGGAAGAGTGGAGGGCAGGGATTATGTAAGTCACTGGGGCAGCCATGAAGAGGCTCCCAAGGGGCCTCCACAGAGTGTAATTGGAGGCAAAACCAGTGCTCCCCATGAAGACTCAGGGTTGTGTGCAGTCTGCAGAAGGGCGTGCCCCTACAGAGGGGTGGCCGAGTGGAGTGGTGTTCACAGCTGGAGCTGGGTGTCCGTCACAGTTCCACAGCTGCCATGTGACCTTGGGCACTTCTTTGCTTCTCTGACCCTCTGTATCCAATTCTATACAACAGGGATAATAATCCTGCTGGCTTTATAGGACTGCTGTGAAGTTTCCAGGAGATCACGAGTGGAAAATTCCTAACGCAGTGACTGGTGTACTTAGTTAAGATGCAGTACATAACAACAACTGCAACATCTTATCGTCATGATCATTATAATAATAATTACAGTTGCTTACATTTCTCAAACCAGAAGAGAGAAAATTTGATTTTTCCTTCCTAATTTATAGTATCCATTGCTGACTCTGCCCTTCTCTCCGGAGAATAATGGACTGTAGTCAATTTGCACGTATTTAAATGCAAATAATTTTATACATCATTTTCAAGTAAATCTCCCCCCTCTCCACCACTTCCCCCACCCCATGTCACCTCCATCCCTGAAATAAAATGCTGGTTTCCTTTTAGGGTTATTCATAGCACAATGCAATTACACACAACTTATTTATCTGACATCTTTCCTGCAAGCTCACTCTCTCAACACTTTTTGGGTCTAAATAATGCACAAGAGGAGAAAGTAGTGGGGATTGTATAAACGACAGGAAACAGCGCTTGTGAGGATTCAGTGTTGTGAAGAGATGAAAGCGTCTGGTCAGAAGGCCAATAACAAAGTGAAGGAGAAATGCAGAGACATTGACAAGGGAGGCAAGAAAAGCATTTTTCGAGGTAAGATTTGCTGAGAGTTGAAAAGCAGCTGACTGGGGAGACAGTCGAGCAGTCTTCAGTAGACAGGAGTTCTGGGAGAGGTGCACCAGCAGGGATACAGGCTTTTGAAGGGCTTGGGCTCTGAAGAAGTGAGCAAACATCCTGGGTCCTCTGAACCTGCTTAGACTTGCCCAGGTGGAGGCGGTTTTTACCTCCTTGATGTCTGAAGACGCTCTCTCCTTGCTGTTGCTAGAGAACAGATCACCCTTAATTGTAATAGTGGGTTCTGTGATCGCTTTTCTTTATTCTGCTGGAACTCAAGGCAAAAGACTGTCTTAGACCTGTTTCTCATTCTCTCATTATGGATTAAAATGCTATTTACTGGCCATTTTCCCTGTTGCTGTGCTGAGTGCTTTGCCTGCTTTATATCCAGCACGCCTCATGGCCATTTTACACATGTGGAAACTGAGGCATGGGGAGATTGGGAGGCTTGCTCACGGATGGATTTGCACCCAGGTGTTCAAACTCCTGAGCAGGGCTCTTGAGGTTCTGCTGTCCCAAAAATTCAAGCACGGTATCTGGCAGAGAATGCACTCAACGGGTGTTTATTTGGTTCCTGAATAAATTTCAGTGCCTGAACTCAGCCGCAGAGTCAGGTGATAGCAGGAGTCAGAACTCACGTCCCTCAGGCACTCAGGGGTGGGCTGAAGGGGCTGTCAAGGCAAGGCCATTGGCCCGGAACCCTCGGCACCTTAGGGTAGCTTTGCGGTATTCCAGGCAGCTGGACCACCTCTAGGAGATGGTGCCAGAAAGGAAAGAACAAAAGCTGTATCTTCCCTCTTAAAGGATTTTTAAAACAAATAAATATGCAACTGGAATACAATTTTAAAAGCTACCCTTCAAATAGTCTTAAAAGCTTCTATACCAATATGGTTAGTAAGTTCCCAAGATGCAGCTCTATTTTGAATTCTCCATGATCCTGACCTCTCTGGAGTTGCTAAATAGAAAGTTCCATCACTAGATCCAACTTCCTTTGTGGGCAGCAAGGATTGCATGGACCACTGGTGAGTCAAGCAGCCAGGCCCGCAGCCCCAGGGAGACACAGTGAGGTCCAGACTATCAAGTAAGATCTTAGTTACTTTACTGATGGCCAAGTCACCCAGACACAGCAGTAAGGCAATGTGGTGAGCCTTTTCCTGCAATGCTTTCCTGAAAGAGGAAAACAATAAGATCTGAGCAAACAGTAGCTGGGATTAGCAGGGAGAAGTATGGCGCGGTCCTCAGGAACAGTTTGGGTGGAGTTTGAGAGGATTTTAGGAATCCTATCATTATTTAGGACCTGTTCCTTGGGTCTTGTCTGAGTCAGAGTCCAGGCAGGAAACAGGTGACACATGCAAATGTGATCATTTACAGAATATTTAAAAAAGGGACATTTTATAAATGTGTGGGTGGGATGCAGGGAAACCGCAAGGGGTGGTGCAGCACCCAGAGCCCAGTGAAGGCAGGGAGCAGTTACTACCCAAGGCTGAAGGCGGAAAGGAGGGAGTCCTCAGAGAACAATGGTGGGGAGAGTTCTGCATGGAGAGTGCCACTTGACCGAACCAAGACTTTCCACTGAGAGACACGGTCGGGGAGTTGAGGAATAACTACCTGAATTTGTTTCCTCCCCGCCTTCCCTCTTTAATGGGTTTTGTTCATTGGCCAAAGCCAGAGGGCCAGGGGACCTTTAGATTGGGTCCATTAAGGTCATCTCCTTCAGCCCAGAGAATGGAGAAGGGAGGAGAGTGGATTTGGCTGGGCAAGCAGATGTTATCTAGCACAATCTTATTTATCAAGTGCTAGACACAAGACGGTGCATCCAAGATGATTAGCTGAAACACAAGATTATAACTTCAAGATGGTTAAACAATACATTTAAAGCTGCTGTAAATATGGTTTTTGAGGCTTCACTGTATATTAGCACTCTGCTGAATATTTAATCAAAACAGCCATTGAATCCCCCACCAGCCTAGTGAGGTAGGTAATGGTTTCCACGTTCTGTAGATGAAGAAGCTGAGACTTAAAAGGTTGCAGTAACTTACTCAAGAAAAGTCCCATACTCAAAGCCAGAGTCCCTGAACTTCATAAAATGTGTCCTTTTGGGGTACCTTTGACTTCTCCAGGCCTCATCTTCCAACACTCATGCCTTTATAATAATCAGGAAAATGTTTGTTTGTCTCAGGATTGGGCATTCATCAGAGCAAAAAGAAACAAAAAGAAAGACAGATTTCTCATTGGCTGCTCCCTTTGCTAATTGAATGTATTGAGACCTCCCAGGGCTTTGTAGTTAGTGAATCGAGACCAAACATGGCAGTTGATTTTTTTTCCCCTCCACCCAAATGGTGCCATTTCAGCACAAAGGGAGCCCAGGAGCTGCAAAATCTCCAGTCATCACGAGAAGGCTCGGGTTCCTGGGATTGGCCTATGTTCATACACATTTTCAAGAGGACTCTGTTTCTACATGGATATTTCCCATTGAGCTGGTTGCTGACTTTCACTTAGTCATTTAAAAATGCTTCAAAGGCAGGGAAATAATAATAAACTTCCATTTTGCCTTTCACCAGCAGATCTCAAAATTAAATTAATTCTCAGCCTCTGTGAATAGTTTGTGCCCTGATAAATTTGTTCCCTCAAGAATGCTTTATTCCTCTTTTCTCAGTTCCCCAGCTCACATACCACAATTACAATTCTACATCTTCCCCTCTCGCCATGAATCTTGGACCCCCCCCCACCTCCCAAACACATACCCAGCTTTGGAGGGTGATGAAGTTAATCAAGTCACTTCTCTCTCCTCCCAACTCTACCCCTTCCTCCTCTCTTCTCAGAGGGAGGAATTTCTTTCCTTACCAAGGCTCAGACCTTTAAGCCAAGCTCTCCACCTTTGTCCAAGTTGAATTATTCGAGCATTTTGTCCCTTTCTCATCAACCATTTTCAGGTGATCTCCTTTGTTTCTGCAAAAAAAATTTAAAAACCTCACACCTAGCACCCTTCCATAAAATGACAAATATTTTTTATTTGATCACATTTTCTGACTTTCTTGCAAATACTCTCTTTTCTTGAAATATCTCCCCACATGAGACATAGTCACAGCCTTCGTTGCAACATTGCACCCCTTTCCTGAATGTTCTGCTCCAAATCCTCCTTTAAGATAAGCCCCTCCAATGCTACCCATAGCTTCTCCCTGACCATTCTGCAGCCCAGGCAGTTCCTGACACTACTGACTCTCTTTCTTGCTTACCCCAGCCTTGCAATTGGCCCTGCTTCGGCTACAGTCCTTCTTCCCATCTTGTTGTCTGAAGACTGTTCCTTCTGGGAAAAAAGTGCAGCATCGTGTTTAAGAGAGAGAATCTGGAGTCAGATTTCCTTGCTTCAATGCCCAGCTTTAGTGCTTCTTAGCTGTGTGATTTTAGGCAAGTTATTTGAAATTTTAGAGTTTAGTTTACTTGTCTGTAAATGGGTGATGATAAAGGGAATGATAATGCCTACTTCTAGATTTATAAATGAGTTAATTTATGTAAAACATTTGGAATGGTTCCCGGGATAAGAATTATTTGCCTCTAATATCTACAAGTTGATAATTTTCAAGATTATGACATCAGGACAATTTTGCCTTTATATTGCCTCCTTGGACAATCTTCTGAATCTTTGTGGCTTTAATTCTATGTAGAAGATTTCTCCATCTGAATTTCAGCTCGATCTCAGTCCTATAACTAGCTGCAGAACATCTCCTGGTTGCACTCAGTAGGAATACAAGTCAATTTGTCTTCATCCTATAACCAATTCAGTTCTTGAGGGATCTCTTTCTACAAATGACCTGGAGTATCTCTCAGGTTTCTTAATATTTACTGAAGCATGAAGAACCTCTCTGTAGGTTTTGGGTGAGAAACCAAATTGAAAAGCTATGGTAGGGATCTCCACCAACCTGAGTGGGAAGGGATACTCCTTTAAGAAGTAACTATTGCATTTGCTATTTGGAGACCATGAGACTGTACCTCGCTGGCCTCCAGCCACAGGGAGCATAACTGACCAATGGCCCCAGACGCTGTGTTCTGAAATCTATCGCAGTGTTTGTGCTGAGGCCAAGCTTCTATTGGCTGCCCCCAACAGTGACTCAGCCGACAGGGATACGAAGGCAGGTAGACCTGTCCTTGGGAAGCCTGGGAGATATTTGAGAGCTGACCTTAGCTGCAGGACTGCCCTATGGCCTTGCTGTGCCTTCCTTAGCCTACAGGGCAGTCTAGGCCACTGGTATCTAATCTTCCTTCCCTCTCTCCATCCCTCAGGTACTGACTAGCATCTCAGTGTGATGGCTCTGCCAGCCCCTCCCTGCTCCCTCCACATTTTCTCTCACGGAAGCATTTCCCACAATAAAATCATTACTCTTCAATCACCTCTCGCACCTGCTTCTCTGTCCAGAGGATCGGATCTGGACTAACATACCATGTGTCTGAGCTAGAGGGTTGAAAGGCCAGAGCCTGATGGGGAGTGAAGAACCAGTCCAGACCACTTCCCTTAGGTCCCAGGAAGGTACAGGGACCGTGTGTTCATCAGTAAGGGGGTAATTAGACAATGCAAACTCCCTGGCACCAGGAGGAGAAAAGTGGGAGGAAAATGAGATGTTTTAGAAACAACCAAAGAATCTGTGAGACAGGACTGCTGTGGGATGATGTAATGCTTGACATGAATTGACAGTTCATTGACTAGAGATTTTGGAACAGTTCGGTATAGGCACATGCATGAGAGAGTGAATGTGAATGCACAACAGGGGACAGATATGCTGATGTTCACTTCAGCGTGTACATCTCAGAATTAGGCTTGTCCTTGTGCCCAGGCAGCTTTACACCGTCCCCCAGCCCCTGGGACTGACTCTATAAGGGAAAAATGGATTTGTTCATTGGGCTTCCAACATGAGGAACAATGGATGGGAACTGCTGGAAGCAGAATTGGATTCTTGGAAAGAGAACTTTTCCCACAGATGCATCTTATATTTGATAGCTACGGAACCATCTGCCAGAGATGCTGCTCAAGGGTTCTCACCATTGGTGGGGAGTTGGCCTCGGCAGCATGGTAAGACCTTCCATCTCAGAGATTTGCATGGATTCAACAATTGTCTAACCACCTCGTTCCAGAAGATTTCCACTCATGGCAGATCATCAGTCCAACCCAGTTTGGAAGCTATGCTGTCTTATGCAACAAAATTTAGGGAACCACCCCAGATTTTATATTGTATTTTACCAATGTCTCCACACTGGAAATCTCTTATGCTGTCAGAAGCTATTTGTTTGTTTTGGTGTGCTTAAGAACATGTACATCGGAGTCTAATAGGAGTAGCTCTGCCACTTCTGTGCTATAAAATAAGGATGATCGTGGTACCTTCTTCCTAGGTTTATTGGAAAGATTAAATGGGATGATGATAAAAGCTAACACTCATATTGAACCTGGTGTGTGCCAGTCACTCTTTCAAGGAATTTATATCTACTAGCTCATTTATTCCTGATGGCTCTGTGAAGCAGGTTCCACTCTGAGTCCCATTTTACAGATGAGAAAGCAGGCACCAGGAGGAGGCTATAGCAATTGCTAACAATTTCAAGCTAAGAAGGGATAGAACTGGGACTTCAACATAGGCAATTTCCCTAGAATCATTTTTAACATCTCTACTGTACTGTATGTGTATAGAGCAGTTTACTGAGCCTGGAACATACTATGCATTCGATGGCTATTAGCTAATGTTATAATCACTGCTTTTACCCCAGGGCTTAGAGTGCAATTGTCACAACTCTGCAGCATCTGCAATATTCCCAGTCGATCCTCTGAAAGCCAGAACACCTGTGTCTTTCACAGCCCTCCTTTGTGTGCTTCAGCCCCTGGCTGGGTGAGGGGAAAGGTGGCATGTGTTGAGGTAATAGCTCCCTGAGACTAGGAACATCAGATTCAAAACCTGTTCCTGCTGAATAAGATCGCTGAATAGCATTATGTGTTATGTGCTCAGTTGCTCATCAGCGTTGCAGAGGAATCCTTAAAGAAGCAAAATGCACAGCCTTTAATCCTAATGTCCTCTGACTTGTGTAGGACACACCGGCATCCAGGGAGCTCTAGTGTCAGTATCTCTGAGACCTTATATTCCACTTTTTTGGAATATAAAGGATGGAGAGTTGAAAAGCATCTCCATTATAGCAAAAAGAAATTAGGGGGATGACATCCTATTCTGCAGGGAAAGCAGAACTCAAAGATCTTGAAATATGTAAGACTTGGTAGTTTGAGAGGGAAAAAGTGCCATCAAATTTATAATCTTATGGTTCCGAGTATAATAAATAGTGCTTTGATGATCACTATATTTATTAAACAGTTTCCCAGCTTTTCCCTTCATTTTCCTTACAGAGAAATTACCACCCTGACCCTCCAGAGATAAGGACATAAGTTTTAGAGAGAGTATGACCTGGATTCAAGACCAACTTTGCCACCTACTATGTATGAGATCTTGGACAAGACACTCAAACTCTGTGAAACTTAATCTCCTCCTTTTTAAAGTGCTTCTAAACACATACATATACAAAATGTGGGACAAAATGAGACCATGTGTAAATGCAATTTACTCTTGGTTAGAACTCAGCCAAGCGTGCTGAAGATGGTAGTGATGTTCATCCAATGATGTGAGTTTTCATGTCAGTTCATCTGAGCCTCAGTAACTCTTGGGAGCCAGAGTGAATCCCAGAGTTGATATCTGTTGAGTTCGATGGCAAGACTTTGAGATTTGGTGCAATTAAAACAAGCATGTTTTATTGAAAACACCATCTCTGTTTTCATTTTCAAATACCAACCATCCATCCAATAAATAAATGAAATCCATGGTCCCCAAAGCCCTTTATCAGACTCCTTAGCTCAACAGTTCTTTCAGATTCTCTCTGCTTTCAGGGTCAAAAATAATTTCAAGTTTGAGTGCCTTACCACAACCAAACATTTATTTCCTGCCCGTGCACCTGAGGGTCATCTGGAATTTGCTGAATGAACTGGGGGCTCATCAGCTGTACCGTGTTGGGCTCAAGTCTGTTGGTTGCATCTCTCATTCTTCTGGTGAAAGTGGAAACTCAAGAGGGGAACCCAACCACACAAGTCCAAGGCATCCCAAGCCTCTGCTTGCATCATATCCAATAGCATCCTATTGCTCAAAGCAAGTCACATGGCCAAGCCCGACCAAAAGAGCATGGCAAGAAGATTGATATAGATGACTATTGCAAGGAAGTGAAGGATTGGAACAAATAGCTCAATCCACTATACCTGGAGCTGCAAATCCCCTGGTTCTTTTAGTCTTTATTATCAGGTACTTTCAAGCTGTGCAGAACAGATCCGGGTTGTTCAAGGGACTTAAGTCACAGAGAACAGGTAAGGAAATACTAGGCACCATCTTAGCTGCCAAACAGATCTGCTTAGAACTTCATAATTCGCTTTTCAGGGAACAGAAGCACCCAGCAATATACCTGGTACAAAATGGCTGCTCAGGAAATGTTTATTAAAAGAACAAACCAATGGATGACCCAGAAGTAACTTTAATGATCAGTCATCTTGCTGTTTCCCCAGGCATAAGACCCCTCCACTGGGGACATCTCCATACTCACGATTCAGCTTCTTGGTCTTTGTTGTTTCCAGGCTTCCTTTATTACTTTGCCTTCTTTTTCCAGTTTTGCTACATCCCTTAAATTCCCTCAGGAGGATGGATACTACTGAATTAATTGTGCATCCTCCAATCTATTGGGTAGAGATCTTATGACATGCCGCCTCATCAGCCAATAGATGGAGGCTTATTTTCAAGTTGCCTGTGACTGGTCCAGTCATACAGAATGGTAAGGAGAGTGCAAGGATGTCCCTGTGGCTGCATTTCTCAGCAGGGGTCTGTGGTTCCGTTGTCACTTAGAAATTCAAGGCCCTGGTGTTGGCTTGTCCCCTCTTTCTCTTTGAACAGATTTGAAAAGATAACCTCTCTCATGCACAAAAGGGTGTTTCTAACTCTGAAGAGTCAGCCACAATCTGATTGGTCAGCAGCCCCTCATCTCCTCATTTCCTACCACTAGCTGGCTAGAATTCCAGCCCTCCCAGAAGAATGTTCCCTGGCCTGCTCATGGGTTTTCCCTGCCACCTATTGAAGCAGGGGTATCTTTTTTACATCTTGTAGTGATGAACCTCTTTCCTAAATCATTGAGGATTGATGGGAACCCATGGCAGTGGGGCAAAACGGAAGCAATAGATAAGTGGGGTGTGGGTGTGGGTGTGTGTGCTTGTTAACATAAGGACATTCTATTAGAGAAAGAAACTTGTTGGGGACACCTCAGGTGAAAAGAGTCAAGGGAATGTGACTCTTGCCTTCCAAGGGAAGATCAGACTTGTGACCCCTGATGTGAGGTACAGAAGTTGGAGGCTAGAGCCATGGAGACAGCTAAAGAACATGGAAGAGCCTAGGAGAGCTGGAAAGTTCCAGAAAGGAGTGCATAAGCAAGAGCAAATCCAGGACGAAGCTGGATGCTTGCTCTGTAGCTGGCTGTGTCCTACCCCTGAGGAAGTGCTGGGTAGCTGATGGAGGGGCAGAAACAGCATGAGCTCCTGGCACTATGAGCTAGACCATAAGCTCCTTGAGACCCCAGCTGTCTCATTCCTCTGCCAAAGACACTGGTCAACACCTAAGTGAGCCATAGGGATGTTAGGTAAATGCATTAGCTTATTAATTAGCAAATTAGATGAGTTAGTCTCAAATTGAAATCCACTGTGAACCTGGCACTTAACAGAAAAGATCAACTTTTAAAAACCTAAAACGCCATCAGATGGGAGAGAGGATGAATGAATGAATGAACGAATGTTCAGCTTGTTCTTGGGATGTGGCGGTGTGAGTCATCAAAAAAGGAGAAAACCTCCAAGGAATGGGGCTCTAGAAGGTACCTAACTAGAGGAGAAAAGACCAACGACGTCAGTTTGAAGTCACTCACAAATGAATGTTTGTGTCTGTGTGTCGTGCTAGATGAGTATATAGTTTGTACCTAAAATTCCCTTGCATGTGGAGATCATGGATGGAGATTGTGAAAAGGCCAGGAGACCCAGGGACATCACGGTCCCATGAACTTATTCTGACTGGCACAACAGAGAGGGACTCAGTATTGCAGTGCCTTGGAATCCAGTCATTTCACTTTTCTTTTTCCTCTTCAGCACTTCTCCTGGGCCATGTGCAAAGCTCAGAGAGCAGACCAGGCTCCATCCACCACTTTCATGATGGAGAGCTTTCCCTCCTTATTAATGCAGCGTGTGAAGGAGCCTCAGCCTTCATGCTATGCTCAGGAACGGCAGTGCCTTCTTCTGCACTTACGGCAGCTCTTGTAGCTCAACCTAGCCCCACCCTGCCTCGTTTTTCTTTGACCAAGTACTGTGATTTACATTTAGACGTTAGTTTTATCACGTAGTTTCATAATAAAACTGCCCTCATTAAAATCACTGGGATCTGATTATAGGAATTCTCTGTAGCCCTTGCTTTCTATCCAACAACTGCTTAGCAAATGTCTCCTTTTCGACTTCTGCCTTCCTTGACCAACTCCCCTAAATGGCCACTTGCTGTTCCTGGGTTTTGAAAGCCAGGGCTCTTCCTTGGCAGCAGTGCATCGTCTCAGCCAGCCTGGGGAGATGCCTATGGACAGCATCACAGCATCCTTTTTTTCCTTTTCTGCGTCCACTCCCTCCCACCCCCAAATAACTATTTCTCTCTTTTCCAACCCCAATTGCTTGTTGGCTAGAAGACAAGGAGCAACTGCCAGTCACTCTTGAATTCAGCCTTTCAATGTTCATCTTGGTAATGACCAGCCTCTTCCTCTGTAGAAAATAAGCAAAGTGCGTTTCAAGGAGGACGGCATGTTCTTCATGCTCCCCTTGGGAAGACTCAGCAGCAAGGAAGCAGCCATGCCTTTCTGTGGCTCCCACTCTCCTTTGCCCACCAATCTCCCTCTGCCTTTCCAGGTAGAGCCCCACCAGGTGACGGGATTCACCTGGGGGCCTCCTACACTTGTGTGTCAGGATTCCAACCCTCTTGCATGACAGTCTAACAAAGGGAGTTGAGAAGTTCCCATGTATTTTTCTGTACATATTTTAATTATAGAAGTTGTAGGTTTATAGAAAAATCATGCAAAAAATACAGAATTCCCATATTCCCCCTCCCCATTATTATTAACTTACCTTAGTATGGTACCTTTGTTTCAAGTGATGAAAGAATATTATAATTGTTCTATTAACTATTGTCCATGGTTTACATTAGTGTTTACTGTTGATGCCATCGAGTCCTATATTGTTGGGTTTTTTCAGTTTTTATTCTAGTAACATATATCCAACCTAAAATCTCCCCTTTTAGCCACAGTGAAACATAAAATTCAGTTTTATTATGTTCACAATGATGTGCTACCATCACCACCATCCTTTACCAAAACTTTTCTACCACCCCAAACAGAAATTCTGTACCAATTAAGCATTCACTCCCCATCAATTCTTTTAAGACTCATCACATTTCCGCCCAAAGCCCATACATACGTTAGCTCAAGAATGAAAACTTTATTTTATGTGCCAGCACCAATGAATGTTGCTAATTGAGGACAATTCTGAAGCAGTATTAGTCTCATTGGGAAGGAGGATGGTCATGTGCTCACCACAGGCAGCTGTGAAGAAGCTGTCGCGGCATCTCTGCCCTGCACATGCCTCCCTTAGCTTGATTAGACGTGGAAGCAGGCAGGCCTGACCACTTGTGGGGAGATTCACCCCGCCTGCTGCCCTGCATGGCCTTTTGACTCAGCTGGAAGAACGAAGGAAAGGATGAGGGGTCAGAGAGAAGTGTAAACTGACCCTGTGCAGACTCTAGGAAGTCACCTTAGACATTTCCTTGCCAGCCTCTTTGCCAAGCCAAATTCCATCACCATTGAAAACTAGAGCTTTGGGTGATGTTAGAGGACTTGCCACAAGAACTTATTTTAGATTAACAGCAAACAATTGCAAGTGAATCATCCTTAAAGGCATTTTATATTAGACTGTGGCTCATAGTTCCAAGGATGCTGCTTGTCAGATGGGATTTAGTTGAGCATTTCTTCTCACATAGGGTAAAAAGTCTGCATTATTGTACCATAAAATACAGGAAACAGGGCAATGAAACAAACAGCACAAGCAGGAACCAACAAGCCAGTTTTCTTGAAATGTAATTCTGGCAGAATTATGGCCAGGTAGAATCTCCTAGGAAGAGCATCTACTTGGTAGTTTTGTGCATAGGGAGAGGGACTCTTGGAGGATTAGCTTGGAGGGAAGGAGCACTCCCTCCTCCTCCAATAAACCCCAATCCCTGGTTATTCCCCCAATCTTATATCCCTTTTCAGGAACAGAAATGCCTGCTGCAGAGCAAGCCCGTTCTCTCTGGAGCTGCGCTCAGGGGAAGTACAGCATCTGGCTCCCAGCCTCGATCTAATTACCCATCTGCCTGTGGGGAGGGAAGGGCTGTTCTAGTCTCCTTCCCTTCCCAAGCATTCTCATGTGCTGATGCATGAAGACGCAGCAGCTGCACCTCAGAGCCTACCCTTTGCTCATCATGCTAACTGGCTTAGACAGTCCATTCAGTCCTTTGTGAACTGGTCGGCCCAGCAGCTAGAGACCACACCTCTAGCTCTAATCCCCTTGACTCTGTACACAGCAGGTGTGCTGGCCTGATCCTGGTTCCATGCTGCTCACGGATCCAGTGTTCTGAGCTTCGTGGGGAGCACCGGGCCTGAGATCAGGGATCTCCTGCTCTGGCCTGGCTTATGCCTTCTAAACCGCCCCCACCAACGAGGAGGCCCTACAGGGAGGAGCCTTTGCAGCCTCATCTCCCACCCTTCACTCTCTCAGCTAATGGTCCTTTTGGTTAAATCCCGCTCACACTAGAAAGAGCTTACATACCAAACAAATGTCATTTAATGAACAATCACTCATTCGTTTTCCCATTTTCTTAAATTAATCAAAGTCATTTGTAAGGACCAAAATTCTAAATTAGTCTTTGACAAATGGAATGACCAATCTAAATTGTTATCATTTCAGCCATAAACATCTTTTAGCTAGTTTAGATAACCTGGGTATGGAGAAGTTTGCCAGTTTAGCTCAGTGTTTTGAAATATGGAAGTATTTCATACCACCATTAGTATCTTGGAGCAAAGTTGGTTAAGAGTATAAACATTGGATCTAGTCAAGCATGGCTTGGTATTTTACTTGGCCATTTTCTAGTTGTGTGGACTTGGGCAAGTTGCTGACCTTACTGCAACTCTGTTTATTTATGTGTAAAATAGGGATAACACTACTAATGACCCTGTAGGGTTATTGTGAAGATAAAATGACATAATGCTTTTGAATACTCAGTACAGAGACACACAAAGCAGAGACCAGTATCTTCACCATTTTCACTGTCACCGTCAATCATCATCACAACCCAAGCAACATGGGAATAGGGACGCCAGATCAACAACTCCTCTTTCCAAACTTAGGCAAATATTCATTCAACCCAGCTATGGCAAGGACTCCTAGTGGTCCCCACTGCATCCATCCTCCCTTCTTCTACAGGAATAGCAGGTTTAGGTGGACACAAGGTTACTCGGCCAAAGTCCTCTTTTTCCAGCAACCTTTGCAGCTACATGTGGCCATGTAACTAGGTGATGGCCAATGAGCCATGGAGGACATCATGTCCATTTTAAGTTATGTCCTTGAAAGGGGAGCAGCATGCTCTCCCTTTCCTATTTCTCCCTTCTCCTCCAGCTGGAGTGCAGATGTGGTGCTGAGTCAACTTCAGTCATGCCAAAGATGGCAACATAATGGGGATGCCATGGCAGCAAGAAGGAACCCCAACACCACCGACTCTTGACTCTGGCCCCCCGTTACATGAGGGAAGAAGAAACTTGTTGTTGCTTTAAGCCAGTGAAACTCGGAGTCACTTACCCTAATACTACAGTGTATTGTAAAAATGCACCAAGCATCTATTTGTAAAATAGAAGTAATACTTTCCCCAAGCAATTATTTTCAAAATAGAAGGGATACTCCTCCCCTTTTAAACACCTTTCAAAAGTCCAAAGCCACACCATTAGCCCAGACCACCATGCTCTGCCCCTGTTTGGGTGTAACTACATGACAAGAGGGATTATGCCACATCCATTGAGAAGAGTCATGGGCTGCTGGGGAATCAATATCTTTTAATTATGAGAAAGCACATTGTGTTTACATTTCACCTCCTGGTGAGAAAAAGGTCAACTCACAATCCTCACAGCCTTTATCAAAACCAGGTACCACTGTAATTTGTCAATTGAGATTAAAAATTGGATGAACCAGGAGAGTTTTCATCTTCCTGTTTTTTCCCTTGTTTGTTTATATGGCTTTACCTTATGAGATTAGCATATGAGAACAAAAGCATAGCAAAGGAAAATTAAATCTTTTGGCAGGTGAAATAACACTTCCATTTTAGGAAAAAGGCAATCAGTGACTTGAGGTTTTCTGGGTGGGGCAATGATTAGAAGCCTATTATATTCCTTTCCTGTTACAGATCTAAAAACATCTGAGAAATAAAACTGTAAGCAAAAAAAAATAGAGCAAACCCCCTTCCTTTTCCCACCGTCTCTAACCCATGACTCATCAGCTTCCTGGGCTGGAACAACGCTGAACATCATGAGCATGGGAATGTTGGCTCTGAGTACACTGCCTGCTGCTTTGGGTGAAAATCTTAAGCAGCCTTGTAAGCCACCCAAGCACCCGGATCGGTCCAGCCTTTCTCTGCCTGGTTGGTCTCCATGTTCATTAGGACTGTGATTTCCTGACAAGCACTCACTGGCTTTCCTGTGAAGCCATGCCATGCATTTGGATCAGTGACATTGTGATAGCAGTGACAGAAACAGCCTTGTTTGACTTTTATAATACCTTATAAGGAGATAGCATCAGCTTCCTAATGGAGATCGGGGAACCACACACTTACTAGAAGGCTACTTATGGTGACTTAGAAAATAGTAATGAAAGTGACCATGGAAATGATGGTGCCTTGCTCTAGGCCAAGTGTAGCTATGTAAAATTAAAGTGCTTAGCATAGTGCTTGGCCCACTGTACATGCCCATTAAGTGTCAGCTTTTGAAGCAAGTGAGGTACTCATTTTGGGTGAAAAATTTAAAGGGGCATCAAAAAATTCAGTAACCAAGATAATAATATTTTAATGTAACCTCTTATAAAGGTAAAGATTAATATCAACATTTTAAATAAAGACAGGATCAGACACTGTACTTGTATGACTCACTAGCTTGCCTCCCCCTAACCCTGTCCCAGCCTGGTAGCTAATAGCATTGCCTCATTTCACCCTCAATTTAAGCCTGAGCCCAAGTTGTTCTCATGCCCACTTTATAGATGAAAATATTGAGGTTCAAGAGGTTTGTTCAAAATTACATAGCTAATTAGTGGAAAATCTAGGATTTGAGCTGAAATATACTTATTTGATCCTTTTGATGAGGTTCTTTCCTGCTTTTTGCTTTGTTTTGTGTTTTTCTGTATTGTTTAGAGTGACTTGTTATTTCCAGACAGCCCATCCATATAATGATAATAGAACATGGTGAAGAACAAGTGAATATACTCTTGATTCCATTTGCCCCCAACTCTGATTGTACCTTGCTCCATCAATTACCTCCTATTACTTTCAACTACCTAGACTAGGCTCTTCTTTTGGGTCATTCTCATATGCTACAAGCTAATAAACATTGTTCTCATCCTGCGTCAAAGTAGTTATTAGCCTTTATTGATAATTGTATAAAAATGCCCCTTATCTACAGAAAAATAGACACAAAAAATTAAAAAATAATTTCAGGCGTTTCCGAGACTCCCCTAAAGCATATTAGTGTACCCCTTAAATGTCAGTGGAACCCAGGTTACAAAGTCCCACTTGATAGCTTTCCCTTCTTTCCTTGTTCCTAAGTTGTCCCTTTTCATTTCCAACCTTCTTCAACACTTTTCTTGACAAAGAATCTTCCACTTTCTGCCTCTGCAATTTTCATCTTTCATGTATATCTTTATCTATTTACACACCTAACCACTCCTCTCTCTATTCTCCCCAAAATATCCCTTCAAACACCAAAATATAGTCTTTCAGTTTCCATCAGCAGTAACTTTGCTGTTACATGGGATACTTGATGAGTGTCACTATAGTGAAAATATCTCTTTTTTTGATTTCCATTTTGTTATATTCTTTTGATTTGCCTCTTTATCTAACTGTATCTTTTTAACTCCTTTTCTGTCCCCCTTTCTCTTTCTCCTTCCTTACTGTAGATATTCTCTAATGTTACTAGTATTTTGTGGCTTTATTGCCTCCCTTGCCAGTCCCAAAATTCCTATGTCTCAATTCTTGATGCATGTATACATAGAGAAGTGACGAGGATTTTTACCAAAATGTTATGTAGCTACCTCTGAGTAACAGGATTTGGAAGAATACCAATTTTTCTTAGTTTTTTCTCTTTGTCTTAACAAGGAACAGATGTCATACACAGACACAGAATAAGTGTGTGTATACACCTATCCTCCCTTTGAAATAAATTCTTGATAGTACGAAGCTATGCATTCATAAAACTGGAAGAAATCAATCAGAGGTGAATTTTTTAATAATCTTATGGTTAGGCAGACTTTAAGTACATCACCAAATGTCAAAACTATAGGCTAAGAATTGATATGTTGACTACATAAAATTTTAATGCTTCAGTAAAAAATCTCTATAATCAAGGTTGAGAGCAAATGGTGTATTGGAAAAAATATCTGTAACACATATCCCAAAAGTCAAGGACCCCTTTCTAGCTGTTTGGCCTCCAGCCCATACTTTAACTTTTACGTCTTTCTTTCTTCGTTGATGAAATGAGACTGAGAATTCTGCCTCATGGAGCTCTAATAGGAAGCATCATAGAGCGTGAAACCGTGAAATCGGGGGTATTTGGCAATGTCTGGAGACATTTTGGGTTGTCGTAACTGGGGGTGGCTACTGGTATCTAGTGGGACAAGGCCAAGGATGCTGCTAAACCTTTTACAATGCACAGGACAGCCCCCACCAGCGAGAATTATCCAGCCTTCAATGCCAGTAGTGCCGTGCTTGAGAAGCCCTGGTCTGCACAGAGCGTGTTGCAGGGAATCTGCTGCGTAGTAAGTGCTCAGGGTATGTCCTTGCATCTTTTCTTGGAATCACCTCTGTGGACATGTACTTTCCCTACAGACCTTCAATCCCCACTGTTTCAAAGACAAAAAAATGATGTGAGGTATGTCTCACTCAGCCTGTGCCCATTTTCTTTTCTCACTTTCCTCTGCTCTTTTCACTTCCAGCTTCCCTCTCTAAGCCTCAATCGATTCTTACTTCCAACCAGATGTATCACCTCTTTCCTTCAAAGCTCAGAGAGCTTCCTTTGTGAATTCTTACTGCAGTCTTCCTACTTTTAATCTGGCTTTGTGAGAACTTTGTCATACTCCTCCAAATAGACTGTAAGTCACTTAAGGGAAAAGATGGCTTTTTCATCATTTCCACAACTCTGTACGATGGTCTACTTAGCACAGAAACCTGCACAGAACTGGCAAGAAACTCGTGTTTGTGAGGGACAACCACTTTGGCGTTCCATTTTCATAGCTGGCTGGCTGGCTCAGAAGCACAAGCAACCTTGCTTGGTCTGAATCCCTGTAACCTGTTTCGTGAGCTCGTTGTTCATGCGAGTGAGGGCTGGTGAGGCATGAAGCAAACAGCAAACAGTGCTGAGAACGGGCACTTCTTCATCTCCTCCTGCACCAGTGCTCCTGTGCTTCAACAGTCACTGCCTGCGTGAACGTGGAACCACCAGGCTGTGGCCAGGGAGCTGCCACTTTCATTTTAATTTAAGCAAAATAGAAATTGACTGGGAGGTATTTATGCAAATCAGTAAGGTTCTGAGGAATTATCTGGCAACCTTGTTAATGAATGTGCTGCTCTTAGAAATGAATCTCATTTTTTGCTTCTACTGTCAAAAGGGGTTGTGTGTGGTCATTTTTGCCTGCGGGTGATTGGATCTGACCAGAGGACACTTGACGGGAAGAAGCTTCGTGGGCGGCAAATGAATCCTGTCCAGGCGCCACGATCCCTCAAGCCCCAATGGAGAGATGGCTTCTCACTGAGCTGCTCGTGGAGGGGCTTTCTCAGTAGGCAGGATGGGCTGCATTTATTAGCTCTAAAATTCCTCTCAGGAGAGCTGTACATCTCAGACCCTATGAAAGAAAAGCGAAAAGAAAAGTGAGCTCACTTTAAAGTTCCAACCACGTTCAAGGGACTGTTTGTATTTGACTTTTATCCATTTATTCAACAAATATGCACTGAGCACGTCGATATGCCTTGCTCTCTTGTAGGCACTGAAGATACAACAGTGGATATTTCGTGTTCGATGGTGACCCAAAAACAGATGTCTACCTCCTCACCCCGAATGTGTGAATGTGAACTTATTTGGAAAAAGAATCTTTGCAAAAGCCATTAAGTTCAGGATCTTGGGTGGAGATCATCCTGCAGTATCTGAGTGTGCCCTAAATCTAATAGCAGGAGCCCTTTTAAGCATTACACAGAGGGGAGACAGACAGAGGAGGACAAGGCAGTGCGAGGATGGAGGCCAGGATTGGAGTGATGTGGCAGCAGACAGACAGTAAATAAGTAAAATGCATTGTTTCTTGGGTTGTGGTCGGCGTTACAGGGAATAATAAAGCAGGAAAGGGAGCGAGGGGTTGGCAGCTTAGAGGGAATAATAAAGCAGGAAAGGGAGCGGGGGGGGGGGGGGGGTTGGCAGCTTCCATTTTACACCACGTGGTTATCAGGCAAGCCCCTTCCTGAGAAGGGGACAGTTGGCGTCAGTGAAGCCTGGAGGAAAAGCATTCTCGGTAGAGGGAAATGCATTTGCAAAGGCCCTGAGGCTGGAGTGTGCCTGGCATCTTGAAGGAACTATAAGAAAGCCAGGGGAGAGGAGGAACAGATCATTTAAAGCATTAAATGTGTTTATCCATTTATTCCGCCCACTTTTTGAGCATCTACTAAATCTGTTATTTCGTGGCATCCTTACAACAGCCTGGAGAGTTAGGCATAATGATCCCCACTTTACATATGAAAACACTGATAACACTACTCAAGACCACTCAGTTCCTATTTGGCTGCTCTGGAATAGGAATCCACATTTGATTCCAAACTGAAAATGCCCTTTCCCCGACAGTGGGATGACCTGTATAAATATTTGCTCTCTCATTTGAAATTTGTCTGCAAGTGTTTAGTCCCATGCCATGGTCTTGATAAGCCTTGTGGGCCTCTGAGGCCAATGCAAATGCATTTTGAGCGGAGAATTGCCCTTGGGAGGCAAGAGGGGGCTGTTGCTTTGGAAAAGGTCAAGGGCTGCAGATTTCCATCTCTCGTGATGTCTTCTGAATGTTGCAGTAGCTTTGTGACCCCAGATAGCATTTGACTGATAATTTATCTCTTTAAATGGCTTAACTAGGTTAAAAAAAATTTTTTTTGCTATCTCAAAAAGCCAGATTCATAAACAGGGACAAAATGACAAACGCTGTGTAGGGAGAATAAATAAATGTAAAATCAGGATGGCCACTTATTATTACCGATGCAGCCACTGAACATAGAAAAAGAACAGAGAAGGGGCCTTATTTATTATGCAAGCAAATATAGTCCAAACGCAAACCGCTCAGACTCGAGTGGTTTGCATGGATCATTGTGTGTCATGTCCTGGGATATTACAGGAAGAAGAGGGGGAGAGTCAGGTAGAGTGTCCAAGACTGAGCTCTACCTACTGCTCAGATGTAGAATTAAGGCAAAGAGATAGTTTTTCCCCATGTACCTCCAAGTAGTTTATTCAAAGGAGCCTCTGAATGTTTGATGAAAGGGGTTAAAAATCTGTGAGCAGCGCTTAACCAACATACGCCATCTCCTAAATAATTCTGTTATAAACAGGAACTTACATATTTATGGTGCTTTGCTGCCACTCTTTTGTATTCTCTTTTGGTCTGTTTTGGGAGAAATTCTGAGAGGATTGGCCTCACATAAAAATTGTGCCTCCTTATCATATTAATCAAGGAAGGGGTAGGAGACTCAAGGCAAAGGAATGAGTAGGTCTATAGTAAACATTCAATATATGCGCTTTGAAAAAGTGATCTCGGTAAATGAGAGGAAAACTCAGATTTGGTGCAGTGAAGTAAATAGGTTAGTGAATGTGCCTGGAGAATACTGATTCTAGCAGCAATAGTATCTTGTCCCAAGTCAGCCAGGTCCCATTCCTGACCCAGTGTGTGTCAGTGTCCCCTCAAGGCCACTCTTGTAGAAGGCAGAGATACAGATGAGGAAGGAGAGACAGACCACAGGGAGGGCTTCACCAAGGTTCTGGAGGTGCCAAAGGACGTGTGTTTGGAAGCACCGAATAAACAGCACACCATGCCAGCTCAAACCCAGGCGTCCCAGTTAGCTAAGGTGTAGGCTAGTTGCTATAATAAAGAGATTCCAAAATCAGAGGCTTAAACAAAATAGAAGAGTACGGCTTTCTCCCCAGATAGTCAAAGGCAGGTAGGCAGCTCTGCTCCACAGCGTCATTCGGGAGCCCAGGTTTGCAAAAGGTCAAGGGCTGCATGTTGCCATCTCTCATGATGTCGCCTGAAAGCTGCAATAACTTTGTGTCCCCGGGTAGCATGGGACTGATAATTTACCAGTTCTGTTCTGCCATCCTCTTGGGTGCTCTCCTCCTCCCCATGTCCCATACCATAGCCAGCCTTCAGGAACAGGACAGAGAGGAAGAGGAGGAGAGCCATCTTCCTTGTGAAGGATATTGACTGGGAGTTCCGTCTCCCACTGCCTTTCATTCCCTGTTGACCAGAGCTGTGTCATGTGACCACACCTAGCTCTTCCTAGCAGGGGCTGGGAAGAATCGTTTCTTAGCCAGGTAGCCATGTGCCCAGGAGGTGAGATTCTATTACTAAAGAGAAGATGTAGTTTCTGCCAGAGTTTCAACCAGGGACTCTACCCTTCTCTGCTGGACTTTTGATGAACATTTTGCTGTCTCTACTTAAAAATTAGGTCACAAGAAGAGGAAATTTCTCTATCAAAGCCCATGAACCCTAGGCCCTAGCCCTCCTCACCTTTTCGCCTTCTTCATTCATTTCCCTTTCCCCTTCCCTATCTTTGGCTACACTCAGGCATATTAAATTGCCCAGGTGGCTTAGCAGCAGGTAAGGATCTTCCCAGGAAGACGCCCCAGAGCTCAGTGTCCCTGGGAGTGAGCTCAGCCCTGCCCACCCACAGCTTCAGGTCTTCAGATAGCCATTGTTCCAGGTAGAGTATTGACACTGTTTTCCAGTTGTGAAAGACAGAGGTGAGTCTCCACTGAGTAGTGTGTTGGCCTTCTGAGCTTCCCAGGTGGAGAGGAGCTGTCTTCCAATGTTGTTTATTTTGGATCTGATGTTCAGTTCTCATCACAACTCAGGCATGTCCGTTCTCACCAGAAGCACCATCAGCAGGTCTCCTATCAGCCAAGGGGTTAGGGTTTTGTCTGTTTGTTTGGCTTTGGTTGGTTTGTACATGTGTTGTTTTTTATTTTATGGTAGATTTAGCCCTTTAAAATAATTTCTCTTAGAGTCTTTAAGCTCCTGACAGAAATTACATAAGGTTGTTTGGTTGAACTCATGGATAGTGGTTAAAAATGACAGCAGACATTGAAAGATCTAGTTTAAAATATGACCTCTGCTGTATTTTTCAGAACTTCCTTGGCATTCTATAGGGTTTGTTTTTTTGCTTATTTTTTTTTTTTAGGAAGTACCGGGGATTGAACCCAGGACCTTGTACGTGGGAAGCAGGCACTCAACCACTAAGCTACACCCACTCCCGTTTATTTGTTTTTAATGAAACAAAGTCCTTAATTTGCAATTAATAGTATAATTTAAAATCATTTTGAAATATATTCAGTCCAGGGTCAACATTGCATTGACTATCGTTGAGGCCAATAGCTTAAGATGGCGTGTGTTTAGCTGTGTGATGCTGAACTCACATGTCCTTTCATCCGAAACTGTATGGTAATTTCCATGTTCTGAAAGCTCAGTGGATACTTTCAAATCCCAATCACATCTTTATAAAAAAGAAAATTTGAAAAAGACCCAAACACAATAGTTAATTATCATGAAGGAATTCATTGCCATGTTAGATGTATGTTTTTAGACCCCAGTGAGAATATAACCTTTCATTAATACAGAGAGAAAAAAAAAAAGATCTGAGACAGCATCTCCCAGGTACATATGAAAATAAAATTCAGACACATTTTATAAATGGTTTTGACTGACACAACTTACTTTCCCAAAAGGCAGCTGCTTTGTTTAAAAAAAGGCTGAAGCCTGCCTTTCTGGGGCGAATCAAAGGCTGGCCTTGAAGGAGATGGGTGTGTTGGGGAAGGCTGGCCAGACACGGGAAGGTCAGGTGCAGTTCTAATAATAGGACTGATCTCCCTGGTCTTGCCTGGTCTTCGTTGACAGCCCAGATCCAAAAAAGGGCACTTCACTTTTTTTTTTTTAACTTTATTTTGTACATTTAATAATTGAAAACATAAGCAATTAAAAACTAAAAAGTAAACACAGATTAATAAATATATACATTTCTCAATTAAATTTAATGGATGCATTTAAACTTTTTTTTTTTTTTTTTTTTTTTTGTGAATCAAACGATATATTACACAATATATTTGGTTCATAGTAATGCATTCATACAGTATTTGTCCTTTTGTGTCTGGCTTGCTTCACTCAACATAATGTCCTCCAGGTTCATCCATGTTGCCATATGCTTTATGACTTCATTTCTTCTTACAGCTGCATAATATTCCATCGTGTGAATAGACCACAGTTTGTTTATCCATTCATCTGTTGATGGACACCTGGGTTGTTTCCAACTTTTGGCAATGGTGAATAATGTGGCTATGAACATCGGTGTGCAGATGTCTGTTCGTGTCACTGCTCTCAGTTCTTCTGGGTATATACCCAGTAGTGGTATTGCCGGGTCACGTGGCAAGTCTATATTCAACTTCTTTAGGAACTGCCAAACAGTCCTCCACAGTGGTTGTACCATCCTGCATTCCCACCAACAGTGAAGAAGTGTTCCTATCTCTCCACATCCTCTCCAACACTTGTAGTTCTCTGTCTTTTTAATAGTGGCCATTCTGATAGGTGTGAAATGATATCTCATTGTAGTTTTGATTTGCATTTCCCTAATCATGAGTGATGTTGAGCATTTCTTCATGTGTTTTTTTGCCATTTGTATTTCTTCTTTGGAGAAATGTCTCTTCAAGTCTTTGGCCCATTTTTTAATTGGGTCATTTGTCTTTTTATTGTTGAGTTGTAAAATCTCTTTATATATCCTGGATATTAAACCCTTATCAGATATGTGATTTCCAAATATTTTTTGCCATTGAGTTGGCTGCCTTTTCACCTTTCTGACAAAGTCCTGTGAGGTGCAAAAGTGTTTAATTTTGAGGAGGTCCCATTTATCTACTTTTTCTTTTGTTGCACGTGCTTTGGGTGTGAAGTCCAAGAAACCACCACCTACTACAAGGTCTTGAAGATGTTTCCCTACATTTTCTTCCAGTAGTTTTATGGTCCTGGCTTTTATATTTAGATCTTTGATCTATTTTGAGTTGATTCTTATATAGGGGGTGAGATAGGGGTCCTCTTTCATTCTTTTGGTTATAGATATCCAGTTCTCCCAACACCATTTGTTGAAGAGACTGTTTTTTCCCGTCAGCGTGGGCTTGGTAGGTTTGTCAAAAACCAGTTGACTGTATAGGTGAGGGTTTATTTCTGGATTCTCAATTCTATTCCACTGATCGATATGTCTGTCTTTATGCCAGTACCATGCTGTTTTGACCACTGTAGTTTTGTAATATGTTTCAAGGTCAGGCAGTGAAATTCCTCCCACATTGCTCTTCTTTTTTAGACTACTTTTGGCTATTCGGGTGCACTTACCCTTCCAGATGAATTTGGTAATTGCCTTCTCTAATTCTGTAAAGTAAGCTGTTGGGATTTTGATTGGTATTGCATTGAATCTATAAATGAGTGTGGGCAAGATTGACATCTTCACGATATTTATTCTTCTAATCCATGAAAACGGAATGTCTTTCCATTTGTTTAGGTCTTTTTAAATTTCTTTTAGCATTATTTTGTAGTTTTCTACATATAGGTCCTGTACTTCCTTGCTTAAATTAACTCCTAGGTATTTGAGTCGTTTTGTTGCTATTGAAAATGGAATTTTTCTCCTGATTTCCTCCTCAGATTGTTCAGTACTAGTGTACAAAAACATTACTGATTTTTGCGTGTTGATCTTATATCCTGCCACTTTGCCAAACTCATTTATTAGTTCAAGTAGCTTTGTTGTGGATACTTCAGGATTTTCTAAATACAGGATCATGTCATCCGCAAACAGTGAGAGTTTTACTTCCTCTTTTCCTATTTGGAAGCCTTTAATTTTTTTGTCTTGTCTAATTGCCCTAGCTAGAACTTCTAGTACAATGTTGAATAACAATGGTGACAGTGGGCATCCTTGTCTTGTTCCTGATCTTAGGGGGAAAGCTTTCAACCTTTCTCCATTGAGTATGATGTTGGCTGTGGGTTTTTCATATATGCCTTTTATCATATTGAGGAATTTTCCTTTAATTCCTATCTTTTGAAGTATTTTTATCAAAAAAGGATGTTGGATTTTGTCGAATGCCTTTTCTGCATCTATTAAGATGATCATGTGGTTTTTTCCCTTCAATTTGTTAATGTGGTGTATTACATTGATTGATTTTCTTATGTTGAACCAGCCTTGCATACCAGGAATAGATCCCACTTGGTCGTGATGTATAAGTCTTTTGATATGCTGTTGGATTCAATTTGCAAGTATTTTGTTGAGAATTTTTGCATCTATGTTCATGAGAGAGATTGGTCTGTAATTTTCTTTTCTTGTGGAATCTTTGTTTGGCTTTAGTATTAGGGTAATGTTGGCTTCATAAAATGTGTTGGGTAATTTTCCCTCCTCTTCAATTTTTTGGAAGAGTTTAAACAGGATTGGTGTTAATTCTTTGAGAAATGCTTGGTAGAACTCACCTGTGAAGCCATCTGGTCCTGGACTTTTCTTTGCTGGGAGATTTTTGATGACGGATTCAATCTCCTTAATTGTGATTGGTTTGTTAAGTTCTTGTATTTCTTGTTGTGTCAGTATAGGTTGGTTATGAGTTTCTAGAAATTTGTCCATTTCATCCAGGTTGTCTAGTTTGTTGGCATATAGTTTCTCATAATATCCTCTTATGATTCTTTTTATTTCTGTGAGGTCATTTGTAATTTCCCCCCTTTCATTTCTGATTGTATTTATTTGCATCTTCTCTCTTTTTCTCTTTTTTAGTCTAGCGAGGGGTTTGTCAATCTTATTGATCTTCTCAAAGAACCAGCTTTTGGTTTTGTTGATTTTCTCTATTGTTTTTCTGTTCTCATTTTCATTTATTTCTGCTCTAATCTTTATTATTTCTTTCCTTCTTTTTGCTTTGGGATTGGTTTGCTGTTCTTTTTCTAGTTTCTCAAGTTGTTCAGTTAAATCTTTGAGTTTAGGTCTTTCTTGTTTCTTAATATAGGCATTTAGGGCTATAAATTTCCCTCTCAAGACTGCCTTTGCTGGGAAGCGGCTGTGGCTCAATCAGTAGGGCTCCCGTTTACCATATGGGAGGCCCCGGGTTCGGTTCCCATGGCCTCCTGGTGAAGGCAGGCCCGCCCGCATGGCGTGGTTAGCTGACCCAGCAAGCACAAGCAACAAGGGGGGGATAAATGAATAAATAAATAAAATCTTAAAAAAAAAAAAAA
>JAKSZT010010873.1:5123803-5190374 GCA_026826555.1 Tolypeutes matacus | reverse complement strand
GGGGGGGATAAATGAATAAATAAATAAAATCTTAAAAAAAAAAAAAAGACTGCCTTTGCTGTATCCCATAAGGTTTGATATGTTGTGTTCTCATTTTCATTTGTCTCAATATATTTACTGATTTCACTTGCAATTTCTTCTTTGACCCACTGAATATTTAGGAGTGTGTTGTTTAGTCTCCACACATTTGCAAATTTCCTTTTTTCCTGTCTGTTATTGATTTCTAGTTTCATTCCATTATGATCTGAGAAGGTGCTTTGTATAATTTCAATCTTTTTATATTTATTGAGAGCTGTATTGTGACCTAACATGTCGTCTATCCTGGAGAAAGATCCATGGGCACTTGAGAAGAATATATAACCCGCTGAGTTTGGATGCAATGTTCTGTATATGTATGTTAGGTCTAACTTGTTTATCATATTGTTCAAGTTCTCTGTTTCCTTGTTGATCTTCTGTCTAGTTGTTCTATCTAATGACGTGAGAGGGGTGTTGAAGTCTCCGACGATTATTGTAGAAATGTCTATTTCTCTCTTCAGTTTTGCCAGAGTTTGTCTTATATATTTTGGGGCACCCTGGTTAGGTGCGTAGATATTTATGACTATTATATCTTCCTGGAGGATCGTCCCTTTTATTAATATATAATGGCCTTCCACATCTCTTATCACTTTTTCGCATTTGAAGTCTGTTTTGTCTGATGTTAGTATAGCTACCCCTGCTCTTTTCTGTTTACTATTCGCATGGAGTATCTTTTTCCAACCTTTTGCTTTCAGCTGGCTTGTATCCTTGTGTCTGAGGTGAGTTTCTTGTAAGCAGCATATGGATGGCTCATGTTTTTTTTATCCATTCTGTCAGCCTGTATCTTTTGATTGGGGAATTTAATCCATTCACATTCAATGATATTACTGAAAATGCACTATTTATTTCCTCCATTTTATTCTTTGGTTTTCATATGTCATCTTATTTTTGTCTTTCTTTTTACTCTTTTGGTTATCCTTTCTGCTTTTCTTTCTTCTATACTCTCCTCCAAGCCTCTCTCTCCTGTCTTTTTCTTTCAGGTTCTAAGGCTTCCTTTAATATTTCCTGCAAAGGTAGATTCTTTTTTGCAAACTCTCTTAGTTTCTGTTTGTTTGTGAATACTTTATATTCACCTTCATATTTGAAGGACAGTTTTGCTGGATAAAGAATTCTTGGCTGGCAGTTTTTCTCTTTCAGTTTCCTAATTGTATCATACCACTGTCTTCTCGCCTCCATGGTTTCTGAAGAGAAATCTGCACTAAGTCTTACTGGACGTCCTTTGTACGTGATCGTTTACTTCTCTCTTGTTGCTCTGAGAATTTTCTCTTTATCTTTGACATTTGACATTCTGAATAATATGTGTCTTGGCGTAGGTCTATTTGGATTTATTCTTATTGGGGCACAGTGTGCTTCTTGGACATGTAAGTTCATTTCTTTCGTGAGAGTTGGGAAATTTTCAGCTATTATTTCCTCAAATACTCTTTCTGCCCCCTTTCCTTTCTCTTCTCCTTCTGGAACTCCCATGACACATATGTTCTTGCATTTTGTGTTGTCATTCAACTCTCTGAGCCCCTGCTCAATTTTTTCCATTCTTTTCTCTCTCTGTTCTTTTCTCTCTTCAATTTTAGCTGCTCTGTCTTCAGTATCACTTATTCTTTCTTCTATCATTTCGAGTCTGCTGTTGTATGCTTCAAATGTATTTTTTACTTCACCTATTGTGTCTTTCATTCCCATGAACTCCATTACTTTTCTGTTCATGATTTCAAATTCTTCTTTACGTTCGCGCAATGACTTCTTGATGTCATTGATCTCTTTAACTATATTCTCTTTCATCTCATTAATTTGATTTTGGAAATGTGTGCTCATCTCACTGATTAGTTCTCTCAAATTCTGCATCTCTTCTGGGACTTTGCTGTATTCCTTTTCTTGGGCCATGTCTTCTATTTTCTTAGTATGGCCCGTAATTTTCTGCTGGTGCTTAGGCATCTGGTTAGTTTGTATTTTACTTAGATGCTCTATCTCTTTCTGTTTTATGGGGTTTTAGTGGCAGGAGGCTGTGAGTTACCACCGCTCTTTGATTTTTGGCTCAACCTTGATTGTTAGAATTGTTCTGCTGATTGCTCAAAACTGGGCACTGGACCCAGTAATTGGTTGTAGAGTCGTTTCCTAGGGCCTTAGGCAGGGAGGCTATAGAGGCCAGGAAAAGCCTCTCTTACTTATTAATTTTCTTATGTGCACTTCCTTGGTCTGCCAGGAGATGGCGCTTGTTGGCAGCGCTCAATTCAATGCCTGGTCAGAGCGTATTTGTTGTGACACAGACCAGATCAATGTGATAGAGCTTCCTGTCTGGGGGCTAGGAGCCCTGTGATTCAAACTTTCTGAGACAGTTCACCATACTTCTCTCATAGCGCCCCCCTTTTCCCAGCTAGGAAATATTTCCACTCCCTTCTGAATCCTCAACAATCAGTCCCTGTTAGTAGAGGAGGAGATTGGGAGGTTTATATATCTTTAGCCCCTTGCAGGCTCCAAGGCAAACAATGGCGCAGCCCCACCCAGCCTGGAAGGGCTCTCGGGACAGGGCAGACCAAACCTGGGAGTCCAAAGCAGGGTCAGCCCCAAGCTCTCTCTCCCCTCTCCCGTGGTGTCCTCAACAATTAGTCCAGGCTAGAAGAGAGGGAGGTTGCGAGGATAGGATTTCTCCAGTCCTTTCCAGGCTCCCAGGGCAAACCTCCGTGTGGAAGGGTCTGTGGGGCTCTGCAGCCCAAATTTCAGGTCAGAACCTGAGTCAGCCTAAGGCTGTGTCCCTCTCCCTCCCCTTTCTGGGAGTGGCAGATCCCTGAAGCCCCCTTTGTCTGTGGTCACAGGCCCAGGGGCCTGAGAATTCTGAAGAGTGTGGGGGAGGGTGCCGGCAGCAGCAGAAGCTGCTACTTGCAACTCACAGTTCTGTAGTTGCGATTTCCCTCTTCTCTCCCTCTCTCCTTTGGGTGGTGTGCAGCCTTCACCTGCTGTCCTAAACCCTAGAAGATCTTTTTTGGGGCTGTTTCAGCTTGTCCTCTAGCTATTTTTCTGGAGAAGAGATTCCCGTGTCTTACTAGTCCGCCATCTTCCCGGAAGTCCCGGCACTTCACTTTTGTCATCACTGGTTTGCCTCTGAGAGTGTCTAAACAATATAGCAACGAATAAGTGAGCTAAATCTCCAACGGAGTTTGAGGGGAGTCAGGAGATATTTCTGATGTTTTAAAAAGTTGGCTTCTTTCAAAAGGGTAGTGATTTTGTTTTGAAAAACTGGTTTCTTCCCATCACGATGTTTGGGTGAGTTTGAGAATAACTCCCATTCCTAAAATTCACTCAACTGTAAATGATGTGATTGGCCTCTAAAATTCCGTACCTGTTCCATTTTCTCCAGAACATTAAGACATGAATGACTTAACCTCAACAACAGCAATAGCTGCATTTATTGACCTTCCCTCTGGGCTAGGCGTCATGGCGAGCAATCTGTAAAGAGGATCTCCATTCATCTTCATTATAACCCCATGAATCATATGTATCAGTGTGAAACCCATTTCACAGAAGTAGGTTCAAAACTGCTAATTAGCTTGTCCAAGGTCACACAGCTTGCCAAGTTTTATCCAGAATTGGATCTGAGCTCTGATTCCAGAGCCCTCACTCTGAACTCCCATTGCATCAATGAGAAACTTTGCCTGAGGGCTACGGTGTACCTGGTGTGCCTTCAATTTATTATGCACCCAACGTTTTCTTTTTTTCTTCCTTTTTTCCCCATATTCATAACTAGCAAAACAACAACAAAAAGGTCACACCATATTACTCCTTTTCCCCAATTGGTCCAGCCTACCTACTTACTTAGCTATTTTCATTCATCATTAGTTAGAATAGGTGAGTAAATGAATGAAAATGAAAAACAAAAACAAAAAATCCCAATCCATTCATTGTTAGACTTACTACTTATCAAGAGCTACTAAGTGCCAGGCACTTTTGCAGGGTTTGGGGATACTCTGAGCTTACCTTCTAACAAAAGAGGCAGACAGGAAATAATATAAATAAGATTCACTGTGTGTCCAGTATAGGAAGTGATAAGGAGAAAAAGAGCAGAGAAACACAGAGTAGGATGTATGGACATTTTAGATGAGACGGCCACGGAAGGACACATCACAAACGTGCATTTGCATAGATGCCTGAAGGATGCAAAGAAGTGGGGGAATGAGCCTTGGATATGTGGGGGAAGAAGGTACAGCAAATGCACGGGTCCTGAGGCAGAAGCATTTTGGAGGAGTTTGAGAAAGAGCTAGAAGGTCAGTGGAGCTGGAGAGCCTGGATGGATCTGCTATCCATGGGGCTGATGGCTTTAGCGGTAGGTTCTCAGACCCCTACTGAATTAAAGAGGTACTTTAAAAAAAGAAAGAAAGAGAGAGAGAGAGAGAGGAGAGAAGGGGAGGGGAGGGGAGGGGAACCTGAAATCAGAAAATTCTAGAGCAAATCTACCAGTGCATTTTCTTTTTAAACCAATTTTATTGATACATAGTAATGAAACATACAATTCATACAAAGTATACAATCAATGGTATTTGGTATAATCACAATAGTTGTACATTCATCACTTCCATCATTATTAGAACATTCTCATTATTTCAGTAATAATAATAAATGAAAACAGACAAACAAGAAAATTCTTCACCTCTCAATCTGTTTCCCTGCTGTATGTAGCTGCCATTTCTGGCTATTCTTACACAATTATTTATTTATTTATTAAGCAATTTTATTGAGATATATTCACATACCATACAATCTATCCAAAGTGCATAATCAATAGTTTTTAGTATAATCACAAGATTGTACATTCGTCATCACAGTAAAGTGTAGAACAATTTCATTAGTCCAAAAAGAAAGACTCCACACCCTTATTTTTAATCATTGGTTAGCAGGAACCTGACCTATGAACATATTATATTTCATTAATATATTGTCCTCTAGGAATTAAGCCATGCCTGTGTACCTTGAATAAATCCTGCTTGGCTGTGAAGGGTTTTGTTTCACTCTGATAAAGAAGCAAAGATTGACTTCTTGTCTGGTCAAATGAACCCCAGGCCCAGCCTTCTCTCTGCTTCTGGGAATCTGAAACAATTATGAGGAACCCAGTGATCAGAAGTATAGATTTAGTTTGGGCCAGACAGCCTTACAGGTCCTTTTACAGAAATAAGTTTGGGGTTTGGAGAAGTAGTACAGAAAAATAGAATAAAATAGAGTTGGTAACGCTAAGCATGTTTGTTTTCTGCCAGTAGCAGGGGGTGGTGAGCTCTTTCTTAGTCATTTCTTAGCCCTCTTTTCTCTTCTGCTCCATTTTCACACTTTTTCCATTTGTTTCTCCATGTACATTATTATCTGCATATGCACAGACGTCATTTTCTATGTGCCAGGCTCCCCCTGTGTCCATCTTATCCTGGCATTCCTAATGTTTGCCCATAAAGAAGAAACCCTCTCCCTTCTGTTAGGTTAGGAATATTTGGCAACCTTCCCAGGGCCCTTTGAATGCATAAGGAAGAATTCATATCCAGATACCCAGGCTTAATAGGAATTCAGTAAGATCCCAGGGAAGCAACCAATGGGGACGTATAAAATTACAGAGGAAATAATATGCTACAGCTTAAGTGCAGTATTTTTCTGAGTTCGTTGGATTTTTAAGTACTTAAAATACACAGTGACTATTCCTTTTCAATGTTCCAATTTAGCATGTAACATTTTGGAGATGTTAAAACAATATGAGTATTTTTTGTTGGTTGGTTGATTTTTGCCCCTTTATACAGAGGAACAGTATTTGCTTCTTGCTAATGAACTGAGCCCAAGTCAGGGAAAAAATAAAATAAAATCACTATTTACCTACCACCTTTAAGCTGGATAAGTTCCTTTTAATTTTCTAGGAAGCTAAATTTTCAAACGGTTTCACTTAGAGAGTACAGAAAATCAGACATCTTAGTCATTTGGGGAAAATAGTGACAAACTTCCTTCAAAAAAAAATTAATGACAAATTACATTAAAGGATGACAGACCACTTTAAATGTGGGAAACAGAGCTTGAAGACAGAGTTTTGTGTGAACTTGATCAAAAGCATGGTTCCTAGCTAATTGCTTGCTTCTAAATTAAATTATTGCTTTAGAGACATAAAAAATATAGATATACACAATTCCCCTCTGCTTGTTTGGAGTATATTCATCTTCCCTATGAGTGCTTGTCCATATATTTAATGACTGCAGATAATGGATTTTAAAAGTATATTTCAAAAGCTATATCCTTTGAGATTCAGGTTTGAAAAGAAAATATCTCCTGCAGATTGTATTTTAGAAAATTAAAGGCGATCACAGGCATGGAGATAGCATTTAGTTAAGTATCTGAGAGCTGTTTTCTCCACTCACTGAATGTCTCTATGGTTTGTCATGGAGCCAAGAGGGAGAATAAAGTTGTGGATGAATTTACTTACCTTAGCATGCAGGTGGCATGGAGTAGATCTCATGCAAAATGTACAAAAACGTGGTATTGGTCTAGAGCAGGGGTGAACAAACTGTTTCTGTCAAGAGGAAATAGTAAATATTTTAGGTTTCACAGGCCAGACCATCTCTGTTGCATCTACTCAACTCTGCCATTGTAGTACAAAAGCAGCCATGGACAACACATAAACAAACATGTATGTTCCAGTAAAACTTTATTTACAAAGACAGTCAGTGGGCCAGATTTGGTTGTCATATTGTAGTTTACTGTCCCCTGGTTTTGAGGGGCAGATGGCCAGAAGCTGATCTACAAGCACTTTATTTTTCCTAGCTGCTTTTAGCCCTTCATGTCAGTCTGTATGAGTTCAGCTTATGGGCCCAGCATCTCAGCCGGGCCCCTCTAGCAAGTGCACAGAAGGGCTTGCCCTGCTCAGCTTCCATAAATAACTGAACAGGGCAGTAAGGTCCATTTACAATGCCATAATAGCATTTCCCTTTCACAAGTTCTCTCCTGCCCCATACTGGTCCCCAAAGATGTGTTAAGAATTTGAATAAAAGCTCAAGGAAATCCTCTCACTCTGTCCATCAGCTCCAGAGATGAATTAAAAAAACCAGAGAGTCAAGACACTGGTCCACCCCTCGCATTGGGTGCCAGTGTGGTATCTGACGTAGAATCAGTCTGACAGATCATAAAACAAAGACTCGTTCATTCAGAAAACATTTCCTGACCACCTAGTAACAGAGACACAAGGATCATCAGGCAGACCAAGCCCCTGCCTGCATGGAGGTTTTATTCTAGGGGAGACACACAATGTACCAGGGATGGTGGGGGAGGAGGGAGCGAAGGAGGGAAGGGTTGAACTGAGCTTCCTCTTTGAAAGTGGGCCTCTGGTAAGCGTTGGTATAGTAGCAGAAAGAAACAGCAGCCTCCTGCATGGATGTACATATTCATTCAACAAAGCATGTATAACAGGCACTCTGCTAAGCACTGCCAATGGAATGCTAAACAAGACACAGTTCCTTCCTTCAAGAGGCTCCTCATCAAGTAAGGAGGAAAGTAAGGGAACAAGTAATGACAATTTGAATTCCTAATTGACCAGGCAATTTGCAGAAAAGGAAATAGAAATGGCCAATAATATAAGATGGCCTAGTACATGCATCGAAAATCTGCAAATTAACACATTTTTCCAGTTATCAAATGGGCAAAAGCATATAACCATCCCTTGCTAGCCAGAGTGTAAGAAAAGAGAACTCTAATCCACTCTGGATGAAAGTGCAAATCTATAAAACCTTTCTGGTGAATGATTTGTCAGTGTCTATTTCAGTTTTAAATGGACATTTCATTTGAATCAGCACTTTCCAGAATGAGGCTCAACTATAGAAAAACATTTGCAAATATGCACAAAAAGTCAGGTATAAAGGTCTTTACTAATTTTACATGAGTAGTAATAATGAAACAGGAAAAACCTAAAGTGTCCAGCAAAAAGGGATGATTTAATACTAAGAAGTATCACAAAACCATGGAAAAGAATGGCATAGATCTGTATGAACTGAAATTTAAAGGTTTTAATAGATATTAAGAGCAAAACCATTTGCCAAAGAGTATATGTACATAAAATTAGCAAATTAAACACACTTTAAATTGGTTAGTTAATGAGGAAAATTAAGGGATAGATGGGGAAGGTAAAAGGGGCATTTCACATTTTACTCTGGCGAACCATGGGGTAACAGAGAGGTGCACAGTGGAGGGCTAGCCACTGTGTAATTTCTCCCTTAATTCTAAAAGAAGTTGCAATTCAGTTATCAATAAAATAAACAAATATATATCCTTTGGATTTCCTTGGTTACTTTTAATACTGTATTTCTCTAAGTGTTCTGCCTGATATCTTCCAAGAATACGTAAAGTCGTATTTCAGTGATAGTATCTGAAAATCAACATAATTCAAAGGTCCTCACTTCTCAATGTTTGCAGTAAGATTCCAGCATTTTAGCATTTAAGAGTTTTCAGATTACATCCATTTAAACATCTGTGATTCATTATCATAAATATCACAGTTGTGTGGGACCATATGCCTCAGCTTGATATATATGTATATGTATATATGTGTATATATATATATAGAGAGAGAGAGAGAGAGAATGTAAAAGTACAAGCAATAAATCTCAGGAACATTAGACTTGCTGTGGTGGGTATATGCAAAAAGAACACTTCCAGACATGTGGGGGCTTCTATAATCGCAGTATACTTGAGATTCCATATAAGGATCCTTCAACTGCAAAAGTTCCCGCTTTTGATGGAAAGCTGTGATTTAAATTCGGCCCATGTATTCCCCATGATAATTCAGGTCTGGTGGAAAGCAGCACAAAGCCTCCAGGTGCATTGTCTTTCACTTCTTAAGGAAATGAGTGAGGGCTATTGTTGTTGAGTGAAGAAATCATGGGAAAATGGAATACCTTTAGCAAGAAAATCATTCTTGGCAGGGATTCTCCTTCATACCCATGAGTCTGGAGCTAGAGACGGTGCCATATGGTGTAAGGGATGCAATAAAAATCTCTTGGCAATTGGAGGATGAATAGACATGACCCATAGGGCTGATCACTTTCTTGCTTACATCAGAAAACCCATATATGCATGCAAGAATTAATTGGGCTTCATGTATTGTAAGCTATATCATTGTATTTTAATTTCATGATGAGGTCTTGTCAACTAGACAGAACCAATTTGTAATCACAGCTGGTGAGCATCACACCCACTGCAATTAGGGAAGAGGTGAGTGAATTAATAAATAACAACCAAAAAGAGCCCATTGGTATTTTTTGATTGCTGAAAATGTGTACTCTCTGAGGCTGAGCATAGCCAGAGAGATGGAGATGAAGTTGTAGGAGGCCCTTGCCCTCAGCGAGCTCCCAGGTTTCCAAAGGGTAGATCAGGAGAACATTTTCAAGGTGACTTCCTGCAGTTCTGTGGCAGTTTGATTGGCATCTCTGCTGATTATAGTCAAGCTTTTATCGAGGACACCCATTGTTGTGGCAGACAGTGTACTTGAGCCCCCAAGCACTACTCTGACTTCTGGAAGCATTTCTAGACCCTCAGCTGGAATCCAAATAGCACAAGCCCATCTCTGCATAGAAGCATTCTAGATATCCACAAGGAATGAAGGGGTGATGTTAAGAGGCTTCAGGACTTTTTTTTGATGCATAAGTGGCTCCTCCACATGCTGGTGATGGATCATCTGTGACGTTTATGAAAAACCAAACTCAATATTCTGAAGACCATGGCTCACACTTCTATGCTGGTTTTTTTTCCCCTGATAATTTTTTAAAATCTTACAACTCTTGTTTATTACAAATGTGAAACCTGCTCTTTGTGGTAGGTTTTTTAGTAGCCAGCGTGGGCACCAGGGCCTCTGAAGTTCCTGGATTCACAGCAATGGGTGTCAGCTACCAGCAAGGTCTGGTCATACTGGATGAGAACGTCTTTGATCTCCTTCTTGGAAGATCCACCGATTTCTGGTAATAGGCCCAGGGCTTTGGGAGTGGACTGGCAGACTATGTAAATCTGGGCCACATGACCACCCTTTACACAGATGTGGATGTCCATGCCAGCATACTGCTCTTAGTCTAGAAGCACAAGTTCCAGCAGTCTGTCCTGCAGCACACCTGGCTCGATCACCTCTGGGGGCCACCTGCTCAGCTTGATGAGGCCATTGTCTTGCTTGCAGTGTACCACAGCTGTGGCGGTCTTCAGAGACCTGCACGGACCGCAACAAGCCCTTGGAAGGCGTGGTTGCGGGAGTGGATGAGAGTTCCTCATTCCACGGTGCTGTAACCAGCCCCCAGGATATCCTGTTTGCTGCAATTTAGGGATCTGTGATAGCTTAGTAGTAGAATAACAGGATTTGGTCTACAGTAAGCTGAAATCTCAGGAGTACTTTCATAAATGTTATAGATAAATCAATGATAGCAAATTCACATTTATCTTTCCTTCCAGTCTTTAAAATAAGCCATGCTGGTAAATAGCTCTTAACTGCTTTTAAGGTATTCTGGGACTTCATAAAGACCTTATATCCAGGCCCCAGCAATGCATTTTCCTTGTTCCTCTTCAGTGCTTAAGTGTTCCATAAGCTTTGACCCACAAGTTCTGGCTTCTACTCTTTGGGTTTGCCCCTTGATTACTTTCTTCAAGATTCCACTTAACTCCATCTTTGACACCTGCCTGTTTAGCTCCCTGTTAAGCCATGTGCTCCTAGGCTGTAGAATAACTTCTAACATTTACTTTGGATTCCACTAGCCTGGAAGATTCTACCTCCTGCCTCTTCCCTCAGGATTTGGGACAGAACTCTACAATAGAAGTAAAAAGTAAAAGTCCAGCTTTTACTTACAGACATATGACTTTAAGACATTTTAAAAATCTCTCTGTGCCTCAGATTTCCTCCTTTATAGAATACTACTACCATGAAACTGTAAAGATAATGAAAATAAATACTATTGATCAAGTGCTTTTCCTACTGCCTGACATAGAAAAGCCTCCATATATGAAAACTAATAGAAGATCGACAGCTGTCATGAAAACCCAGTCCCATGGTGGTTCTATATAATGGCTATAAGAACTAGGGGAATGACTCAGATAATTTCCAATGCATGTGCATGCGAACCAACACTCTTTTTAGCTTTGATGCCATAGTCATTTACATCAGCTTGAACTAGTGCTGGACTAGTATGGTACGAATAAAGCCTTGTCAGCATCCTCAGCTAAGTTCATAAACAAAAATTTGATGTTTTACAAATTTTGATACCCAGCCAAGTTGTCCATTTTTATGGATCAAGTGGATTGAGAAACTAACCCAGTAAAGATTGTTTTGTTATATTTTCTATGAAAAGCAATCCTATTTTTCACTCACTAATTTTTGGAAGATTTTTCAATTATAGTTATTGGAAGGCACAGAGTAATGCAAAAAGCCTGGCCTCTGGAGTGTGGTGAGTCGGGACTTGAACCCCAATTCATCACTGATCTTTACACCATGGGCAACTCAGCCTCTTGAAGCCTCATTTACCCTTCTGTAAAATGATCATAGTACCATATTATGAGGATTTGGGTGAGGAGCTATAAGTTGTTGATAAACAAGCTTGATGATTAGTTCCCCCTCTCCCAGCATCTACCTTCATCTTCCTTGTTTGAACATTTACAGATCATTGTTTGCTGAGTACCGCTTTAGGTCATAGATTTAAAACTCTTTAGGAGAAGGTTCTCTGTCTTCTATATTCACTGTAACCCCTTATACAGCTATTACAGTATTTATAAATCAGAAGACTGATAAATACACATTCCTTGAAGTTTCATTTTTCAAATTTTTTTTTCATCTTGGACATTTCTGTTCATTTCCAAACATGAGGTTATTACCTCAATGGCTTTCTTATTTGCCTTCATCCTCAAGTCATCCCCATCCCCTCTTAAACCCACCAGCATTTATAGAAGCCTAGAAGGCGAATAGTCTATTGTGCTGCTTGGAGTTCTAGGGAAGAAATTGAGTTAAAAACTAAGAAACCTTTAGTTCCATGATGCTCCGTTTTGCCAAATTGATGTTGGCTGTCATTACAATGAGATCTCTAAGCTCTGATAGCTAATTTAACTTTAGCCATGCGGACTGTATATTTTTTGCTACTTGGCTTACTGAATAGTATAAATATTAACCTGAAAAGAATATGTTTCCCTTTAAAAGTTTTTAATATGTTGCTATATTCTTAAATATGTTTTCATTATGACCTAAGGCCAAAACATTGTCTAGAAGAACCTGTGGCAGTTTGGCATTATTTATGAATTCCAAAAATAGATATTGGATTATGTTTGTAAACTGGTCTGTTCCTCCGGGTATGACTAAATTATGATTAGGGCTTTGATTGGGCCACGTCAGTAGGGCGTTGAGTCCCCGCCCCTTGGTGGGTGGGGACACACAGATAAAAGACATGGCAAAGGACAGAGTTAGAGTTCTGATGCAGAGTCTTGAGCTGGAGCCCGGGGGAGTAAGCACACAGAGAAGCTTGTGGTGAGGGAAGAGAGAAAGCCCAGGGAAGAGAAACAAGCCTTTTGCCTAATAATCTACAGCTGGCCTTGTGGAGATACCAGCAGCTGAGCCAAGAGAGATGCAAGCCCTGGAAGAGAGGAACCCAGGAAGCCTGAACCCTGGCAGACATCAGCAGCCATCTTGCTCCAACACGTGGCCATAGACTTTGGTGAGGGAAGTAACTTATGCTTTATGGCCTGATGACTGTGGGCTTCTACCCCAAATAAATACCCTTTATAAAAACCAACCGATTTCTGGTATTTTGCATCAGCAGCCTTTTGGCTGACTAATACACAACCCATTTGCTTTTATAATAAAACATTGGAGAATTATACTGAACTTTGCTTTCTAAGCAATTTTCAGAGTGCACACCTCTTCAGGAAAGTAAGATATACTTTTATATCATCCCTTTTCTTAAATACCTCTGATAATGATGAGCCTGCTCACTGGTTGACCATCTCTAGGTGCTAGAAAGAATTGATTGTACTGGATTGTGATCTGCCTCCATGTAATATCTACCCTATAGTGCTTGTTTGACTTTTTGACACAATAAAGAAATGAAATATTAACATTTCATTAACATGGCAGTCCTCCAAATGATTGGGTGGCCAAACCTTCCAGACTCTGAATATCATGAAGGCAGATAATATACCTTTGTCTATCTTTATGTTTGCATTTTGCCTTATTGCTTACTGTCTTGCACATTGTACATGAACAATGATATTTTCAATTTATTAATGTTTGAATATGTTGAAATTTAGTATCATAGAATTTCCCAATTGTAAGGGACATCATCCCATACTAGAATCTCTTCTGCAACATTCCTGCTGAATAGTCATGCAGGTTCCACTTGAAAGTATTCAGTGACAAGCAAACTATTCCATCCAGAAGGAACTAGACCTTCCAAATAGTGACCTGAAGTTCTTCAGGCTTTTCCAGTATTGGGGCAAAAATGAAATCTCACAAACATTAATATTTATGTTGTACCAGCTGGAAGCTTTTACCTACACAATTGTAAGACCTCAACCTACCCCCTTCCCTGGTTTCATTCCAGTTATTTCTGGAACAGCTCAGGAAATCTCTCACACGGATTCACAGATTATTCTTCAGTGCCCATCTTTTTTGATGAATGTTTCTGGTGAGCTCTTAAAGGAAGTGTCTCACCACTGCCCTCTGTGGGAAAGCTTCCCCAAAGTCATGAGACCCTCAAGGCGCCAAAGACCCTGTACCTGCATTTGCTTTCACTGTGCCAGAGCCAAACTGTATTCCACGTAGAAATGGGGGTCAAGTCATTGCTCACCATACAGTTTGTGATCAGGGACCAAAGTAATAGTGCCTGAGATGTGTTAAGTCACCTGTGATTTATGGAACTTGGAGGTGTGTATATAGCTTTCTCTCTCCCTAGAGCATAGAGCTTAGAGCTGGACAAGGAAACCAATATCATGCCCTTCCTTCCATCTTCCTTGTAGTTCTTCCTCTCTGTCTAGATTCTTGTACAGACATTGCCTTCCTTATGTAACCCCTTCCTCACCACGTCTGTCTGCTCTTGTAATAGACAGGCAACAAGGAATTCACAGGCCTGCTAATGCATCAGACAGGCTTTGAGTCCTGATGTGGGCTTGGCCAGGGCAAGCTGCTACATGGCTCTATACAGTTTCAACAGTGAGACCAAACATCCTTAAATCTCTTCTCTCATTAACTTACCCTAGAGATTCTCATAGGGAGGGAGCCATGTGTACACATAATTATTATATAAATCAAAAACTAAGAGGCGTGTGCTAGAAATATTAAAACACTGAGGGTAAGGGGGGATCTCTGTAATCTGAGACTTGGTGATTCTCAAACTTGCTGAATTTGTGAATTCTATTTTGCTGAACGTTTGATGTTCAAATCGACTTACTCAAATGTGCATATGAGTTTGCTCCATCATTCTCAGTTTTATTTGGGGAGTTTCAAATCTGCTTAGCTGCCAAGTTATATTTCTGCTATTTATGCACTCAACAAACAGGGTTGAGTGCGTATTGTGTCAGGCTTTATACTATATTATGTAATTCCCATTTGAAATACAAATTCATAATAATTATAACTAGCATAGGATAGACAATATACAGCACTGAAGCAGAAAATAACCCGCCGTGTTTTAAAGAATCTATAACATTTCAAGGGTGAAATGTAAGACTGACAGAAAAGACCAGTTTCAGAAATAGCAGCTCAGATTTTAATGGTAGGCAGTGAAAATCCCATGGAAGCAGATGTGAGCTCCATTTCCAAAAGGAAACCCTTAAAGGTTTACATGGCAAAAACAGGTTTGATGTGAAGATCACCTGACTGAATCATTCATTATGATTACTTTGGCTGACATGATAAACTTGAAACCCTATTTTATCAAAGTTGGATTTGACATGTGAGATGGGATTAAGAATGTTTCATGTGCATTCTGCACCTATCGAACCTATAGAGACTTTGGAGGCAAATTCCACCCCTGGATTAATCAGTCCTGGTTAGGAAGGTGCCCAGAACCTCATGAAACCTCTGTGAACATCAGCACTGACCGCAGGCCAAACACCGAGTTCAGGATGCAGTCTGATGCATTCAGGAGTGAGGACACTAGAATGAAGCAAGGCTGGAGGTGGTGCTTGTTTCTCCCATGAATCTGACCCAGTGAGGTGGGGCTGAACACATGTAACACAGGTTAATGAAAGCTTGATTGACTGTGAGGCTTGTGAAACCTGTTTCTCCCATTTGGGTGTATCCAAAGAAGCTCTGGACTAAACTGTGAGTTCTATGAAAGGAAATTAGTGTCTGGATGCCAATGGGATAACAAGGGATGTGAAAAGCAGCCATATGAGGGACTAGATCCTGGCGAGAGGTCCCTCTGATAGCCTAAATGTCATTTCAGTTGTTGAAAGGCATTGCTTTCCATGCTCCAGCAAAAACTTTGCAGATCAACCAATGTTCAGGCCCCTCGAGCTGATGGGAGAGCTGAATTCTGTTTTATATAACTAGGCAAGGACCCTGGGATATCAGGTAGACTCCAGTCTGAGGGAGAGCAAATGACTGACATTTTCCTGCACAGGGGCGATGCCCAGCCTCAATGGTGTGCCAGCCCTGGCTAGTACTGGTACCCTTGAGAGCTGATCCAGACTTCTAGAAAATTTGCAAGCTAGCTGATAGCACTTTGATATCTTGAAATCAGTCATGTGGAGAGTGTTTACAGCCCAGAAATTGGCAAATGCTGCAGATGAGGACTTTGTATATTTCACCAGCACACCACTGAAACAGATCCACTCTCTTCTGTGTGGGAGTAATAGAGTCTCAGAAGTGAATCCACATACGACCCCAGGAAGACTACACAGCCGACAGGCCGACTGCTCAGCACACATCCTTGCACAAATGCACACGTAGAGTCTGACTATGAACCTTTGGGTGGACCAATCTGTAAGTCTCTATGACTTTATAAATAACCCTGAGGACCACATGCCCTTCTAGGTTGGGGTTGTGTGCATCACAGACTAACCCAAACACACGTATAAGAAAAGCACAGATGCCATATATTAGTGCATACCTGTCTCTGTGAGCAGATTTGTTCTATATTTTGCAGAGAAATTTAAGCCCATCCATATTTTCATATTTCCTGGGATCATAATATAGCTTAATTTGTTCGCTCATGCATTCTGGATGGTAAGAAATCGATGCCCTTGGGATTTTCATCCTTAAGAACCAGATTCAAAACAAAGAAATAGAAGAGCATAAAATCAAGGTCAGGAAGATTAAACCCCTTAATTCACATGCCAAACTTCCCGTTTCAATTGTGGTTTTGTCTCCCAGCTTAAGTTTGTCTTTTTGTGACATTTGCATTAAGCCCAGAGGACATTTTGAATGGAAACATGCTGAAAGCATAATTGAAACGCAGAGTGGTGCCCATTTGTCTAATTTGCATTTTCCCCCAGGTGGGGAGTTTTCATGTCCCCCTCTCTTCTCCTGGGGTGTTCAAAGATTATCTCAAAGAATGATGTTGTGCAATTGATTCCAATAAATCTCATGTACAGTATATTGTATGTATAATTATTTTTCTTTCCAGAAGCTATTTTAAATGCCACAGTGATAAACTATGTACGGAAGTCACTAGTAGGTTCAGAAAAGTACAAATATTTCATTTTCCCCTCATACAGATGTTTGGAATATTTGTTCATGTTTAATTGTTTATTAGAATTTTTCCTTTAGATTGTGCACATGATGTTATGGAAAGCTACTTACAGGTCATCACTATAGAAACAAACAGTATGTAAATAGATAGACATAAACTATTCAATTTCATCTTTGATGTGTTATTTGAACTCTGTGCCCTGGAACAAGCACTGGCTCAATCTCTATTAAAAGTTTGAGAATCACTGACATTTTGGTTGTGTCAACAAAATCGGTAGTATGAGACAATAATGCAGGGCTGATGGTGTCAGCTGTACCCTTCACTATCGAACTTGAGATGAGATTATTACCAGGAACGTCTAGTCTGTTTTCTCCAGGACGAAGAAAAAGAGGGGTGTGGTGACTTTGATTAAATATCTTTTGATTAAATATTCTTCATATATATCAGATCCCTCATTTAGACGTTGTCAAAGTAGCTACCGGAGGAGCTGGCTGGATTTGTGCCTTTTCTAAGATTGTGTCTTTATCAAGCCGTGTGGCGCTATGTATCTTGGATATATTATGTTATTTCAGATATTTCCGGCTGCCAGAGCCTTCCTCGATTATGAGTCTGAGTGTGGCCCAGGACAGAATGGCCTGAGGGTGGAACTCGCATCACTGTGAGGCTCTTAGTGGAATCAAGAACATAATGTTTTTTATTTGACTCTTTAGGTTTATTTGAATATGTATGAGAGAAAAAATACACCTGGCATGTCTAATGTGCATTAACTAAGTTATTTGTTATCTTCAAATAATTTTATGCAATTTAAAAAATGAGTCAATTCAAAGAACAAAATATTTAGGTATGACAGCCTGGCAAAATTGAGAGGCTAGAAGCTGAATAACAGAAGGAAGGGACACACCCATCTAGGAGCGCTGACAGCCATCAGAGTGTGCCTTCTAGAAGCTTCTGTTTGAATATCACTTCTGCACTCATGCCAGCTGTGTGACCTCAGATAGCTCATTCAACCTTGCCAAGTCTCAGTTTCCAGGGATCAAAAAATATATACCTACCTCCAATTGGTGACGTAAGGATTCATTGCAATCGTGCCTATAAAGCTTTCAGCTCACTTTCCTTATTTTGGGATAAATACCTTGGATTTGTAAGACGTTATCTTTATGAACGGTCCATTTGAAGACTCCTCGGCACGCTTTTATTGAGCACACCATGGCAGGGTGCTGCCTCTTCCCTCCTCTGATGTGAGTTTTCCTTCACAAGCTCTCCCACGAGATAGGTAGGACTTTGCCAAGAAAAGTGGGAAAAGCCAAAGATGGGCAGGGCGGGGCCAGAACCATTGCCTGCCCCATGAGCCTTAGCAGAGATGCCTGAGTAACCATCTCCATGGGAACAGCTGGGGTGGGGGGGTGGTACCTGACTAGGAAGAAGTGGAGAGACCCAGGAGGCAGGTGGGCAGCCAGCTGGAAGAAGGCAGCTGTGTAGAGAAAGCAGCTCCCTCCGGGCCAGAGCTACAGACAAAACAGCGGTGCTGGGGATTCACAATCACGAAGCTCTAAGCTTCGTTCCCAGTGCCTTATGCATATAGGTACATATTGTTTAATCCTCAACACGGGGTTTACAGTTCCCAAGAGGCAGGCGCTATTATTTGCCCCATTTTACATTAGACGGTCACAGGGCTCGTGCACATTAGCCAGGATTAGAAAAGGGTTTAGGAACCTACCGTTAAAGCTGCCCTTTCTTAAGGCACAGGGGATGGCAGTTCTGAGCCCGCTAAGCCCCCCACCTTCTCACAATGTCAGAAAATGGCTGGGAAATGTGGGGACCAGGCGTCTTGACGGGTAATTTATCATCTAAGGTCCTGGCTCTTGGCCTTGGCTGATTACATTTTCTGGGGAGATGTCACGAAATACTAGAACCAGGACCCCAGTCCAATTATATCCGAATTTTGGGAAGGGGGCAGGCTTTGCTAGTTTTTTAATTGTTTCCCTGGTGATTCTAATAGAGAACCATGTTGAGAAAGAACCACTGGTCTAAAGCATCTGCTCAAGAGTTGGTAAGTGGTGTCTGAAAAAAACGGTGGCCCAGGTGTGCAATCCTTAGATTGGCTTAGCCACTTCGGGCAGGGACCTGGCCTGGATGAGTGCCCACGATGTGCCAGGTCTTGAAGGTGGACTTGGTCTCATACGCCCTCACCTGGTACCTCCCATACCTCCCCTAGGGATTTGTGCGGGGCCCGAAGGCACCAGGCTGCTCCTTTGTCCGTCCATTCCTGCGACACGGGTGTGCTGCAAGCCCAGAGCGTAAAGGCAGGCAGACTGGAGACACAGCCTTGCTCTGCCCCTTTCTGGATGCATGAACTTGAGCGAGTCCCTCATTCTCTCGGGCTCAGTCCCTTAAAACGTAAAAGGGGGAGTGATGCCTGTGGATCATGCTGCTCTGTGGGCCCTCTCACACCTAAGGGGAGAAAACAGGTTCTTGCGGGAAGGGGATCAAAATCGTACTGTTTTTATGTATAAAGTACAGATATACATACAGTACATAAAAAGATACGGTATATCTGTAGTATTAAAATCTCACAGAGGTGGGAAATGGATGTGGCTCAAGAGATTGGGCTCCTGTCTACCATATGGGAGGCCCTGAGTTCGGTTCCCGGGGCCTCCTGGTGAGGGCAAGCTGGCCCGCGCCTGCGGAGAGCTGACGTAGCAAGATGACGCAACAAAGGGAGACAAGCAGACACAGAGGAAACGCACAGTGAATGGACACAGAGAGCAGACAGCACAAGCGGCGGCCGGGGGTGGGGTGGGATAAATAAATAAGTAATAACAATAACAAATCTTTAAAAAGAATATCTCACGGGGGTCAGGAAATTAGTGGGGAAAAAAGTTAAAAAAAAAACCCTTAAAGGAGAAATAATGAAAGAAAAAAGCTGAGCAAAGCTGCTTTGGAGTAGAATAGCTGTGAGGCCGCAAGGAGACGCTGCGTGTACAGTCCTCGGCACGGCACCTGGCACCCGGGGCACCCACTGACGGTGGTGCTGTTTGTGAAAGCACCATTCATTCAGTGTGCACCAGTGGTCCAGCTATGCCTCAGGGTTATGAAGGAAGATAAGCCAGCAAACTCAGATGTCTGCACAGGGGCCCTGGGGAGTCAGAGGAGGGATGGCTCTTCCTCATTTCCCACCCTCGCCTACTGCTGGGCTACACCAAGACAAGAAGTCACTGGGAGTCTTCTTGCTCCATGCCCAGCCTTACCCTTAGCGTCTCCTGCTCACAGCGTGGAAGAGGTGCCCCCACCCCACCATCACTACACCATCGTCTGGCTCCCAGGGAGCAACAGAGCTAAGCGAAATCGTTCTTGATGGCTTTCCATATAGAAAACTTCCATTCAGTGCTGGAGATGTAGAGATGAATAAGAGAATGAGATTTAATCTCTGCACTTGGTTCTGGTGGGGACTAGACATAGAATGGATATATTGATTTTAAAAAAGGCCTATAATGGGTTGGATGGTGGCCCTCCCAAAAATTTGTGTTGGAGGTCTAACCCCCAGACCCTGTGAATGTGACTTTTTTTGGAAACAGGGTCTTTGCAGATGCAATCAAGTTGAAATGAGATCACATTGGATTAAGGTAGGCCCTAAATTCAATGACGTTGTCCCTATAAGGAGAGGGAGATTTGGAGACATAAGCACAGGAAGAAAGCCATGTGAAAACAGAGGCAGATTGGAGTGATGCAGCCGCGGGCCAAGGACAGCTGGAAGAGGCAAAGAGGTTCCTCCCCTAGAGCCTGCAGAGGGATTTTGGGTTTCATCCCTGGCTTCCAGAATTGTGAGACAATACATTTCTGTTGATTTAAGCTACCAAATGTGTGGCAGTTTATCACAGTGGCCCTAGGAAACAAATGCAGGAAACTCTGGGAACACAGAGAAAGCGTTTGGGAGGATACATGAGCTGAATCTTGAAGAATGTTTAAGAGTTAACCGTGAAAAGGGTGGGAAATACTTGCGGAGGGAGTTGAATGAGCAAAGGGGTGGAAGGGCATGGTGGGTGTATGGAGGCCCAGGTGCAAGTGATGGGAGGGGTGGAAGGAGGGCAGGCTGGACATGACGGACCTTGAGTGCTAAGCCATGGGGATGAGACTCAGGTGAAGGTGAGTCAGTTTTATAGTTGCGATGGGACAGTCACAAGCTTCCTTCGTTGAATATGACTTTGCATAGCCCTCAGGACCTCACATCACCTGGGTCCAGCTTATCTCCATCCTTGCTTCCTGGCTTTCTCCCTTGCTCCTGTGGTCTTCTCACTAGCGTATTTCCAGGTCCTTGACAGCCACAGGACCTTTGCACATGTTGTAGTTCTGTCTTCCTGGAATAGGTCCTCTCCACCTCCTACTAACCTATTTAATGCCTATTAATCTTTCATCCCACAGCTATAGTGTTGCTTCCTTGGGAAATCCTTCCCTGTTATTCACTCTTCCTTCAAAGAACTGGGTGTAATTATAAAATCACTTGTAAGTGTATTGGATTAACGTATGTCTCCCCCATTAGACTTCAAGCTCCATGAAAGCAGGGTCTGTTTCCATCTTTGCTTAATTGTTATAACCCCAGCATCTAGCATAATGTAAGCTCTCATTAAAGAGTTGGAAGGAAGGGAGGGAAGGGAGAAAGGAAGGCGGGAAGGAGGGAGGGAGGGAGGGAGGGAGGGAGTGATGAGGCCCCATGAATACCCATGAACTTTTGTATACCTCTCCCTCGCCTCCATCCCTCCCCAGGCGAGGTTGTCTTCTTTGATCCTGCTCAGGGGCCAGGGCAAAGGAGTAAGTTCCCAGCGGTGTCTGTCTTTTGAGCAATTTGCCTCCAGTGAACAAGTGCAAATTGATGATGACAGTGAAAACAACCTTGATGCCTCTCCTTTGTGATGTACATCCAAGAACTGAAACCAGGCATTCCCAATTGATCTGGGCTACCAAGATGGCAGAGGAAGCAAGCAGGTGTCTGAGAAGTGCACACCCTCAAGAGTCCACTCTGGGTCCATGCAAGATGCCTCTGAGGCAGCCTTGACTTCCAGTGAAGTTTCTGGAGCCCTAATGCAGAGCCACTGTGAGGCCGTGCATTGCAAGGCGATCGGGGTCTGGTGCGGGGAGAACCTGGGCACAGGACTGGGCAGGGCACCCAGGCCTCTATATTCAGGTTCTGATGGGATTTCAGGAGGGATTTATACATGGGGCTTTGTCTTTCCTGAGAACGTGTAGTAGGGTAAGGCATGGGCTTTGCTGGCAAATGGACCAGGCTTCAACTCTTAGTTCTGCTGTTTACAAACTGTGTGCATCAGTCATCTTTTCTGCTCTCCAAGCCACAATGAATTTATCTATAAAACGGGTTGATGAGACTCAAAATAATAGCTAGTTCATAGGGTAGTTGCGAAAATTAAATAAGATGAAGTACGTAAAATGCTTAGGACTGGGCCTCCCATGTGGAAAGTGATAAATCGGTATTATAATTAAAATTATTATAATAAGCATGTAATGTGATTGTTATCACCACAAGCATCATCTGCCAGGATAGAAAGATCCGTTTCGTTTATCAGGTGTTTGTTTGGCTTTACCAGAACGCTAGGACCTATGTAGCTGTTGGAATAAATATAAGTAGGTGTTCACTAAATGACATTTGCAAGAATGTTCCTACCAGCTATACTGTAAGAGCTCCAATGTGGATATACCCAGATGCCCCTCATCGCTAAAATGGACAAACTCAGCGTCATCACATGATTACTATATAATATACAGGAATACGCGTAAACTGTTACTATTTGCAGCAACATGGGTGAATCTCACGAACATGACATTGAGCAAAAGACACAGCAGGCGTATACTGTATGATCCTGTCTCTGTGAAGTTCAAAAGCAGATAAAACTAATCTCTGGTGCTGGGAGTTAGGATCGTGGACGCTTCTGAGGGAGGCAGGTCTCTGGAGGGGAGGAGGGGGCTATAAATGCTTTTCCATGGGTGCTGCATAAACAGGTGTGCTCACTTTGAAATTGTGTGGAGTTGTGTGTTTTGACACGTACACTTTTCTTCATCTGCTATGCTTCAATTAAGAGTTTACTAAACAAACATGAAGGCCTCTTCAGCAGAGGGCTAGGAAAACAAAAGTGGAGAAGAAAAGCAAGTAGACAATTCTGTGCTACCCGCAAAGGTCTCGAAGTCTACTGCGGAAGGCAGACAGAGCAAGACGTGTACCCCTGGTGGCTTGTGTTACCTACAATACAATTGTGCACCAGGTACAGAAGCCCCATAAGAGGGGAATGTGATTAGGTGCCACTACTGCTGCTTGAGACAAAGCCCCAGGCTCAATGTGGTTTTCCCAGGATGGCTCCTTTTCCCTGCTCCTTCCCACACATGACTTAATTCAAGGTTAGGAACTTCACTCAAATCTATCCACTCCCCACCTCACAACCGCTGCTGCCTGAACTGGACTGGGCATCAGTCATACAACACTGAACCCACTGGCTTCCCTGGCCTTCATTCTTGCCCTTCTCCAAACCACTGTCTGTAATGTAGATCTGCTAAGTGATAACCCTTAGGCCTTGGACTTGAGTCCTCTGAATTCTCAAAAGCTTCCTGTGTGACTCTGATACTCCCCAGCCTTTGAGAAGCACTGATCAACACTGGAACCAAAATACAAACCTGAGCTTAACCCCCTCCATATCAAAAATAGTCCAAGGCTACTGGGCAATACCCTAACTTAGTGGCTTTCCCTAATTTGTCTCAAAAGGATGTTTTCAGCTTCATTTACAGCCTCTCCTTCAAAATTCCTAACATCCCTCCCCCATTTCGAATTTGCTTCTGATCCAAGCAGATGGAGTTGGTTTTTGTTCCCTGGATCAATTTTACTGCCTAACCACCACCCCATGCCTTTGCACAAATAGTCCCTTCTACCTAGGATGTCTCCACCCTCTCGTGGGTCTCCTAATCTCTAGCTCATCTTCAAGACCTTGCTCACATATTATCTGTTTCATGATGCTTCCAAGCCCTCCTTGGTTCTGCCACAGCACCTCACTCGTATCAGGGTTAGCTCAATCTCCTCATATGTCACTCTGCCATATCTGATGATTTATGTCACCCATCACACTCTAGGACAGGGACCACGTCCTGCTCATCTTTGCATCTTCAATACTGAGCATGTGCAGGGAACATGGGAGGAAATCAAGAGATGTGTCTTGATTGAATGAAGTCTTTTAGCATGAACAAAGCATAGGGGGACAAGGGGTTGGGGTGAGATAAGGGGCAGCATCTGTTGACTCTTGGGGGTGATCCATGTTTAACGAGCCAGAGATTTCTCAAGGCCTCAGCTGTGCAGCCTACTCACACTCTCTGTTGTGCTTCTCTTCCAGTGACCTTCAGTGACTGCAAGGGAAATGAGAAGCTACGCTACGAGGTCTCAAGCCCACACTTCAGGGTGAACAGTGACGGTGGCTTAGTTGCCCTGAGAAACGTCACTGCAGTGGGCAGGACTCTGTTCGTCCACGCACGGACCCCTCATGCGGAAGACATGGCAGAACTGATGATCGTCGGAGGGAGAGACATCCAGGGCCCCCTACAGGTAACACAGCTGCTTGGGATGAGTTGGGTCCAAGGAGGAACACTGGGGTCTGTCTGTCCTACGTGGAAAATGGTTCTTTGACTTATTGTATGGGCCAAGATTCTTTTGTTATCGCAAAGGATATGAACACAACTCAAAAAATATGTGTGTGTGGGGCTGGGGGGTGGTATTGGCTACCAGTGCCCAAATGATGACACCAAGCTGTATCCTGTATCCGTCGGTGATTCAGTTTTCCCCTGTGTTGGCTTGGCCCTGAGTCAGTCACCCCATCTGCACTTCATTCTCCCAGTCTGGGTCCTCCTGAGAGAGCCTCTTTCCCTGATAATGCCAACAAAAGCTTGAAATTGAATTCATTGGCACCCATTAGGTCACGCGCATATCTGTGAATCAAACACTGTGTCCGTAAGGCCGAAATGCTTTAGTTGGCTAAGCCTGGGCCACGTGCCTTTTCCAGATACCAGGGTGGAGACAGCTCCATCTAAACCTGTGAACTGAGAGTGGAAGAGGTGTGGCTACACGGAGGACTCAGGATGCTGTTATGGGAGGAAGTAAATGGATGTTGGCCGGCAAGAACCACAGCGGCCCACTAGAGTTGTACTTTAAGGCACCCACTGTGTGTGCTGTAATCCCTCGCTGTGCACTGGCATCCCCTCCCTTCCAGAGGCACGCACATGCTGGTCCCTGCACTCACATGCCTGGTGCCTCAAATTGCCATCCAGTCTCTCTGATTGGGTTCTGATAGTCTATCATAATTAGTCTTTCATGCGTGCTTGCTCTGTCAGGAGATAAAGCAATTTGTCCTAGGACATAAAGCTAGGAAGGGATACATCCGGCAGGTGACTGGACTAATATTTTACTCCTGGGCATAACTACTATCCAAACCAATCCATCCTTCCAAGTCAAGCTCAGCCCCGCTCACCAGGGGAACAAGGGCTAGAATGTAGAATGCTTTGGGGCATGGATTCTGGAGCAAGACTGCCTGGGTTCAAGTCTCATCTCAGTCTTGTTCTTTATTTGTTATATGACCTTGGGCAAGTCACTCAGTATCTGTCTCAGTTCCTCCCTAAGTAAAATGGGGACGACAGCACCTCGCTCTTAGGGTTGCTGTGAGGGTAAATGAGCACTGCGTGCAGCCCATTGGGCTTGGTACCTGCACACAATAGCACATACGCACTGGTTGTTATTGCCAGTCCAGCTTCTCCTGACCTTCCTCTTCTCTGAAGGCACAGAGCATCCATCCCTTTTGCCTCCCTGCTTGGTCAGCTTAACCGGGTGCTGAGCAGGACGTACACTTACTGACTTACTGATACCCCTCACTAGTCATTGACCCACATGATTGCACACAGTAGGGCCTCAGAAACTAGGCCCTATCTAGGAAGGTCTCTTTTCAACTCAGAGTTCTTTTGCAATCTTTTGTTTTCCTGTTATTTTTCTTTTCCTCTTTAAAAAATATTTTGTTCATTTTATTATGGGCACATCTGGGCAGCTTCACAAGACCTATTTTCAAACCTCATAAAATTCCTAGACGCGGGAGATGAGGGCCCCATTCTGCAGAAATCTGGCAATTGAATGGCATAGCAGCTTCCACCTGCTTTAGAAGATGCAAACAGTTGTAGCCAAGCCATGTCGACATCTTCAGAGAGCTGCAAATGAGGAGCGGCTGGGGACTCGGGAGCTTCGCCTCTACAGGGCTTCTCACAGGTCTCAGGACCAACACTTCATGCTCGAGGCCCTTCATAAGGAATCTCCAGGTCTCCAGCCCCTCAAGGCGAAGCTTGCTCTAAGAAGTGACCAGAATCCCTCCTGCTCCACGTCAAGCTAAATACTGTGACGCTGTCTTCTAGGGATATAAAGATGGCCAGTCATGATGAGCTACGTCTCTCTAAATGCTTTCACTCTCATATGCAAAACCCATTCACTTGTCCCTAAGAAGCACTCTTGGCTGCATATCCCAGCAATCTTGTCACTTGAGATATTTGTCAAGTCTTTTATACCACAAGTTAGTGGAATGCTGTGAAAATGGGTTGATGGCTAAGTTAGAGAAAAGCTTGCCTTTCTGACGCCAATGTGTTTCCACACTGCTATGTATACACAAGTCCCCTATTTTCTTTGAAAACTTCAGTGGCAGGCTGTGGATTCATTTTTATCTTGCCATCCATCCTTCATTATAAGGTATTCAGTCCAGGGACGGCAAAGAGATTCCATTCCTAGCAACACCTTTAAATGATAATTGATAATAACCTCCAAAAGCCCAGTATTGAGACTGATACTCAGGCAGGGCTCGTTGGCAAAGAACCTGGTGACTGATTAGAAATATCTGCCAAAGTCATGGTCACCGAGTAAAGCAGTGCAGTCACCACTTAGGTCCCATTCCTACTATTTAACTGCCTTAGTCTGCAGATAAGAAGATACAGTTCGCTCAAGACAGCACAGAGAGCACTCACTGCCAGTTGTACAGTCCTGGCTCCCCAGATGCTTAGCCAACACTCACTCTGTCACCCACCCTCCACCAATGAACAGAAGTAGCAGGCACGGCAGGGGTATGGGGAGTATGGCAGATGGAGGAAGGCGATGAAGATCACGGGCTGTGAAAGCTTGTGGAAGAGCAGCTAGCAGGCAGGAGACAAGGCTGGGCACACATCACTGTTATGGTTATTTTGTCAGTGTTGGCTGTGGGTCTCCCCTCCCTTCAGTCAAGAAGCCACCTTGTTTCTGGGCTCCTGGTTAAAGAAGGGGAGATGGGTCATTTGCAGCAAAAAAATCTCCAGATGACCCAATCAGGGAGCTGGACTGGCAATAACAACTGGTGCGTATGTGTTACTGTGTGCAGGTGCCGTACCCAATGGGCTGCAGGCAGTGCCTTGTTTAACCTCACAGCAACCTCAGCGAGGTGCTGTCGTCCCCATTTTACTGATGGGGGGACTGAGACAGAGTGACTTGCCCGAGGTCACATAACTGAGCTCAGTGTCCTTGTAACTACCTCTCTTGTGATGGCTGAAACTCATAAAATGCTCCTGTGGCTCCTGCCAATTCTGGTCTTTGAGGTCTGGCTCCCTCAAAGTATCTCTCTTCTTTGCACCTTGCATCCATTTCCGCCCAGCCCTTTTGGACTGGTGATTCTGTTATAAAACCTGGTGATGATTTGATCATCTCACCCACAGCCACTAGCTTTGAAGTCCCAGAGATAATTGGGCTCCATCTCAGGAGTGCTCCATACTCCCACCCCAACCAGGGCCCAAGGTCCCAGAGTCCCACTTCTCTGGACCAGGGGAGAATGAATAGAAGGGAATGCCAAGGAAAAGCAAGGAAATAGGCAGGCAGGTGGGGTGGAGACAGGTCCTAAAGGCTAGGTGGAAGAGCTTTAGATTGAGATGACAGGCCAGAGGGAACCATTCTAGGTTCTTGAGTAAGGGCATGATGAAGATGATCTTTGGGAGCTTTCATCCCCCAAAGGCCAGAAGTGGGGAAAGACTAGAACTAATAGGAATAATAACAGCTACCACCATTTATTGAGAACCTATTTCATGGGAATCTCTTAAATGGGTCCATCTCAATGTATATGTTTAATGTACATTATTTCTAACCCTTACAACCTCCCTGTGGGCTTGCAGATGTTCCCCTTTTCCTACAGATGTTAGAACTTGGCCAGGGACTCCTAACTTGAAATTGGTGGAAATGAGATTGAAATTCCAATCTTTCCGTCCAAACACCCATTCTTTTTCCTGCCACTGGGCATGCCAGGAGGCTGGGCTGTTTTGATGGTGTAGCCATCACCCATGGGTCAAGGAATGAGCTAGAGCAGCAGCCTCAATGGAGGGATACAGCAAATGGAAGAAAGAGCCAAGGATCAGTGTCTAAGTAGCTATGAGAACCATTAAAGATGGAAGATGGTTCCGAGTTTTGTAGGAGGATGTAGGTGAATTGGATCTGGCAGGGAAGGAGTGTGGATGGAGATTTGGGTGTGTGGGTTGGAGGCTTCTGGGCTATCTTGTCCCAGATGCCCAGGAGAGGCAGGGAGTATGAGACTGCATCTCAGAGGAGATTTGGGAAAGACCAGCACAGTGTTAGGAACCATGGCTTTGGAATTGGAAACAGCTGGGTTTAGATGTCTACTCCACCGCTTGCTAACTGCAGCCTTGGACAGTCACTCAACTCTCTGAATCTCAATTTCCACATTTGAAATGGGGATAAGAATGGAGCTTATCTCCCAGAGTCCTTCTGTTGGGTGCAGCACAGACACCAAAAGACCAAAGGACAGGTCCCGTTAACGGTATTGTTTTGGAACTTCTGGAGAAAGGATGAGGAGCTGTGGGAAGCGTGTTACCGAGGCCGTGAAGCAGAAGCCAGGGTTTGGGAGCAGGAGGAGAAAGAGAAGCCAGACTAAGGAAAGAAGGAAGCCATGGTCAGAGAGGACAGCAAGTGGAACCAAAACAGGAGAGATTCCACAGTTGCTCATTCAAGATTGCTACATTTTGGAAAGGTTTCTCTTTAAAAAATGTAACCACAGCAAAAGGTAGCTTCACCACTGTCCCTGGGGCCTGGCTCCTCTTTAATAACCAGTGCGTCTCTCACTTGTACTTCCTCCTTGTGACCCCTCTCCTGGAAAGTCTACAGCCTGAATCTGAAATTTCATTAATGACTTAATTGTAGAGCCTCAAGTTATTTCTGCATCTCTCTTGGGGCTCCCAGAATCCAGGACTGACCTGGGCTGTGTAAGATCACCTGGATCCAAGTTGGCAGAGGAATGGTTTAACCCTTGCTTTCCTGGCAGGCGCAGAGGAGTTGCTGTGGAGGGTGGGGGAGGGCAGCCACGTGTGCACAGGGTTTTCCATCCTGTGAAGGCAACGATGAACTTGACTCACAGATGTTTACATATGCCTGGTCAGAACCGTGACTTGTCCCCACCACCCCCAGCTGCCTGTCTGTCACTGACAAGAAAGAGTGGGAAGACAGCTGTCTTTCCCCCCTCTACCTTATATACAAAGCTTCAAAGGTTTACATGGAAAGGCTTTGTGTTTCATTCCTTATAAAAAATGTCTTTCCCTGCTGTGTAAATGGGACTCACCCACTTCATTTTCAAGACTGACATAGAAAGCACCCTTTATATTTTCTTTCTGATGTAAGAAATTGTAGCTTGCACGGCTGCAGATTAAAGCCAGGAATCCTGACTTCAATTAAAGAACTCGGTGGAGGCAGGCCGGGAAGTAAGAGCAGCGGGGGACTCACGGGGGTTGTTAGACTGTAGTTTGGGAACTAAAGAGACTGCACCTAACAGTGTCATCCTGAAAAGTGGGGGCCCACGTTGGCACAACTGCAGAATTTAGAGTCCTGCTCAGGCAGCAGGCGCAGGGCGGAACAGAAGCCTCGGCCCGTGTCCCACCGAGTGTGGTGGCACCTCCCGGGCTGGACTCCCGGGCTTGACTCCTGCCTCGCCGCCCCCGTCAGCCCACCTGGCCCTATAAGTCCCGCGGCCTTGGTAGATACTCCATGGGAGATGGCCCCGGTGACCTAGCCTGGCTGCCTCCTGAAACCTGCCTCCAGGTTTGATTCCTTCTCAGCTTTACGGGTTTGACCTGCTGAAATATCACCTCCACCAGGAGGTTTCCTGGCCCCACTTCTGAAGGAGGGTGTCCCCTGCTTTTCTCACTCCTAGCACCAGGTCTTCTCCATAGGGGCCTTCTTCTCAGTTGTACTTATTTAGTAATTTCTTCACTTAGATGTGGAATGCGTGGTTGCCTGATGAGACTGGAAGCTCCCTGAGGGTGCAATCTGTTTCCTCCCTTCTTCCCTCCCCCTCTTCTTCCCTCCTTCCCCCTTCCCTGCTTCCCTTCCTTATTTCCTCCTTCCTCCTCTTTCTCCCTCTCTGCCCCCTCCCCTCTTCCTTCCGCCCCCTCCCCGCACTCCCTGCACTGGACTCTGGGCTCCAGCTCTTCCAAACCTCTTGCAGTTTCTTGGCCAGACTGTCCCTGGCCTTCCCATCAGCTGCTCCCTGCTGGTTGTGTCCCTTCCACCACTGCACCGACCAGCCCCACCTGACCTGGCTAGCTCCTTTGTCCCTCCTGCCCCTGCCAAGGGGTCCCCTCTCTGGGGCGGCCTCTCTGACCCCCATGGCTGGTTAGCTGATTCTTCTGTAGCATCCTTGAGGCCGTGCCTGGCTCTGTCCTCTCGCGGCACTAAAGGCTGACTAGCTGCTCTCCTCAGCTTTTACCACCTGAAGTCTGAGCTCCTGACCCCAGAGGTTCAGCAATCGCGAAGGGAAGACTCAACTTGCAGCACCGACTCTGGGGCCAGGACTGCCTTGACTTCGGCTTCCTCACCTGCAAAATGGGCTAATAATTACATCTGCCTCCCCAGGGACCTGGTGAGGATCAGATGCAAAGCACTTAAGACGGCGCCTAGGACACAGTAAATGCCATAAAGACAGTTATTCCTCATTATTGTATCATAACCGCCAGGCTTACAAAAAATTGTTTTTCATAAGACAAGACAATCCGTCATCCAGACCCAATGTGAACACATTCTAAAACTCTACAGTCGGTAGGGAATTCAGGACCACAAGCGAACCTAAATCCTCGCCATTCCCGTTCTTCAGAGCCCCACGTTAGGCTAGACGCTGGCTCAATTCTGAGAGAGGGGAGTGTATTTTTATGCATTCACTTAAACCCCAAAGAAATGGCAGTATTTAAAAGTTAATTACAAACAATTTATGCTTCTTAACTGGAAGTCAATACATGGTGTTCTCAGCAAAGAGAAACTGGTCTCTGAATCAAGTTGCTTAAATTAAACACATGCCAAAAAATTAATTCCCCCTTTTTGGTCATCTTTAAAATCGCTGAAAAATAAAAGAGGGAGAAAAAAATATGACAAAAACCGAAAAAGCTAAATTTAAGCTTGTTTATCTTGGTTGTTCATCATCACTGTAAACACTCAATTTAAAAGACATAATTTTGGCTCCTAATCAGGATGGAAATAGTTTAAAATAAAATAAAATAAGCAATTGGAGACAGGATTGTCTTGGGAGAAACAGTTATTTTTTACTATTTTTCTTTCTTTTTAAAATAAAAATATAAAACATGTCTAGCTGCCCAGAGGCCAGCAGTGATATTGTTGGCTAATATGTGTCTGGGCCCTGGGGATATTACAGCTTTTAAGTTCACTGCTTCCCAGGACTCCATTTTTGAAGTACCTCGAGAGAACCTTGGGGCTGGATGCTCAAGAGCAACAGCTAAATACCCCTGTGTGGCTACATCTCTACATTCTTGGGGGATATTTGGCCAAGTTGGTGTGGATGATAAAAAGGGAGGGTCTAGAATCCCCCAGAATTGGAACCTAATTACACATCCACTATTTATCAGACATATCACTGAAAAGTCTCCTTTCCTCTTTGACCTTCGGTCTTCTCCTCTGGAAGATGGCGATTATACCCTATTCTTGTAGGCATGCCATCAGGATAGACCCAAAATAAAGTAAATGCTGTGCTTAACCCAGAAACACGTAGCTTCTCAGTCACTGATGGTTTTTCCTTCACTGAAGTTCCTAATAAATGACCCTCATCACCTCTATACAGTTTCCCCAACTTCCCTGATCTCACACATTCAAGACAAAAATAGTTTTGCATATTTGTGACTGAAATAAATTCTACCTTTTTTCAACCCTGAGCCAACCATTTCAATCCTTTCTGTTTGTTTTGGTCCTCATACCATCTAACCACCAAGACATCTGTCACTGCCACATATGAGTTCATTTCCTTTGTTCAAAGCACCCTAAGACTGAGAGCAACCAGTTTAGGGTAAGAGTAATGACCTCACGTCAAGACCTTATCACACTGAGTGGGAGTGACACGGAGTCTGCTGAGTTGGTCAGGGATATCGAGCTTGCTTAAACCAAAAATGTTTTTACAACCATTTCAGTAAGAGACCAATCTGTGTGGCCATGAAGAGATGATGAGTTAAAGATGTAGATATTTAATATGCACTGCTTTAACAAAATCCGTAAAGCACTACTCTCAATGGCAAAAACCCTCCCCCCATGCTATTTTGGAAAATTAGTATCCATTTATCTGTCACCCAAATTACGAAAAATATATACCTAGAAAATTATGGTATAGATTCAAGAATTGGGCCTACAATGGGAGTTAGGCTGTTACATTTGACACTTGCCTAAATTGTTATGTTTATGCCTCTTAGCTCCAGGAAACTAATTCAAATATGGATGAAAAAAAGACATTAAGTAGATAGGAGATGGCTCTGTGGATCAGAATCTAAGGAAACTATATTCTGAAGACTAATGTTAATTAAATGCTTTGGGAAAAATAACCTATCCCATAGGAAATCTAAATGACTAACAGAGGCTTCTTTTTGGCTTGTGAATACTCTAGATTTCCTGTTATAGAAGAGGACAGTTCAATAGACACAGAATATGAGCCACATATGTAATTTTAAGTTTTCTACTTAGCTTAAAAAGAGAAAAAGAAGAAAATAAGTTTAATAATATATGTTATTTACCCCAGCATATCTCAGATATTACCATTTCAACAAGTAATCAAAATCAAGATTATTAATGAAACTCTTTTACATGTTTTTTTATACTGTCTTCCAAATCTGGTGTGTATTTTGCACTTTCAGGCCATCTCAATTTAAATTAGCCATATTTCAAATGCTCAAAAGTCACACAGGTTGTTAATGGCTACCAATTGAACAGGGCAACTCTGAATTTCAAATGTTATCAAAAGGGCATTTATGTGTTTTGAAAGAAGGTGGAAAAAATCATTCACTGAGGACCTACCGCATTGTAGGTTATTTTATTGCCCTGAAGGCTCTCACATACATCTCCTCTGATCCGTAGAGCCAACCTGTGGCATTGGTTATATTGTCCCTGTTTTCCAGGTGGGGAGGAGGCTCGGGCTGGGGGAGGTTAAGCAAGTCGACCACTTTCTGGCAGTAAGAGCTGGAGTTGAACCTGAGTCTTCTGACACTATGGAGCCACTGCTATGTGGTAATACGAACATTTACAATAGAACTAGTGGTTTCCTGCTCTCCAGAAAAGGCTATGAAATGACAGAGGAAAATGTAAATGTGGTTAGAAATAAAAATTAATCTGGAACTGAGCAATTTTAGGTAGGTGGGCAAGCTCTGTGTTGTCATGACACTTTAAAAAACTTTCCTCATGCATCAAACCTCTGGAATTAGCACCTCCACGGAAAGAGCACAAGGTTTCCAAATGTAATTGTCTGCTAGGCCACGAGTTCCATTATGTCATAAATCTTATCTATGCATCTTCCTATTCCCAGAATCTAGCTAAATATCTTACGATATTAAGCAAAATTCTAAATTTAAAATTTTATCTCATGTACATTAACTGATTTAATGCTTACAACAATACATCGAAGCAGATGGTAATATTACCGTTTTATAGGCAAGGAAACAAGTTCAGAATGGTCACAGAGCTGGTCAGATGGCAGCCTCAGAAATCACATCCGCAGTGACTCCCTAGTTGCAATGTTGTCCCCAAAGGCTGCTTGAAGCTCTTCCGGTAAATGGGATAAAGATCAGAGGTAAATTTCTACTTAGTATCTCTGATGGAACAACATATGTTTCTAACTTCCTACCCTTTATTATCATACTTATTACCATCAGTCAAATACTAGAGAATTTTAATTGTACGTGTGGGGTGGTAACCTCATTTTTAAACTCCCCCTCTCAACTGTTGCTCCAAGAGTGATTCACATGGAGATATTTGGTCACCAGGAGCTTTGGGAGTGGCTGCTCTTATTGGTATTTGATGCTGATGAGGGTTGTTCTGGAAGAGTCTGGTCCTCATCTCTGAGAGAAAAAAACTCTGACAATAAAAGAACACAATCTTGGATTCAGATATAGATTGTCTCCATTTGGTTCTTTGGTCTCAATACTCACAAATTTGGTAGCGAAAAAAAGAGGGAAAGTGGTGCCATTTATTCAGTCCTTCTCCATCCCAACACATGGGTCTTCACCCCCAACTTTTAAGGCAGAAGGCCTGAGGGTTTAGAGAAAAGTTGGCAAAGGAGAGCCCCATGGTCCTGGAACCCTTCCAGTCCACCCACATTGGGTAGACGCCTAGACAGGTGGCCCCTGTGGCATGAGTGCAATTTGTGATAGATGCCAGGGTGGGCCACACTTTTGATCCTGTTTGACCCTCAACTGAGTTGCTTATCAGGCAAAGCCAAGAAGTCAAGTCTACCCTCAAGGTATCAAGTGGACAGACAGGAAGCACTTTCAACCTGTGGCTAGTGCCTAATCTCATAAATTGTTTTTTTTTTTCTTTTTTCTGACTCTTGGTGATAGAAGTAGAACCCTCTTCCCCTCTGGTCCATATTCCTTCGGGGTGCTACATTTTTCTAAAGTGCCTGTATCTCATGGGGTCCACAACAAGGGGTGATAGTTGTATTTGCTGAACTGCTTCAAGATGTCGAGATGTAACAACAATCAAAAGCAAATATGTGTATATGCACTCATCAAAGTATAAGACAGCTGCTTTTTTTTTTTTTTTTTTTTACAGAAAACAGATTTTTCTAATACTTGCTCTTCTTCCTCTGTCAAGCAAAGCAAGATCAGTCCTCAGAAAAAGTATTGAGAGGTATCCCACATTTTCACTGCACCTGCACGTAGGCTTAGGTATTACAATGCAGATAAAGATGGTATCTTAAAACTCTTGGCATTGCCCAGTCTCCAGAGACTGGAGAACATAGCCAGTTGGGGAGGGCTTTAAAATGAAAAAGAGCTTCCCCGGGTGATGGTGTAATTACAGATATCCTGTTCAAGGCCACTCAAGGTCAAAGCACTCACAGCACTTGAGACTATCTTCCAAGCAACAGTTTTGAGAAATGCCCCTTGGTTGAGCGACAGTCTTCAGTTGGACTGAGCTGTTTTCTCTGACCTCACTGGTCCCAGCCCTTCCTCTCCTGCCTTGCTGCATTTCAGAAGGGAAGGCTGTGGACTCAGTGCCCACTGTTTCTGTCTCTTTGGCCAATCAAAAAGAAAAGTGGTCCTGAGATCCCAAAGGACGTTTTTCCTTTCCCTGATGCCTAGGTTCTCCTGCCGCCCCCCCCCCCCCGGCTATTTATGGGAAATAGATGGTTCCTTCTACTTTATATCTTTTTGTAGCAAATCCTTTTGACAAAAGCTGTACATTGTCTACCAACCTCTTTATCATATCAGGCATATTGGACTTCTGTTGACAGCAACTTTTTACAACTTCTTTCTTTTGAAGAGATAAAACTGTAAATAATAGTAGTTCTTCAAGAGACCCAAGGAAAAGTCTCAATAACTCTAACCACACTTTTTTGAGGGAAAACTCCCAGTCCTGAAGCCTGGGTCTGGTACTTTTTTTCCAGCCTCTGCTGTGATATTTAAGACTGCTAATCAGGCTGCACTATCTGCCTCCTTGCATTGTCCATTCTCATAAACACCAGGTAGCACAGGTAATTGAGGCTTGCATGCTTTGTGATTCCAAGTCCCTTACTCAGTTTGGCTCTTGTTAGGCTGGCCTAGTCCTCACGAGCAGGACCACCGGTCTTATTTTCCTTGCTTTTTTCTGTGATTTCCTTTTTCATTCAGGTCTTTGAATAATATTTTCCCCCAAGAGGGAAAACAAAAGTAACATCAAATCAAAGAAAAAGAAATGCATTTTTCCTCTTTTTTTTTCCAAATTCTATGTACAATCTAACTATATAGTATAGGTTTGTTAGGTAAAGTCGGAGTATCTGTGCCATAAGGGTGGAGACAGTGTCTGGCTTGTCCACTGCTGTAAATCCTTCCCTTACGTGATCCCTGGCACTGATGAGTGCTTCTCAAATGGCTTACGAAGCCCCACGGAGTATTCATAATGCTGACCACAGCTACTATTTATTAAGCCCCAACTCTGTGTGCCAGGTACCACTCTAAGTGCATTTCTTTTGTTAATCATTTACTCTCCACAACGGTTCTAAAAATTAGGTATTATTATTTTCCATTTGCAGATGAATAAAGTAATACGTGTGAAAGATAACAGACTTGCCAAAGGTCACACACACCTGGTACATTTTGGAGCCATGCTTGGTACCAGACTTTTTTTTAAAAGCTTTGAACAAAACATCTTATCATTTTGGGTCAAAATAGAGAAATAGGAACTGAATATTACTACATTGAGGTGGACTCAAATCCATCAAACAGCTGTATCCAAAGCATTCTAAAAATAAGCCATGGTAACCTGGAGAAAGTTTTCTGGCTGCAGTTTCCATGGACCTAACTCATTGAAGATGAGTTTATTAGTATATAACTTTCTCAGCTCTGAGATCCTAATTGGTTAATGGATTCTAGACTTGAACTAAAGTACCTACAAAGATGGACTGAAATTAGTAAGGCAATATTGAGTAGGTATAAATATTAATATATTATAAATATATTAATATATACACATATTAATATAGGGAAAATATTCAAGAAAACAGGATAGGGGAGACGTGAAAAGGGCTCGTTTGATGAGGCATTCGTTCCCATGGCACTGTGCGGGCTCCTGCCCTCATCACAGCTCTGTAATTATTTATCCCTAATTAACTGCCCATCACTGGGAGCACCCATCACTGGGAGCACCACTCCACCACATCTCCATTTACCTTAATTAATTGCCCATCACTGGGAGCACCACTCCAACACATCTCCGTTTACCCTAAGCAGCGAGCTCTACCCTACTGCCTGCACTCTCCCGCAACCAGCCTTCTATTTTTGTTTGCTCTTACTGCCCACCTTGAGCATTCTCAACATCCCTCTTCCATCTCTCCCTACCTTTACAACTCACCCCCCCTCAGAGGAAGACCAATTCTTCCTCCTTTTTTTGATAGACTCCCTCACATAACCTCTTGAATCATTCCCTCCTGCTTCTATTTTCATTAAATAGTTCCCTTCTCATTCTCACTTTTTCAATTGTTGCCTCTTCTGAATCCTCCCCTCTGCCTTCAGACATACTCAAATCTTCCAAGTTAAAAAATAAAACCATACAGCTATTTCAACTACATCTCATTTTCCTTCCCTTAACCAAAATTCTTGAAAGCATCGTCTTCACTCAACATCTCCCTTCATCACAAACCCACTTGTTAATACTGCCAACTGGACTACCCTCAACATTTTGCTAAAATTGTAGTGTTTTGAAGGTTGTGGAAATGGAGCAGTGGAGCTCCTTGAACTTCTTCTGTGTCCTGATCCCACTGGAATTCTCTGAAACATTTGACAATTGTGAAATGTTCCTGGAGTGTTCTCTACGTTGCCTTCCAAATCACTCTCCTCTCCTTGTTCTCCTACTTTCTGTACATCTGGGAAATCCTTTTATCTTTCCTCCTCTGGTTCCTCTTCCTGCTCTCACCCCATCGGAGCTGCCCCTCACATTTCTGTCTTGATTTTCCTCTGCTGTTTTCTCCCAATCTAGTGGCTTTAAATATCTTCTCCGTAGGATATCTCCAAATCCATACTTCCATTTATGACCTTGAGTTCTGTATTTCTGCCTCCCTGTAGGGTATTTCCATCTGCATCTTTTTTTTTTTTTTTTCACCTTTGTAAGGTTTATTTTTTTAGATGAACCATGAAGACATCTATGGATGAAAATATTCCCATCGATGAAATTTCAACTTCTGATTCTCTTGTGTAATTGCATTACTGGTGCTGCCTTGATTATGCTCATTAAAACTATTTATATATGTTGTTATTTTTTTATATAACAATTTTTTGGGGGAAGTGGTGCATACGGAAATCCCTATATTTTTTGTGTAACATTTATGTAATCTAAGCATCCACCTATGTATCTTAATTGCCTCTTAAGCTTAGTGTGTGTGTCTGTATGAAGATATATCCAAACACCCTCCTGAACCTATCAACCTCGTCTTCCTGTGTTCTCTATTTCTTGGAATGACATCCTTGTCTTTCCAGGCACCCAAGCCTTCCATCTGAGATTTTCCTTAGATGCTTTAGCTCCTGAGAGGTCCTTTGGCACTCCTTGTCCTTTTTCTCTCTCTCCCATGTGCTTCTTACCTTCACATTCTTCTCCATTACAGCAGCCATAACTGGGTTATGCTCCATTTCTTCTTATCTGGCTTATGACAGGGTCTTAAATGGCCTCTCTGTCTTAAGTCTGATCTTTTCCCTTTCCTTGTGATCCAATCCACATACCTATTACTGCTGGCCTTCTTTACCAAGCTGGGATCATATCATGCCCTGTTTTAAAGCTCTGAGCGGCATCCCACACCTACTGAGCAGCATTCAAATTGATACACAAACTGGCTTTGTCAGTTTCAATCCTCACTTCTCCCTGTCATGCATGTGATTTTCCCAATAAAGTAAGGTGTTCATTCTCCATGTCCACTGGAAATGCTCCAGTCTCTTCCTCAAGTGTCTTGCAGAGATGTTATAAATGGGGTGAGCACAGGCTTATGGGATTCCGGACCAAACTAGGAGGGATGTCATTAGCAGGACCATTGGCTTATGATTTAATGATGTATATATTTAGTCAAAGAAATGCCATATGTCAATAGGTGCACCAGTTGCTATGGATTTCTTTCTTTGAAATTTGTAATTAATCATGGTGAAATAATGCCACAGAAACATGATGTACTTGCAAGCTTTATGAATTACCTAACTGACAATTATTGGTACATGGGGGGGCGGGGGGGGTGGGAGCTATAATCTGGGTGTTGTTGATAAGCTCAGAATCCTTTATGGGCGTGGTAGAGTTACCACTTAGAATAAGATGTCTCACAAATCCCTGTTCACTGACCACAGCAGCCAGATCTGAGCCTCATTCTTCCTGATACCTCTCATCAGATATAGCGCTCACTATAACTTACAGTACATAATAATAACATTTATTATATCATTAAAGAAGAAGTAGTCAAGTCCCTTAGGGAAACTAGGAACAAAAATGTGGCGGTTTCTGTGAAAGATGCATACTTCTTTTCTAGGACTTCTTTCTTTTCTAGATTTATTTGGAGTATGGATTCTTTGGTCAGCTATTTATATATTTATTTACTTATGTATGTATGTATGTTAATTTTGTCTTTGTTGGTGCTAATATATTCCTGTCATGTGGGTGTGAAAATAATTTAGATATTGTAAGAGAAAGGAAATGGTTAGATAAATTAGAAGCATGAATAATATATGGAGAAATAATTCAAGCAGCTAACTACATCATGCATTCTCTACTTACTTCATGAATGATCCATATTCCAAGTCCATATGAGTTAATGTTTATTTCTAGAAACCTTTACCAAATGAGCAAGAAGTAGTAAATGCCTCATTATCCTTTCAGAGTGCCTAATGATACATTATTTTCTGTTATAAAGCCTCAAGGTTTCTGAATGCATTGTTATAAATCCAAACTGTCAACATTTCTTTGGTGAGAAAAAGCATCACAATCTACAGAAATAAGATGTAAGATTAACAATTTAGGTCCATATATTTTCATCTCTCCCTGAATTCTGCCGTAGATGGCAGAATACTGTAATCCACCTGTTTAGCATATGGAAAAATAGCATATAAAAAGTATGCTATTAAGACCCATAAAACACTTAAGATCATTTAAAAAAGCAAAAATAGAACTTTCAGAAATAAAACCATAAGTGAGGACAATAGAAAAGACAAACAATTAACAATGATTAATAAAATTGGGATTTTATAAAATAGTATTTGGGGAAACAAGTTGTATAGGTTGGGCCCTCATCTAAAGATTGCCTGGTATCTCTCTCCACGTAAGAAAGCCTAGAGGGAAAGACCATAAAGTGAGGGATTTAACAGCAAAGTCACTGGAGCCAAATTCCTTGGGTTCAAATCCCAGCTCTGGAATTCGCTAGCCTTTGATTTGGGACAAACTATTTTTACCATTCTAAGGCAACATGGGAATAATATTAGTACTTACCTCCTAGGATTAATATGAGGGTTGAATGAGATAATGCTTGTGAGGGTCTTAGAACAGGGTCTAGCACACAGTAAGTCTTAAATAATATTTTCTAGTAGAGAGAGAATAACCATCGAGTAAGTCTTGTTATGGTATTCATAGTTAAAACACCCACAGTTGGGGAATTCTGGCTTCAACTGGAGCTCAGGACAGGAGCTCAATAGGTGCCATAAGCTTAATATAGGGGGCCAGTAGGTGTCATAAGGACCCAGTGATCCTTTCCCAGTTTCAGGCTTTCCACATGTCCTCATCTTTATTTATAGTCTCTCTCCTTGTATATCAGAAGACACACTCATATTAGGATAATTCAGACAGGGTCTATTCACGAAGAGGTGGCTTACCAGGGTAAGGTGGAATGGAGGAGAATCACATGGGAAACCCAAGAATGTAAATTATTAAGTACTGAAATTAAAAGCAAAGATTGTTAGATCGGATTGCTTATTTATTTATTTATTCATTCGTTCGTTCATCATTATTTATTTATTTTATGAGAGGCTGACAGAAAAATCATGCAGAAATTACAGAGTTCCTCTATACTTCCCATCACCATGCAGTTTTCCCTATTATTCACACTTTGCATTAGTGTGGTAACTTTTTAACGATTGAAGAAACAATAATATTATATTATACTATTAATTATTGTCCATAGTTTACATTAGGGTTACGTCTTTGTGTTGTAGAGTCCTATAGTTATTTTTATTTTTATTCTAGTAACATATATACTCTAAAATTCCTCTTTTAGCCACATTTAAATATATAATTCAGCACTGTTAATTATACTTACAATGTTGTACTATCATTACCAAATCCATTACCAAATTTTCCATCAACCCAAACAGGAACTCTGTACCAATCAAGCATTAGATCTCCATTTCCTAACCCCACCCCAGCCCCTGGTAACTTATATTCTAGTTTCTGACTTTCTGAATGTACTTATTCTAATTATTTCATATCAGTGATAGTATACAATATCTATCCTTTTGTGTCTGGATTATTTCACTCAATATGATGTCTTCAAGGCTCATCCATATTGTCACATATATCATAACTTGATTCCTTTTTTTACAGCCAAATAATATAACATTGTATGCATATACCATATTTTGTTTATTCATTCATCTGTTGATGAATGTTGAACTTGAGTTGCTTCCATCTATTGGCAATTGTGAATAATGCCGCTATGAATATCAGAGTATAAAAATCTTTTCAAGTCCCTGTTTTCAATTCTTTGGGGTGTAATACCTAGTCATGGTATTACTAGGTATTACATAGTAATTCTATACTTAGTTTTCTGAGGAACCGCCAAACTGTTTTCACAGTGGTCCCGCCATTTAACATTATGACCAAGAATGAATAAGTGTTCCTACTTCTCCACATATTCTCAAAAACTTGCTATTTTACATTTTTAAAAATAATATCCATTCTAGTAGTATGAAATGGTATCTCATTGTGGTTTTTAGTTGTGTTTCCCTAATGGCTAATGATGTTGAGCATCATCTCATGTGCTTAATGGCCATTTGTATATCTTCTTCGGAGAAATCTGTTCAGGTCTATTTCCCATTTTTCACTTGGGTTATCTTTTTGTTGCTGAGTTGTAGTATTTTGGATATTGAACCCTTATTGGATATATGGTTTGCAACAATTTTCTCCCATTCTGTGGGTTGTCTTTTTACTTTCATGGTGAAGTCCTTTGATGCACAAACATTTTTAATTTTGATGAAGTCCCATTTATCTATTTTTTTCTTTTGCTGCTTATGCTTTTGGGATAGAGTTTAAGAAGCCATTGCCTAACACAAAGTCTTGAAGATCCTTCCCTGTGTTTTCTTCCAGGAATTTTATAGTTTGGGTTCTTACATTTAGTTCTTTTGATCCATTTTGAGTTAAATTTTGTAGATGATGTGAGGTAGGGGACACCTCATTATTTTGCATATAGATAACAACCTAGCCCCATGTGTTACAAAGACTATTCTTTCACCATTGAGTGGACTTGGTACCCTTGGCAAATTCAATTGGCCATTGAGGTGAGGGTTTATTTCTGTACTCTGAATTCACCCCCAGTGGTCTACATATACCTGCCCTTGTGATTGTACCATTTTGCTTTGATTACTGTAGCTTAGTAATAAGCATTAAAATTGGAAAGTGTGATCCCCCAACTTTGTTCTTTTTCAAGATGACTTTGGCTATTTGAAGCCCCTTAACCTTCCATATAAAGATTTTGTTTGTTTGTTTAAGATAATGACTTTATTAGAGAAATTGTAGGTTTACAGAAAAATCCTGCAGAAAATATGTAGTCCCTCTATTCCTCCTATTATTAACATCTTGCATTAGTGTGGTACATTTGTTATAATTGACAAAAGAATATTATTATAATTATACTATTATTTACAGTCCATGGTAAGCATTAGCATTCTGTTTGTGTTGTACAATCCTATGGGTTTTCTTTTAAAAGTTATATTTTAGTAATATATATTCAACCTAAAATTTCCCCTTTTAACCAAATTCAAATATATAATTCAGTGCTACAAATTATACTTCCATATAAATATGATGAGTAACTTTTCCATTTTTGCAAAGAAGGTATTGGAATCTTGATTAAAGTTGCATTGAATTTGTAAATTGCTTTGGGTAGACTTGACATCTTAACAATATTTGATTTTCTAATACATGTACACAGAAGGCCCTCCCATTTATATAGGTCTCCTTTGATTTCTTTTAGCAATGTTTTATAGTTTTCCATGTATAAGTCCTTAACGACATTGATTAAATTTATTCCTAGATTTTTTATTATTTTAGTTACCATTATAAATAGAATTTTTTCTTGATTTCCTCTTCAGATGGTTCATTACTAGTGTATATAAAACACTACTGGTTTTTCCAGGTTGATCTTGTACCCTGCCACTTTGCTGAACTTATTTATTAGCTCTGGTAGCTTTGTTGTGGATTTTTCGGGATTTTCTTAATGTAAGATTATGGCATCTACAAAGAGGGAAAGTTTTACTTCTTCCTTTCCAATTTGGATGCCTTTTATTTCATTTTCTTACCTAATTGCTCTGGCTAGAACTTCCAGGACAATGTTTAATAACATTGTCCAGTGGTGACAGCGGGCAGGCATCCTTGTTTTATACCATATCTTAAAGTGAAAGCTTACAGTCTTTCACCATTGAGTATGATGTTAGCTGTGGGTTCTTCATATATGCCCATAACCATGTTGAAGAGGTTTCCTTCTATTCCTAGTTTTCTAGAGTTTTCATTAAAAAGGAGTGCTGGATTTTGTCAAATGTCTTTTTTGTATCAATTGAAATGATCATGTGTTTTTTGTTGTTTTGTTTTGTTTTTGCTTTCCTTCTATTTCCTTCTGTTAATGTGATATATTACGTTAATTAATTTTCTTCTTTTGAACCTCCCTTGCATAACTTGGATAAATCCCACTTGATTATGGTGTATGATGATTTTAATCTGTGTTTGGATTTGATTTGATAGCATTTTGTTGAGGACTTTTGCATCCATATTCGTAAGGGATATTGGCCTGTAATTTTCTTTTCTGCTGGTATTTTTATCTGGCTTTGGTATTAGAGCAATAATGGGTGAAGTGTTCCATACGTGTCTGTTAAGTTTAGTTGGCTGATACTATTGTTCAAGTCTTCTATTTCCTTAATGATCTTCTGTCTAAATGTCCTATCTATTATTGAAAATGGTGTATTGAAGTCTGCTGCTACTAATGTAGAACTATTTTTCCCTTCAAATCTGCCAATATTTTCTTCATATATTTTGGTGCTCTGCCATTAAGTACATATATATTTATATTTGGTATGTCTTCTTGTTGAATTGACTCCTTAATCAGTATATAGTGATTTTCTTTGTCCCTAACAGTTTTTTATGTGAAGTCTGTTTTATCTGATATTAATATAGCTATCCCAGCTCACTTTTGGTTTCTATTTGTGTGGTGTATTTTTTCCAACATTATTTATCTTTAAATTTAATCCATTTATATTTAAAGTAACTACTGATAATGCTGGACTTTCTTCTCCCATTTTGCCGTTTTGTTTTTATAAGTCTGATAGTATTTTTGACCCTCAATTCTTCCCTTAATGCCTACTTTCATTTCTATTTCATTTTTCATATTGTACCATTTTGAATCCTATCTCATTCCTTTCTATATATATTTCATGTTTTCTATGTGGTTACTATGGGGCTTAAATTTTAACATCCTAAATCTATACCAATCATGTTTAATTTGATACCAACTTAACTGCAATAACATACACATATACTGTCCCCACACCCCTCCACCTTAACCTTCCAAACGCCCACCCTTTGTGTTGTACTTGTTATAAATTGTGTCTTTATATATTGTATGGTTAGACTGAATTTTAAAACAAAAGTTCTTAAATTTGATGTTGCTTACATTAGATACATCTTAAATGTAAGGATAGAGGAAGATTGAAAGTGAAATTTAAAGACATTTACCATGGAAATATTAAACAAAAGAAACCTCATGTGGCCATGCTATTATCAGAGGGGAAAATTGAGGAAAAAATATTACTACTATAAAGAGGTATATTTAACATTCATAAAACCATATAACAAGAAGACACAATAATACTGAATTTGGATTTATCCAGTAACACATATAAAAAAATAATATATAAAAGAGAAAGAATAGGAAAAATAGAAAAATTAATGGTAGCTGGAAATTTTAACACACTTCTCAAAGTAGCTGATATGACAATTAGGCTAAATAGAAATAAAAGATTTTAAAAATTTGCACAGTGTGTATAGAACACTGTACCTCAAAACTACAGAATATGCATTCTTTCCAAGTTCACATGGAATATTTACCAATTTAACATATGCTGGGCCATACAGTATATCTGAACAAATGCCAGAAAATTCAGACAGAGTATGTTTCCTGACCACTGTGTATTTAAGCCAGCACTCAATATCAGCACCATAACTGGAGGCTCCTGGCAGGTTTTGAAACTAAGTAACATACTTTGAGATATTTCTTGGGTAAAATAAGAAATAATAAGGGAAAATAGAAAATATATTGAATTGATTATAATGAGATTATAGCATAACTAAACTTGTGAGATATAGATTGAGGGAAAATTTATAGCTTTGTTGGAATATATCAGAAAATCTGAAAATCAATTATCTAAATCTGAGAAGAATGGCAAAGTTAACTATAAGAAAATAGAAGGAAGGGAAAAGTTATGATACAGATAGACATCAATAACATGGAAAATAGCTATCCAATTGAAAAAAGCAATTTAATAAGCCACAAATTGGTTCTTTGAAAGATGCATAAAGTGATCAACCCCTAGTAAGGATAATCAAGAAAAATGAGAGAAAGTATAATTACCAATACAAGGAATGTGAAAGGAGACATCACTGGGGATCCCACAAGTATATTAAAAAAAAAAAAAAAAACAAACAAACAAAAAAAAAGAAAATAGTGTGAATACATTAATGAAAATAAATTTTAAATTAAATTAAAGTGGACAAATTCTCTTAAACATCTCAGTTTACCAAAACCTACACAAGAAGGCATTTTACAATCTGAAGAGTCTTGTTTCTATTACACTAAAATTCTACCCCCAATGAACACTCCAGGCCTGAAGGCTTCATGGTGAATTTCACCAACCATTCAGAGAAGACAGCACACCAACTTCTATAAAACCTTGCAGTAAATATGAACAATTGAACCCTTTCCAACTTATTTTTAAGGCCAGCATGACCTTGACCCCAATACCTAATGTGAATATTTAAACAAAGGGAAAAAGCTAAGCTAGTTAATCTCTCTTATGAACGTAAATAAGATTAATAGATTGGACTTCACTGAAGGTAAAAACTTGTACTCATGGAAGTCCACCATCAAGAAAATGAAAAGACAAGCCACAGATGGGAGAGATATTTGTAATATATGTATACAATATAGGACTTTTAGAAATCCAGGGTACATTAACAACTCCTATAAAACAATAAGGAAAAAAACAGACAACCTGATTAAAATGGATACCTTAGCAGACACTTCAGAAAGCAGGATATCTAAATGACTACTAAATACATAAAAAGGTCTATAACATCATTAGTCATCAAGGAAATGCAAAGTAAAAGCACAGGGAGATAGCACAGGGTTACTCTTTTTATTTTATTTTATTTTATTTTTTATATTTTAAAAGATGCTTAGATAACATAAGTGTTACACAAAAATTACAGGGATTCCCATGTTCCCCACCTCCCACCCCTCCCATAACCTCCCACATAAACATCTTTCATTAGTGTGGCCCATCACCTGCAATGGATACACACATCCTGGGGCTTTGCCACTAAGCATGGACCACAGTTCACATTGTAGACCACACTCTCTCCCACACAGTTCTGCATGTTATGTGCTGATGTAAAATGGCCTATATCTGTCGTTGCAATGTCACTCAGGATAATTCCCAGGTCCCAAAGAAGCCCCTGTATTACAACTGCTTTTCCCTTCCCTGCCCCAAAAGCATTCAGTGGCCACTGGCTCCACCTCAATGTTGTAATTTCTTCCATTGCTTGAATCACAATATGTCTACAACAGAATACCAGTAAGTTCACTCTGGTCCCTAGCTCTTCCCCCAATCCTGAGGAGTCTGGGATGGTGATATCCACTCCACCTCCAAGTGAGAGGGGGCTTATATCCTATGGATACGATGGATGGGATTATCCTGCCTGCAGCTGTAGACTCTCTCCATTCCCTGGGATGGCTGTTGTCCATCATCATCTCCTTGCCAGGTGACTTGGATGAGTCCATTGAGCTGTAGAGTAGGAGTTGCAGCTCCACCGAGATTCCAGGCACAGCTGGCACATGGGCAGGCCAAAGCCTCCAGTCTCTGGAAGTACGCCTACAAACTCCAGCACCAAGTATAGGTTTGAATAGAAGGGACTGATGGACCATGTGCAGGGAGGACTTATTTGAGTCCAACTCTGTCACTCTCAGGAGCACAGATGGCAAAGTAGAGCCCACTGATAAGGAATCAATCTCTGGAGCTATCCCCGCTTATATAGGACCTGGGTGTCTCCAGAGCCCCCAGGAGCCGCTCTGTGTGGGGTGATACCCACTTTGGTGTTCTATGAGATCCTACTGAGGTGTGCGTAAGCGTTGCCTCTGGGATGACCTCCTGACTCTCTTTGAAGTCTCTTAGCCATATGAGCTCATTTGTCTTTACCTTTTCCCCCTTTCATTCAAGGTGTTTTTCCAGTTGTATTGCCAGTTGGCACTTGTTATTAATCCCTCCTTGCCAGGGAGGCTCATCCCCAGCACACTGGGAGGACGGTAATGCATTCATATGCTGAGTTTGGCTTAGAGAGAGGCCACATTTGAACAACAAGGAGGCTCTCAGGTGACAACCCTTAGGCACTCCATAACAGAAGGCTAAGTTTCTATTACAAGAGCAAAAGACTCATAAGGGTAGTCATCAATAACAAGAACCCATTAATGGACCATCCTCCTTTGCCACACAGTGCCCCTGCACTCAGGGGACTGTTACTGCTCCCTTGGAGAATGTGGCAGAGCTCTCCAGGCTGGGAACACAGGGTTACTCTTATACTAACATAAAAAATGGCTTAGGAAAAACCAGCAACAAATAAAACCAAGTTTGGCAAGGATGTGTAGAAGTGGAGCCCTCATACACTACAAAGCTGAACATACTATGACCTAAAAATTTCAGTCCTAGATCTATATACCTAAAAGAAATATATACATATGTACACCAAAAGACATTTACAAGAATGTTCCAAAGAGTACAATTCATAATAGCTAAAAACTAGAAACAACCCAAAAGCCTGTCAAAAAACAAATGGATAGGGGGAAAGATGTGGCTCAAATGGTTGGGCGTCCATCTCCCATATGGAGGGACCCGGGTTCGATCCCCGGGACCTCCTGTTAAAAAAAAAAAAAAAAAAAAAAAAAAAAAAGGACAAATTGGGATATATACATAAGATGGAGTATTATATAGCCATGATAAAAAGTGAACTACTGGGGAGCAGGTGTAGGTCCATGGTTTAGCACCTGCTTCCCGTGTATGAGGTCCTGGATCCAATCCCCAGTACCTCTTTGATAGTCAGCAACAAGGATGAAGCTCATAGACATATCACATGTGAAAGAAGCCAGACACAAAGGAACACTTTGCATGTAGATGGAGTTCAACAGTAGCAGAGCTAAGCTGTGGTGGTATAAATGGAAACCATGGTTTCCTTTGGGAGGGGCATGAGGGAGGTTTCTGGGCTGATGATAATATTGCATATATTCATCTGGACGTGGTTTTACAGGTGTGTTCATGATGGAAAAAAATTATGTGCTCAGCTCTGAGGCAAAGCTCTAAATCCTTAGCCTGACACACGAACCCCCAGAGTCTAGGCTCCCTTTCAGCGCCTCTCCCTGACCTGAAATTATTGCTGTCTGATCTCCCACTTCAGAAGGGGGCAAGGGCGGGAGTTGAGGCCAGAGTCTGAAGCAAGCACATCTGTATTTTATATACCACTACGAATAAATGCTGCTACTTAAACATTGAGACAGTGCTTCCTGAATGTTACTTTAAGATATATCTGTGATTTTAGAAACATTAAAATGGGGTAAGAGAAAGGCTATGTCTTAAAAGTGATTTTTTAAAGATGTATGCCTTAAATTAACTTGAATCACAAGAGCTTTACTTTTAAAAGTAAGAACACTTATTTAAACCCGTGGAATCTTTATCAAGTCTTAAAAATACAAATGACAGTTTTTAACCCTAAATACAAATGTAGTTTGATGTGCTTTGTAAGTGAAGTATTTGGGGTGTAATTTTAGCCCCTCCCCTTTGTGAGAGGTTTATCAGAGCCCTCTGGGGAGTGGGGTGGTTGTGTTTTTTCGTTCATTTCCCGTCTTTTCTGTCCCTTGTGGAAACACTAGGTCTCACTTCACTCATCAAACAAAGAAGCCCGGGTAGCAGAGCCTCCGTGGCTGATTTGAGTGGGTATTTTCATGTGTGCCGCTGGCAAAATTCTTCTGTAGAAACATTTGTTCTTCCCTGGTGGTTTGCTGTTTTTGTGTTTCAGTGTTTGGATGTCAAATAATTCATGTCTCTGTTTAGCAATGTATGCGTTCTTATGACCTCACTGTTTACAGGGTGCTGTTGATTCTGACAAATGCTCTTGTCGGAATTCTAATCATGGCACTGAGGGGTGACACGGGTGGGTGTTCTGCCTGTCGTGACATCCCCGGGCTCAGGAACGAATCTGCTTTCCTGAGACCCCTGTCCACGTGGAAAGAAGATAATAACGAACTTTCCATGATGACGTTGTTCCTGTCTAAGCATCTCCTGCAGAAATGGAAATGGAAGTGCAGGAAGGAAAAACTGTAGACTCATATAGTACGTTACAAACCAGGAAGCTTTTGAAGTCAGCACCTGGGATAGTTCTAAAAGCAAATGTGAAGTGAGAGAAAAGGAATTACTGCTGACAGGGAACCAGTGTCTGGTGATGAGATTCTCTCTCTTCCAGGACACTAACAAGGCTTCACAAGAATATTTTCCTTCTTCCCTTTTCTTTCGATAGGTACTGCCTCTTATTGTGTGCCAGTCCTCTCCCCTTCCGAGATGGAGGTGCTTGCCATGCTGTGGCAGCCTCCATTTGGGCTCCTCCGGAAGGCAGAGCCGAAGGCAGGACAGGCTGCAGACTCCTTGTCTGGGAGATGGTCCCAGGAAGTGGAAGCGAGCGTGTGGGGAGAGGGAGACAGAGAAGGAGGAAACGGTGTATAGTTGAGGATGCTTCTGCAGGCAATGAGGATCCATTTCTTCAGTCCTACCGGGACCTCTGAGAAGCTAATGCTGTGCCTCCCCAAATCGTCCCCAGCCCCCATGAATTTAGAGTTACCAGGACGGTGGTAACTGCTCCTCCTGTAGAGCAAGTGCCTCCAGGTATCAGAAGGTCCTGAGCAGAATGCCTCGCAGCCACAGTAAGCCTGGGGTGGGAGCTCGGTACCGGCCAGCACAGCTGTGGCTGAAGTCAGAGGTGGTGGAGAGGACGCGACTTGGCCACCTGGTCCTCTGCCGCAGCCTGGATTTCCTCAGCAAGATCCAAGTCCTCAGAGAATCGCCAGTCCCAGCGGCCACCAATGCAGTTTCAGCCAGGCTGTTCCAAATCAGAGGATGACCTAGGCTGAGGGAGCTTTCTGGGTTCATAATACGCTGACTTTTTAGTACAATTTGGAAACAAGGATGTTCACCCCCTTGTGAAGGAGCAGGTCTTTCATTTGCTCGAGCCTCCTTGTTTCACCATGATTCTGACTGCAAGATTTTTACCCTTCAAAATCCAGAGGCAGGTGTTCTCCTGTGCACTGGGGCACTAAAGAACTCACGGTGCCCTCTCCACCCCAGCTAAGTGAAACCGAAGACCGCTGGTTATGAAGTTAGCTAGGAGCTGCATAGTGTTATTTATGAATACAAAAAAGGAGTAGACAGAGCAAAAATAAAGAACCCTGACCCACAAATGTGGCGATGTGAACAATCTGTCCGAGCGTCTGGCAGAATTAAAATGTCGTTGGACTTGGGGTTTGCCATAGCTGGCGTTAAAGTCTACGCTAATGCTGGCTCTGTGAAGTCACAAGAGGCCAGGAGATGCTAACCAGAGAGGGGCCCTCTATGGAGGCCGTGGGCCCTCTGGGGAGGCCGTGGGCCCTCCTCTAGGGAGGCCGTGGGCCCTCTGGGGAGGCCGTGGGCCCTCGGGGGAGGCCGGGGCCCTCTGGGGAGGCCGCGGGCCCTCTGGGGAGGCCGCGGGCCCTCGGGGGAGGCCGCGGGCCCTCTGGGGAGGCCGCGGGCCCTCTGGGGAGGCCGTGGGCCCTCGGGGGAGGCCGTGGGCCCTCGGGGGAGGCCGCGGGCCCTCTGGGGAGGCCGTGGGCCCTCTGGGGAGGCCGTGGGTCCTCTAGGGAGGCTGTGGGCCCTCTAGGGAGGCTGGATGCTGAGATAGTGAGTGTGGTAAGGAAGGCAATTTAAGGAGAAGAAAATTAGGAAGGTGGTATTTTGTTGAAATGGTGGTATTAGAATGGCTAAGGCTTTAGAACCAGAAGGAGCTGGGTGGCCTCCCTTTTTCAAATTCAGTTGCATAGCATCTTCTTGGGGAGTGCGTGGGAACAGTGAGTTGAGAAGAGGCAAGTTGAGGGGACAGGAGCTCTGGACAAGTTAAATATGAAGGTTTTGTGAGATGTCCAAAGAGAGATATCAGACAGCCATGCCAGTTATGACTCTGGTGTTCAGATCTGGAGATACACACTTTGTACTTATCAACATACAATGATGGAGGATTGTGGAGATCATTTAGAAAGAGACTTTATAGCAACACTGTCCAAAAGAAATGAGTTACAGATGCAAATTAAGAATTTCTAGTAGCCATGTTAAAAAACTAATTTTAATATTTCTTCAACCTTATATATCCAAAATATTATTATTCCATCATGTAATCTGTATTAAAAATAAGATATTTTGTATTCCTTTTTCATACTAAATCTTCAAAACATGCCATATTACAGCACATTTCAATTTGGACTAGCCATATTTCAAGTGCTTAGTAGCCACATGTGGCTGATGGCTACATATTGGACAATCAGCTTTAGACAGAGAAGTGAGAGTTAGCCTGGAGGAACATCAACATTTAGAAGTTGGGTAGAGAAGAAGCTTGAGAGTACAAGGAAAAGCAGGAAAGAGTAGTATTGCAGAAGGCAAGAAAAGCCTTGGAGGATTGGATGTGGTCAACTCTGTTGAATGTTGTTGCAAAGATGGGTAAGATGACAGGGGAGTGGCTGCAGAATTGGTGCTAATTAGAAGAAACAGAAGAATGAAGCTCATTCTTTAGATGTGCTATTCCTTCTGCATCCCTGCGTTCCCCTCCCTTGCCCTTTGAATAGTGGCGGGAAGGGTACTTATAGCAGCAGAAACAACTGGGGAATCTTCCATCCACAAAGCCTCAGCTAGGACCTGCCATACTTCCAGGCTGTAACTAGCAAATGGCTTTGGGGTCTAAAACCAAACACCTGGACATATTCAGACAGGAAGAACTGCAGTTTGGATGTGGCCCAAGTATAAAACAATCATCCCAGCTCCTACGTGTAGGAGTTTGCCTTCTGTAAATGTCTTAAGTATAAGAACTGTAAAATAAAATAGCAACGGATAATATTGTGGTGTGACATCTAGAAGTCATAAGACAGTGACAGCTAAAAGATCCTTCTAAAGCTAGATATGAAATTTGAGTTTGGTACCTGTAGATAATTTTTAAAGCACTTTGGCTCTTTTTCAGCTAAATATGATGTTGGGTTTCCCCATCAAGTAACCAAGCTGTAGAGTAACCAGCTGTGCCAATTTGCCTGGGATTGAGACACAGGACTTTTGGTTTTAAAATTGAAACAGTCCTGAGCAAGCCATCCTGGTTTGCCTGAGATGGAGGAAGTTCTTGAGATGTGGGGCTTTCAGTACTAAAACCAAGAAAGTACCAGGTAAACCTGGGTGAGTTGGTCATCAATCAGACTGGGAGGCTTCTACCCAGGGATCTCCTGATCTTGTCAATCCAATGAGAAGAACCACCTCTTAGCCCTGATGTGCACGAAGCAAGCTTCATGATAAGGGGTTTAAAACCTCAACGCCAATTAATTTGCAAAGAGTTATGAGTATGACAAGGACTGGAAAATTCAAAGTCCATGTAATCAGCATTTTCTCTTCCTATATGAAACCACTCTATTAATTTAAAGAGGAATGACTATCACAGACACTGAGATATAGAGTCCAACTGATCAGCAAATTCTCTCCCAGCATGAAGTCACTTTATTAATTTACAAAGAGAAATTACCATCAAAGGGACCAGAATGTCTCAAGTCCTTATGGTCAGCACATTTTCAGCTTCTACTCCAACCTTCATGGAAAGCCAATTCATAATCAGGAGACCACTTAGTGAGCATGAAGCCTTGGTTAGAGTGTGGTTTGGAGCCAATGGGCTCGGGCTGTCTTTGCAACCCAGTTGCTGGAAGCCTTCGTCCTGGCAGCTCCTCCTGCTTCCAGGACGAGCACTGCCAATGCTGCCTCTGGAAAGCATCCTGTTTTAAGGCTTCCATTGCTGACGTTTAGCCTGGCCCATCCTCTAGCTGTGTAACACCTTCAGATAGGTAGCTATGCTATGCCAGGAGTCGTTTCATCTTTTTAGACCTATTTTGTTGTCATTTATTTGTTATTTGTTGACTTACAGATTCCTTCCAACGTGCAACTTTAATTCCTTTACTGCCAAATCTTCGGCCACCAGTAGGCACCTCCCTATTCCTCAATAACTTTGGTCAGTAGCCATTGCTATGTGGGAAATGGTTGAGTATGGGCTTAGAAGGCAGGAAAACTTAGTCTGTAACTACTGAGACTCTGGATGAGTCAGATTCTCCTTGAGCCTCAGTTTCCCACGATTTTAAAATGGGAAACTTCCAAATTCAGTTGATTTAAATTTAATCCGGATTAAACATTAGTAAATATGTAAAGCAACCAGCATAGTCTTTGAGCCAAAGTAGATAAACTTAATAAATGATAGCAAATAATAATGCAATGGCTAACATTTTGTTAAAATTTTGAAGTATTAATGTTTTACAACCCAGACAAATGAAGGTTAATGATCCAAGAACCTGAATGTTCAACTTTCGAAATAAAATGCCAACACTGTATAATATTTGGGGTCTATTGATTTATTATCATCAAAATAAACACGATTGAATCACATAAATATGTTAGGAAAATGCCAAAATAGAGCAGGATAAAGAAGATGTTGTAATGAAAAAAAAAAAAAAAAAAGTGAAGCAATAGTCTGTCTTGGCTCTTCTCCTTCCTCCCTGGCCAGTCTTCCTCAGCATCTTTTGCTTGTTCCTCCTCAACCCTGGCCTCTCTATATTGGAATGTCTCAGGCCTAACACCTCCTCAGTCCTCTATTCTACCACTTGCTTGGGCCACAGATATTGAAAGAGCACCTAACCTGAGCTTTCACCCTTGCCCTGTTCTAAACTCCAGCGTACCTGAGCTTGATCTCTCCATGATCTCATCTTCCCAGTTACTCTATCAGATATGGTATAACCACCATTTTACAGATGACAAAACTAGAGTTGGTAGAATGGCAGCCTCAGCCAAAGTGGAAAGCCAGGAATATGAATGAGATAAAGGTACCCATGGTCAGATCTGATGGGCTGAAGCATTGGAGATGCCAACTTCCAATGGGGTAATAACATTTTCTATATGACAGATGTTATCCAAATCATTTTATCAACATTATCTCGGTTAGGTCCTAAAAAACTCCAAGTGATTGGCATAATGGTTTCCACCCCCAGTTTACAGAGCAAGGTACTGAGACTTATGGATGATAACTGGCTCAGTGCTATAGAGCTATTAAGTGGCAGAACTGGAATGTGTCTTCAGGACAGTGTGACATCAGTCTCATAAGGAGCAGACAACACTCACGTGGTGGAGTTCAGAATCCGGGAAACACAGGTGGAGCAAGGCAAGAATATGAGGCAGGTGAGCAGCAGAATCCGAGCATGCTGCTTTCTGTGACGGCCATTCTCTTTAAAGACAAGGGAAAGTCCTCTGAACCAGCCACCCGATGGTCCTCGTGACCCATCAGTGTGCTTTTGCCATCACTTGAACAGAGATAGCCTCCATGGTCTTTGTTTTAGTGCCATTTTTTGAATATGGCTGTAACCTGCAAGAGGGAGTAAGCAGGCAGTTGTGATGGGAGGTTTGGAACATTTTCCCACCTATAGCTTCTCTATTCTCTTTGCAGACTTCAAGCTAATTAAGTGCAAGGTCTGTATCCATCTTGCATCCCTATATTTCCTTAACCCCCCCCCCCCTTCCCTTGTTCTTCAATTTCTGCCAGGTGTCCAAGTTTTCCAAAGGAAATTAGACTTTTTGCATCATGAAACATGATTGCCACCCACTGGTAAGAAGGTTTTCACTGCAAGGATTTATAAGGTTTGGGGTTGGGAGCATAAAGTTGTCCATTTCCCATTGTCCCTAGTTCAGAGTCCAGGTACCCAAGTATAAGGAACATTGGCTGCTTCAATTTAAGTGGGATACTCGGAATCCCAGATGCATGTTCTTAAGTTACCTGAAGAACATCAAATAGAATGATTTCAGAATTGCACATCGTCTTGAACTATTTGTACCAATTGGCATCTTACCGTGGAGGGGTAATCAGGAGTCTTGATCACATCCAGGTAAGGCTGCTTGTAGTTAGAAGAGTTCTAACACAGGCCTAACGCACATGTGTGGCTCTTGAACTCGACTGTGAAGCTGAAGGTGTATTTCAGATCTCTGATGAATAAATGCAAGTTGTAAATATGATCATATCATTTTGGCGACACAATTATTTTCTTTTTAAAAAACACCTGTAGAGGTGGCATTTACTACACTTGAGGCATTAATGTGTTTTACAAATAATAGCACATTTTATCTACACAATAGCCCTCTAAGGTAGAGACCATTATTATCACTCTTATTTTGAAGTTACCTGTCTAAGGCCACCTGTAGAAAATGGTTGAGCCAGAATTCGAACCCAGGAAGCCTGGCTCCAGAACCGGTGCTCTTAGCCACTAATCTGGCTGCCTCTAGAAACCCTGTTGCTTCTCCCTGCAGCCTCACCCAGCAGCTGTCCATTCCGGGCTTTGGGCCATCCCCATCCTTATCAGCTCCCCAGACACCCGCTCTGACCTGATTCAGTGATAACACTGATCCACATGGACAGGGCCTGGCTCAAGCATCTCCTGAGACCTCAGATTGAACACCCTCAGGAGCCCTTCTTCACAGGAAAGCAATTCACTTTTAGAAAAAAAACAGCTTTTGAATTAAATGTTGATTCCTGTCCTCTCTCTTGAGATACAGGTAGAAGATGGTAATCCTTGTGGTTTCCAGGAAGTAAAAAAAAGTAAGGAAAGGAGAAAAGTGGGCCAATGGCATTTGCACAATCTCCCCTTTATTTAAGGAACTTGGTGCATTTAAAGTTTTAAAAAAATGTTTAAAGTTGAAAAAACAAAAACGTTTCCACCTAAAATATCACACTAGCTGCTCTGGAATCCTCTTGCTTCTTGGCATGTTTATTAGGGAATTCTGCTCTTTCAGCAACACATCTCAGCTTTCTCGGCTTCTGAAGAACTGTAAAATCATTAACTCTCCTTTAAAAATGTATTTTTGGAAATACATGTGGTTCCCATCCCTAGAATTCTAAATATTTTGACATGAACAACTATAACTTTGATACTGACGGTTTTAGGGTGTTGAATATGCTGACCTTTGAGGTCTCTTCTAGCCATAAATAATGAATACATGAATTTGGATCAAATAACAAAAAAACATATTGAAATTTCCCTTTGTCTTCCTTTGTTCTTAAAGAATAGGTTAACATATTGATTTTATTTCACAACTAACACGGAAATGAGTGTTTCACTGTTGACATTTTTATGATCTGCAGTTTCCATTCTTTTTAATATCCTTGGTGCAGTATTAAAAAAAGTATATTGGTCATAAAAGCTGTTTTAGAAGAAGTTGATTTAGAAAAGCAAATATTACTTGAAAAAGTAATCCACTTTATCAAAACAAGGCCTTGGTAGTAACTTGGTTCAGGAAGGAAAATGTTGGTGGGACTAGATGAAGATGAGACAGCTAGGAGAAGAATTGTCCTTCAATTACTTTAGAGGGAATGACCAAGTTATTTGCAATTATCCCTGAGAGGTTGTAGATCAGGGACCAAGGCAAGGCTTTGGAAATCCAAATCAAAAGCCTCAGTTCAGCAGAGGACTTGCCAAAGGCAGTAGTATGTGAATCAGGATGCGTTAGGGTATGCTGCTGTAATAAACATTCCCTAAATATCAATGGCTTAAACAACAGAAGTTTATTTGTTGATCATGCTCCATTTCCAGAATGGGTTAGAGGGGAGTTGTGCCCTATAACCATGCCACGTGATGTCATTACAGCACCAGCTTAACATGATGCATCTAGGTTCTCCTTGGCAAAGAGAACTTTCTGGGATTTGCCCTCAGAACTGAGTGCTGGGGGTTGGCAATGACACACATCACTTCTTACGACAGCCCAAGGATCATAACTAATGATCTGGTCCTATCCAGCTGCAAGGGGACAGGAAATATAATTCCCCACATGCTCAGAAGAGAAGAGACCTGGCTATGCATGGGCATTAGAAGTCTCCACCACAAGGAGCCAGTGTGGACTGTGCCAGGCAATATGCTACAACCTCTGCAACTGATAATATATTTAATACTCACACAACCCTGTGAGGTGGCTGCTTTTAGGATCCCCTTTCTCAGGCAAGGAGACTGGGAACCAAGGAGGTTGACTAATTTGCCCACAGCTGTTTCCCTACCTATTAAATGGTAGAGCATGTCGTGAACCTAAACTGCTGACCGCAGCGCAGCTCTCTGACAGCCCCTCCAGCACGTGAATAAAGCTGCAGACCATTTGCCTTCTGAGGGGGAGGGCAGCGTCCGCTGCCACTGCTGATGCATTAACAGACACGCATCAGTGAGTCAGGGCAGCCGGCTCCTTCCCGGAGCTGCAGGCACTCTCCCATACCATAGGGAAACTAATAATTCATGAAGCAGCCTTTCAAGTACAAGCATGTTTGCAGTGGATAGTCATTGTTGCAAGTTATAAACATAGAAAAGCAATTTTAATATGAGAAGAATATATGGGGGGAAATTTAGCCTGTTAACTGTTCAAACACGTTTTTAGATACTTTTCATATATAGGTACATATATAGCCAGTTTGAGAGGTTACATATGCATGAAAGAACTCTGAAATAATTTATATGCATCATATATAAAAATTATGTCTATAATATATAATATTCATAGGTTATAAATTAAATACTTAGCGATTGATTCAATCTATCATGTGTATGCCCATCTATCCATCCAATTATCTAACCCAGGGGTTCTTACCCAGGGGTCCTTTGGAGAGATTTCAGGGGCGTCTGTGAGCTTGAATTGAAAAAAATCAACTTATCTTTATTTTCTCTGACCTCTGATATTGAGTGTCATAAAACTATCTGCTGCTACATTCTAAGAAGGAGTCCATGGTTTTCACCTGACTGGCAAAGGGGTCCATGGAACAAAAAGTTAAGAACCCCTAATCCTACCCAATATGCAATAAAAATGCAATTTAAGCCACATATGCAATTTTAAACTTTATGGTATCAGCATTTAAAAAATTAACAACCATGTGAAATTAATTTAATAATATATTTTATTTAACCCAATATATGCAAATCTTATCATTTCAACATGTAATCAATATAGAAATTATTAATGAGATATTCTATACCCTTTTTTATAGTTAATACTTTATATTTGTCCTGCTTATGATTTGAGGAACTTTTGTATCTGTAAATTTCACTATTCTGTGCTATTTTCAATCACTATTTAAACATTTTTTTTTGCCTCAGTCTCTGGGACAAAAATTTCCTATGTTAGGTCTTTTGATATTATTCCATAGGCTCCTGAAAAGGCCTGTTATGTTCATTTTTAATTTATATTTCCTTCATATTGGATAATTTCTATTGATTTGCCTTTAGGTTGACTGACTTTCTTCCGTCATATTTGTTTTGCTGTTAAGATCAACTAATGACAATTTTATTTCATATGTTTTATATTTCAGTTCTAGAATTCCCATTTTGTTCATTTTTATGTTTCTATTTCTTTGTTGAAATTTCCTATCATTTCATCATGATAAGCATATTTTCCTTTATGTTCTTGTCATAGTTATAATAGCTGCTTTAAAGTCATTGATTGTTAATTCTAACATCTGGGTGGCCTTGGGGTCCATCACCACTGATTTGCTTTGTCTTTTGAGAATTGGTCACATTTTCCCAGGATTTTTTTTCTTTTTAATGCCAGGCAAATCTTAGATTATAATGAACGTTATAAATATGTTGTCAAAAAATCTGGGTTCTGTTCCTCAAAAGAGCATTTGCTTGTTTATTTGGTTTTTTTTTAAACTTCAGCTTGGCTAAACTCAAATTTGCATTCTCTGCCTCCCCTGTGGCTAGTGGCAGCTCACACAGGGTGGCCTGGAGTCTGCCCACGTGTGCATGGTTCAGGGACCAGTGTCAGCAGTTTCGGGCTGCGCGTATACACAGAAATTGGGGTGTCCCCTCTCTGAGCCTCTTCTCTCTGGGGTTTTCCCGTTTACTTCCCTTTGACCATCGCTGTCCTGAAACTCCCCCATTCTGTAAGCCACTGAGACTGTGGGTTTTCCATCAGGGTCCAAACTGATGGACTGGCATTGACTTGTCCTACCCTCAGGTTGAGAGCCTCAAAAAATGGGAACATGCCCATTGCCATTTAGTTTTCTTCTTCCAAGCGTCCACTCCCCCTGATTTCTTTCTTCTGTTGCTGATTCTCTAGGTCCTCCACATAGTTGCTTCTTATATGTTGTCAAAAGTTAATCACTGTTATTTATAGGAGGATTGATCAAATAGGAGATACTACCATTTCCAACGGTTTCAGAATATTCCATTGTAGGAATGTACCATCTAATTTACCTTGTCTTATGTTGATGGTTATTTATGTCATTTTTAGTATTTTCTGTTATAAATGATAACTTTGGCTCTGACATAGGTCAACCTCACTCTGCTGCTTACTAGTCTTAGAAGTGAAGCAAGAGACAACTTCTCTGAGCTAAAGTTTGCTCATCAATAAAATGGAATAATAATAGCAATAAAAAATGTGCTTTAATGAAATGTAAATGGGGATAATTTTCTACCAAATGCAAAGAGTAATTTAATGAAGCAATACAACTTAAACACCTAGCACTATCCTGGCACCAAATAAATTAAAATTAAATGCTAGTTTATTCTTTCCTTATACTTGTTATCACTATCCTTGTTATTTAAACTTTGCCCTCACCCATAATTGTATAAAAAGATAGGAGAACAAATAAAAAGGGAAGATATATATTCTCGTATGTGTCATTTGTCATGAAATTGTTTTTGAGGATATGATTTTAATTGCTGCATAATATTCTACAAAAAAAATTTTTTTTTTTAATTTTACCACTGCCTTGAATGATCCATGGTTTCTAGAAAAATAGAAAGTTACATATCTGTATTTTTAAAAATTTCTCTGGGATAAAATCCTAAAAAACAATCTTGTTTCTAATTGTAACCTAGTATTTACTACATAATGCCAACCAGATAAAGCTAAGTAGCACATTTCAGAAGCTAGAATGCTCATTAAAAGTACTTTCGTATATGGCGTAATAAAAATGACTTATTTGCCTCCTCCCTGTTTAAGGAAATTGAAGTGCTTCCTCAACTTTTTAAGATCCCAACAGCAATCCTGTGGCATGGGTGAAGGTCAAGGAGGTTCTGCCTTTTTCAGAATAGAGTAGCTAGTGTCATGATGCTCAGGTGTTTTCTTCAGGATCATCCACCCTGGGAAAGAGCCCTTTAACTCATTCCCCAGGTTGTTCTATCCTGAAGATGGTTCAGGATGACCAAGAGTCTCAGATTGAGGACAACCAGCTGCTTGGTCCTGATTAGGTGAGGCTAGGAATGCAAATCCAGGAAAATTTAGATGCCTGCGTGTGAAAGGTGTGGAGGGACAATTTCGTTTCCCTTCCACTCATCCCCATGCCAGATATTTTTTGAGTGACTACATGACTGGAAACGGAGCTTCAACTACATCTTCTGCTCTTCCAGCACCCACCTGCATCCTCCTGAGGACCAGATGCTCCACTAAGCACTTTGCATGCACTTTGACCATCTCATTCAATCCTTGTGACTCTCTATGAGAGACACTCTATTACTAGCTCCAATTTAAAGATGAAGAACCTGAGATTCAGAGACTTTAAGTAATGGCCTAGATTCCACAGCTAATATATCAGCTGGGAGTCTTGTGCTAATAAAAGGAAAGACCTTGAAGATCTTTCCCTACATTTTCTTCTAGGAGGTTTATGGATCTAGCTTTTATATTTAGGTCTTTGATCCATTTAGAGTTAATTTTTGTGTAAAGTGTGAGATATGGGGTCCTCTTTCTCTCTTTTGGTTATGGATATCCAGTTCTCCCAATACTATTTGTTGGCTAGACTGTTCTGTCCCCACTGGGTGCGTGAAACTAATCATTTTAATTAGTACTTATTGAGCACCTACTATGTTTCAACCACAGTAACAGGCCTGGGGGAAACACTGGTAAATGAGACAGATATGGTCTCTAGACCATGGACCTAAGAGTACAGAAGAGAAGACAAGCATTGAACAAGGATTGCAAATGTGCTTAAAGAAGGGTGATTGGGGCATATGGCAGGACCATCTAACCTAGACTAAGGATGATATTTCTCTCGTTTAGAGAAACTGAGGAGAACATGCTTGTTAAATAGAGTACCAGTTGATGCAGGAGATGAAAAAGCACAGATGCAGAAAGATCTCAGGAAGCCAGAGCAATGGGCTAAAGCCAAGAAGGTGAAATTTCAGTTCTAAAATTAAGATGTACAAGTAAGTACAGACTCAAGAGATCTGGCATAAGAACAACCCATTGGAAACGACCAGAAAATGTTCCTCAACCACAGGGTCAATATTAATTAGCAAGAACACAATGCTGCTGTCTTACAAGCAACGACGAATTCACACATTTGTTTTACAAGGCATACAAAAAAGGAAAAAAATGTTTTCTATTGGTTCCCAGGCAGTAAGTGTTGAATGGTGTTTGCCATTTCAACAGACTTTTCTGGTGAGATTTTTTTTTTTAATGGGGAAATAAGTTATAAGTTTGGGAGCAATTAACTTGATCTTCAATGAGAGTGACTCAGAACTACAACTGAGGCTGAAAGGCTTTCCTGCTCTCTAAATGCCTTCCCTAAACATTTAGTAACTGGGTATTTATAACACTTCAGGCACTCCAATAACAAAAGTCCATATGGGATACAGTTTTAAATACAGTATCTTACCTGATTCTCAAAATAACCTTGTAGGGAAAAGTCAACAGATATATTTATGTCTATTCCCTGAATGTCCCACCTGTTTCAAAAAGGCACCAGGACAAATTAAATAACTCCATCCCGAACAAGATAAATAAGAATGTGATGTAATTAGGAAGGGGGGCTGATAAGGACAGACAAGCTAATAATAAAGCAGAGCAAGGCAAATGCACACATTTCTCACCTGAATTGTCTCATACACTCACAGAAGGAGGAACGAGAGCACTATCCCCAGGTTGTAAATGTAGAAGTTGACATTTGGAGAAATCACTGGTTTTCCCCCAGTATCTCGGGCTCCTGAGGAACAGAACCCAAGCCTTGTCAGCCCCACGGAAATTCTGTTGTGCTCTCTACTACTCCATGGCACCTCCCAGTACAATGAAAAACTGAAGCTGTAATTGGAAAAGATGCCAACCCAAAAAGAAACTCGGTAGAACTACAGTTGGAAACTTCTTTTCAATGTGAGCCTTGAGTTGTGATATGATGAAATGTCCACTCCCTTGATGCCTAGAATTTTCTTAACCCTAACAGCTATCTAGTTGTTTAAGGTGCCTAAGATTTATGATTGGGAAGCCAAGTATAATGAAGGGTATCAGCTGTTATAACACCCTTCTGCCTTGCCCAAGTTGTAGTGTATTAAGCTGAGTTGTCAGCATTAAATCATCAAGAAGGATGGCTCCAGGTAAGCCTCCCTGTCTCATCCATAACACCTTACCAAGCACGGCTCTTTGGAGACCAAAAATTTACAGCGAGTTGATCATGCTGCTGTGGATCTCTCATAATTTTTATGATGCCATGTGTCTGTAGCAGCTGCCAGGAGAGGCTGTCCTCCAATCCTGATGTGACAAAAATCAATTTTCAGATGTAAATCCAGGTGCCATAGGTGGCGTTTTTCGCACCCGATAAATTGCTGGTTTCTGGTTTTTGAAGTAATGATCACATAAACAAAAGATGGGAGCCAATTTATTGTGTATTCAGCTGGGAGAAATTTACATGACCGGGGAAAATTTAGCAAGGGGCAGTGGGCGAAAGGATCTGTAACTCTGAAATTGTTTGCTTTGGTGTGGAATATTTGCAGTCTGTGTTTGCTTCTTGTTGCCTTTTGTGCTTTCACATTTATCCAGAAGTCGCCCTTTCCCTTTGGGTTTTAGGTGTCTCGGGTAGCTGAATGACCATGGGAACTCCTGTTCTCAAAGCACCTTTGTGGAAATAACACATCATGCTCCTTCAGAAAGTGGTGTCTTTTCAACTTGAAAGATTGTGGAAAATATATTCATTCATCCAACAAACATTGAGCATATCTTATTAGGGCTGCATTGGGCTGCACACACCCAACAACCTGACTAGCAAGGGCTTAAAAAGTAGAGGCTGGTTCTTGCTTAACAGGAAGTTCCAGGGTAAGTGATTACTGGGGTTGGTTCAGCTGCTTCAACAATGTCATTGGGATCCTAGGTTATTCCTCCATTACATCTCACCAGCCTTAGGTTTCGGGCCTTAAGCCTCATACTGTTGCCCTCATGGTTGCAAGATGGCTGCTGTGTCTCCAGTTATCATGTCAGCTAGGCAGGGCAAAGGGAGAAAGGGCACATCAAACCAAAAAGGGTGCACCCTTCCTTGGCAGAAAAGAGAATTTTCCCAGAAACCACCAGAAGTCTACTTATTTTTCATAAGCCTAAACCTTGTCTTACAGCTACCACGAGGGAGACTAGAACAGGCTGACCCATTCATGCCCCAAATAAAATCCAAGTTACGTAGCAAGGAAAAGCGGAGCAATAAATGTTAGAGGCAACCAACCACATCACTCTAGGTTCTGTTGGTCAAAGACATGCTTTGGTGAACACTGGCTTTACTTTCCTGCTTACAGGACTTCTCAGAGCTTTTAATATAACAATACACATTGAAGCTCTTACTGGGAGGTTCGTTATTATATTCAGCATTTCTACAAAGTAAATACAGAGCTCTTATGATTTTTCCTTAGAACACTCAAGTTTTCTAAGCAACATTGTAAAATGCTGCATTATACCCAACTCACGCCCTCTGCTGGGAGAGTTAAACACATTTGTCTCAAACCAGTGCAGCCTCCCACACCTAAGTAAGGCCAGTGTCTGGAAGCTCTAACTGACAGCAAATCAAGCCTCTGGGACCTTTGCATATGCCCACGATGGACAGACAGTGGTCCAAATGCAAAATGATAAAATCTGGTGTCAAACATAGACACCAGACCACTCTCTTCAAATTCAGCATCTTTCAAGCACTTAAGGTTATTGCATATTACAAATATGTCTTCTCACACATTGAGGGATGCCTTATGGAAGGCTCTTAGAATTTTAAGAGGAGGAGGAGGAGGAAGAAGAAATGTGGTCATCACCCTTTACCAAACTCTTGCTTTGGAACAGACCCCAAACTTGAGAAATCCTTCTTTAACAGTTACCACCCAGCTCCTTTTATGCACTTGGGTATAATGGGTGTATTTAGGAAGTTCCTGCCTTTCTGACTTTGCCTTAATTCAGATGTACACTCCCTACTCAGTTCATAACAGCAAGACCCTGCTCTATTAGTCAGGGATCTCCAGAGAAATGGAACTGACGGGATATATGGAATGTAAATATTATGAGATTTATTATAGGCATTGGCTCATGAGACCGTGGGGATTGGCAAGTCCGAATTCCATATGGCAAACTACAAAATGGGAACTCGGATGAAGGTTTTGATGAATTCTCCAGGAGAAATTGGTTGACCGAAATAGAGATAGAAATTCTTCTTTTTGACTGCTGAAATCATCAGTTCTCTTTTTAAGGCTGTCAACGATTGGATGAGACTTCTCTCATTGCTGAAAGCAGTCCCCTTTGTTGATTGTAGATGCCATCACCCATAGATGCAATCAACTGATTAATGATTAAAATCTACAAAATACCCTCCCAGTAACAATCAGGCCTGTGCACGCTTGACTAAACAACTGGACACCACGACCTAGCCAAGCTGGCACGTGAACTCAACCATCACACCTTCTTAGAGCCTGTCTTTATCTTGTATTAACACATTGTGGGTTCAGCTATGATTTATTTCCTTATGTTGAGGGTGCCTTGCTGAGTTCCATGGTTTTGTGCTTCTCTGCTACCTAATAAGGTTTATAACATACAGAGCTATGACTTTAAATGTCAGGAGTGTCAGCATAACAATGGAGCAAAAAGGATGACATTCTTTGGACACAGTTTGCAATATTCTTTTTTTCCTTTAACATTTTCATGTTCCCAGGTGACACTTTGCCCACCAAAGCACGTCATAAAGCCCAAGGTTTTAGTGAACTCATCCTCACCTAAGATAGCGGCTCCAAGGTCCAAAAGCCATTCCTAATACAAGCTTGTGCAAACTGGTTTCCTTCTCTGAGCCCGGATCACTCATTTAATAAGTGGATGTTACTATGACCTACCTCACAGGACTTTTGTAAGAGTGAAATGTTTAAATGTCCTGTGTAACCATAACTTGTCCAATAAAGTGTTAGCCTTTACATGGTGCAGCCCGTTTAAAGCTTTCTGTATTTGCTCACCTGATATTTTAAAACTTCATAGATTCAAAAATACTTCAAGCAAGTAAATAAGTTTTATGGCAAGTTTCTTGCCAGCATTGAGAAGCTGTCCGGTAATAGTAATTACTATATATAGCAGTTTAGAGACCGGATCATCAAACTATAGCCCCCAGGTCAAATCTGACCCCCATCTGCTTTTTTTTTTAAAAAAAACATCTAGAAATGGACTTTTAATTTATTGGTGAATAAAAACAATACTCTCTGGAAAAAAAAAACAAAAAGTATAGGGGATTCCCATATGCTCCACTCCCTCCCCCTGCCATACTTTCCCACATTAACACCCTCCTTCATTATTGTGGTACATTTGTTACAATTGATGAACCCATACTGAAGCATTGCCACTAACCATGGATTATTGTTTACATTATAGTTTACACTGTCCACAGAATTTTTAAGTTATGACAAAATATATAATGGCCTGTATCCATCATTGCAATGTCATGCAGGACAATTCCAGTGTCCCCAAAATTCCCCATATTACACCTAATTTTTGCTCCCGCTGCCCTCATAGCCTCTGGTGGCTACTGCCTTTATTTATTAATTTTTATTTTTTTAATTAATTTATTTTTTATTGTGGGTAAAATTCAAAATTTTCACAATACATACCAATATTTGTAAGATGCTATATAAATATATATGCATATATGTGCATTTGCTTACAAAAGTGTTTGTTTTATATATATATATATATATATATATATATTTTTTTTTTTT
>JAKSZT010010873.1:4941349-5123703 GCA_026826555.1 Tolypeutes matacus | reverse complement strand
TAAGAGGTGCTTAGATTACCTAAAATATTACACGGAACCTACCGGGATTCCCATGTTGCCCACCTCCCACACCTCCCACCACATCCCACACAAACATCTCCCACAAGTGTGGCCCACCACCCTCAATGGACTTACACATCCTGGGGCCTTGCCACCAAGCATAGACCACAGTTCACATCGTAGACCACACCCTCTCCCACGCAGTTCTGAGTGGTGTGTGCTGATTTAAAATGGCCTACATCCGTTGCCACAACGGCACTCAGGACAACCTCCAAATCCCGAAGAAGCCCCTGTATTTCAACTGCACATCCCCTTCCCCCACCTTCTTTTGTAAATAAAGTTTCTCTGAGCACAGCCAGACCCGTTCACTGATATGTTAATGCATGGTTCACAGCTGGTAAGGCAGAGCCAGGGATCAATCGCAGCCACTGCAACATCCCACATTTGCGCATTAGTTCACAGGCTTCCAGCCCTTCATAAATGTTACTTTGCAAACATGTTTTTCATTGCTTAATTAATGTAAAGGCCATATCGTTTAATCATTACTCACCAAGCACCTACTTTGTGTCAGGCGCTCTTCTCTTCACTTGGTACAGCAGAAGAAGACTCCCTGCCACCTAGAGCTTACATGCTAGTCTCCTATGCACGTGGCTCACAGGTTCCAGGATCTCAATCACACTCATCCGCTCCATCCACCAGTTCTGTCCACCAAGTGCGCCCAGACTTGGTTCCTGCCTTGGAGGTGAAGGGGCAGCAGATGGGAGGATTCACAGTCTAGGCGATTGCCTTTAGAGGAAGTGTTGGTTTCTAGAACTTGCCGTAGCCTAGAGATATATTGAAATATGATATGATGGCTCATTTACTTCTAACTCATGAATTTGCTTCAAGGCCTAGAAACAGGAGACAGGATCCAAGTAAACCTAAAGTCAGGTTTCAGGACTTTTCTAGGTCAGTGCACCTAAACTCTAATGTGCATATGGATCCCCTGTGGATCACATGAAAATGCCGATATTGATTCGGGAAGTCTGGGGTGGGGCCTAGGATTCTGCATGTCTAGCAAGTTCCGCATTGATGCTACAAGCTGCTGCTCTGAAGATCACCCCTTAGATGCTGGAAGCATGGAGCATGGGTGGGTTCTCATCTTGAGAAGCCATGGTTTGGGCAGGCAAAGTTAGGCATGGACTAGCACGGTTATCACCCCAGACAGACGTGCCCCTTCACCTGGGAGTCATCCTCACCCTGCAAGAGTGCAGCTCCTTCCCATCCCATTTCCCAGATCCCACTTTTCTCTCCTTAGCTCCCCCTTTCCCTAATTCCAGGTGCCACCTTGCCCCCAGCCCACCCCACACCGCCCTGTGGCACAGGCAGCCCCAGCCCCCTGTGGGGCTGACTAAGGCGTCATTTTTTCTGTGCCCAAGTTTCAGCGAGGAAAGGCAGCAGCATTTCCCAGCTCAGACTCATCACAACAGTTCTGTCAGACTGACTCTCAAGTCTCCCCAGCCTGTCTGCTCAGACTGTGCAAGCTGGTGATTAAAAGTTAGAACAATAATTAGACCCTTTATTTTCAAAGAAATTTCGGTTTCCAGACCAGACTTCAACATTCGTTACAATACAGACGAATAAAAACAAACCTGGGCCCATATGCTTTCAAAGCTTTCATGTTGTAAGAAAGTCTAACAGCATTATCACCATTTTAGAAAAAAAAAATCATCCATGATCCCCCCAGCAAAATACTCTGTGAACATTCCCTTCTATTTCTCACCCAAGAATATGCATGTTTGGCACACATATAAACATAGTGTATGTACAAGGTTTATACTGTAATTTTCCCATTTATTATAGTATGAACATTTTCTATCTTGCAATATGATCGTGTTTAATATTTCTGAAGACTGCTCTATATTTCACATTGTTGGTAGGCCACAATGGTTGTAAAAATTAAACCTCTGTCCTTTGTGGAATATTTTAGTGATTTCATTTTTTCTGTCTCTTTCCTTCTCCGTCTGTCTTCTCCTCCTCTTTGGAGTATTTAGGCTCCCCTTTCCTCTTCCTAACTCTTCCTCCTCCGTTTTCTTCTTCTATCAGGGGAAAAAAAGCTTCATGAACATTTGATAACCCTTTACCATAAGTTGAATTATTCCCTTAAGGTAAATTCTCAGCCTACAGGAGAAGGAATCACTTTTTCCCCCTCAAGAGTTTGAGAAGCACAAGTCAAATCAATATGGGTTTGGCCATTCTCCAGGAAAATTCCAGAGAACTCCCTAAGGCCATTTTCTGTCCCACAGGCAAGCTGGGTAATTCTCATGCTAATTCCAGTCCCTTACAAGCACTTTTCTCCTCGGTGCTGCTGGAATGAGTTCCAACTGGAGGCTAAGTCAGCTCAAAGTAGGTCCCACTGCTTAGCTCAGCCCCTAAATCAGGGTTGGGTCTTGTACAGCTTTCTTTCCATTTCTGCATTGTTCTAAATATGCAGCTTAGATATTAATCCTCAGAAGTGATCTGGAAAGAGAGAAGTGATCTTTCCCCAGAGAGTTTAAAGCAGTGGTTTTTAAACCTTTTGTAAATAAATGCAGCACTTACAGCTTGCATTTTGAAATATAATTTCACAACTAATTTCACAGGCCCAAAGAATCTGAAAATTATTCCAAGGACACCAAATGATGCTGCCATTACTTACCTCTGGCTTTAAAGAACCTTTAAATTCTAATTTAATTTGATTCCATCCTACCAAATACAAATAAGAAACAATCCATACCGCATGACCATTCAGTACTTATGGTCCATCAAAATTCGCATTATTATTCCCATTTTATAGAAGGAAAATTGAGACTCAAAAAAATTTGAAGGACTTGTCCAAAATGACACAATTAGTAAATGCATAGTAGGGACTGGGTTTTCTAATTCAAGTACAGCATGGCAGTTTGAGTTAAATTCCTTTTATTACCAGAGTGTTGATTTGTACAACCTTTGTCTTCTTAACGTTTGATTGATGGTTATTGTTAGTGCAGATAATTTGGGCTTCCTTGTAATGATCAAGACATTTGTGCAAAGCAAGGTCTCAGATGATTAGGACAAGGCAGGTGCTAATACCATTCTCGACTTCATCTGGAAATTTCTAACTAGAGTTCATTAACTTGTCAGCCCTCATTCCTTTTGAGCTCCGTACTGATATAATAAAAAAGTTCAAATCAATAGGAGCCTTCAACAGGCTTCATCTGTCTTCCTTTGCTGTTCTTTTATTTTTTCTTTCTTCCTTTGTTACTGCTTTTTTTTTTCTCTGCCTCTTAAAAAGTAATATTATTGTCCCGCATACTGGCTGTACAATTCTGTTTTCACTATATATTGTAGTATATATATTCAAATATATATATTCACTATATATTGGAAATCTTGGTACATACAGCATTTTCCAAACTCAGCTGGTGTTACCCCCAAGAGTAGGAAAGTAACTTTCTCTAGACCTATTCAGCAAATCTAGACTCTCCCATGAGTTTGCAAATGATTTTTCTTACATATAATATTGTTCAATATTTATGTGGGTGAAGATCTGAAAATTTTGCAGAACTGTTTCACATAGGGAAGTAATGGTAATGGCACTTTTGTCCTTGCTTTGTCAGGAAGCTAACCGATTCTCTGAGCTGATAGGAAAGACAATGTGGAAGTACCTACGGATGGGAATGTGAAAGTAAGGATGTTTATAAAAGTACCTTATTTTTCTCTTTCTCCTTTTAACATATCTCACTTTGTTCTATTAGGAACTTTTAGATGCATTCAACCCCCATTTACAAAAGAAATCATCATACATTGACATTGCCTAGTGAGATGAGTGCTTATTCTATCTCCTTCCCATTCCCCACCCAGCGTCTGTCTTCTCCAGTACTTCTTCGGTATTGAAATATCTGACTGTGACATGACACTTTGCATTTGCAAAGTAACACCAGGGTTACTTTGATATATTGACTTCTTACCTACAACATGGGAATCAGGACAAAGCAAGCAGTCCCATCCAGATAAACCCTCGTTCCTGCATTTGCTTAGGTGCTTATACCTCCTACCTCATTCCTAAGGCCTTTGGCCCTGGAATTCTCCCCTCATGGAATTCCCAATCAAGAAGAATAGGCAGGACAAGGAAAAGAATGGCTACTAAAGTTATCAAGTATAATAATAAATTCCCAAAGCACTTTCAATACTATATTTTGAAAAGTAGAAGACCCATAAGATAGGCAGTGGAAAATGCTGGAAAGGATAAGCAAAAGGGTGATTGCTCCTGGAAGGAAGACTTAAGGAAGCATTGCAAGAAGGTGGTGGTCTCTGAGATGGACTTTTAAGAAGGGACAAGATTTGAGGCAGGAGATAGTACTGTTCTTAAGGTCAGAATATCCAGGCCTGCCATTAAATATTAGCCAGAAATTAATCCTCATTGCTATGATAAATAATTTCAAGATTCCAATCACAAACGAAGCTGGACAATGGAACAGGTTCATGAGCAAGGCTGGCACATCTTGTCTGTGCTACACATGAACATCAGCCCCCTGACTGCTCTGGCTCCTGCTTTGCCTTCTTCATCGCTATAGCTGGGTTACCCAGGAAATAGTCTCTGAGATGGAGGTTGCCATGGAGTTAACTTTGGCAAGTGTTCTCAGGAATAACACCTGTAAGGCAGTGAGAGACGCAGGGTTGGGTGACAGAGATGTTAGACTGTGATGCAATTATAACAGACACCTCAGCTGATCTTTGGGGCTAAGAGATCCCTTCAGAGTTGTTCTGAATTGGGACAAGGAAGTTGAGATTTTATACCCTAAAACTGACTAGTCTTTGAATATGGGCCACTCCCAGGAAGGGGGTAAGGTGGCTGTCTTCAGCAGAGAGCAGGCTCTGGAAAGAAGCTCAGCTGAGACCCGTCAGCTGCCAACATCCCAGGAGCTACAAGAACGGATGTTTCAATCCTGAAGTGGGTAGCTGGGCAGCAAACACTCCATCAAGTAAGTTCATTGACATAGCATTTCCTAATCAGTAATAACTCCCCTCACCTTTAAAGTACACCTTTGACTTAAAATTGGTGACTACCAGCTGACTTGTCAAAGAGCAGGTATATAAAATCCTTTGCTCTAGGTCTATAGCTTCCAAATTTCTAACAGTTGATTCTATAAATTATTGAAAACCAATTTGATGATGATTGTCATCCTGTGCATAACTTCCACAGTCTTGATACCCCTTTATGGAATTAGTCATTAGAGCAGTATCTGTGGTCTGCAGAGGAACCCTTTTTTTTTGCTTGCCCAAATCCCACTCCTCCCTCACAGGTGGACTTCGTTGTCATTTGAATTAGAAGCCTTCCCTGAGGTATTCTAGTAACTAACAACTGTCTGTCTAGGGCAGAGGGCAGGGGGAAGCCTTTGTTTGTAGTGTTTGCAGTGTTTGCCAATTTCTGTGGTGTAAATATTCACACCATGGCTGATTTCAGGTCACCAACGTGACATCACTGAACATGGAGTTGGGAAGAGATAAGCCTTCCCCAAACATTCAGCTCATTAATTATGTCTCCTGGGACACCAATGAGGTGACAGGGTAGGACTGATCCACTCTAGGTACAGACAAAAATGTGAGGCATTGTCTCTTGATAACTTTAAAACGACAGTGAAACTGACTAAAGCTCAGATCCTGGTCATCGCCTTGCGCAGGCATTTCTAAACACTGGTGAGAACGGCATTACCACCCGCTGGGACGGGTCGTGCCCACCCCTGCCTGCCTGGTGGACACTGATTATGCCCTCTCACATGCTTCAATAACTCTCTTGTTAAAATTGCTAATATGGTATTTTATCTCGATACATTTTCATTATTTATCTTCCCAGCAGACTGGGTTTTTCAAGGTCACAAACCATGGGCAGTGCAGCAGCTGGCCCAGATCCCTGGCCTCTGGTAGATGCTCAATACAGGGTCCTTGACTTCTTAGTCGAAATCGCAGGTACCACCTGGTTAACTGCATGAGAATCATGGATTCATGAGGGTGGACTTCAGAAAGTAAGTGCATTAAGCTTTTGTTGAACAGTGTGGCACTCAAGCCTTGATGATTGGCACTGTGGGGGGAATTCAGTAAACTCCAGAGTTGATCCTCTCTTAGAGGCAATAGAGAGGTGTGCAATGAATAAATAAAATACCCTGAGAGAGGTTCGAGAGTGGTCTTTGGGAGTACAGAGAAGGGTATATTGATGCTACCTCTTGGGCATCCACTCAAGTTTGCTGGGAGACACAGTATTTGGGCTAAGCTGGAAAGGATGAAAGCATGTTTGAGAGGCAGCAACCAGAGAAAGGTATACCAGGCAGAGGTTTAATGCACTGGAAAATGAACACTTACCTTGTAAGTTACGTGAACTCGTCTTGTCAAGAACTCTGTAGGAGAGTAATGGTGGGGAAGTAGAGAGTTACAGGTGCCATCTGTAAAGGTAGCAACCTGCACCTGCACCTGCTATCAGTGCAGACCAGGCCGAAGGATGGACTCCATCCTTGTTGAGCCCATCTGAGTTAATCATCAGTTCTTAGGAGCTCAGCAACAAATCATCATGAACTGGAATATGGGTCCACAACTCTCTCAGAGAGAAGCCCAGAGGTCAAGATGTGAGGAAATTAAACATTATCCCAGAGAAAAGGCTTGTTGGGGATTTGCAGCTGGGACCCACATACTCTGACAATTCCCCTGTTCCTGGATCACTTATCCAACAGCTACTGTGAAATAAGTTGGAAAGCATCCTCTCTGCACCATGGCTAAAGGACTGATCACAAAAATGAAAGTGCAATTACAGACAAAATTATCCCTGGGCTACAACCACATTTCATGAGCATTTTATTGCTTTCACAACTCAAGATTTCAATTTTCAGGGCTGAGAGTCTGCTGAAGCCCAATTTAAATCCTTAATATGCAAGCCTGTGCTTTATGGACATGTGTCAATGCAGAATCCATCAATTTGGGTTTAATTCCCTTGGATTGACCATAGCTGTGTGCTGGAAGGGAATCATCGAGGTTGCATATGTAAATGATACTATGCTAATCATTCCTGGTATTTTCCCTCTTCTGATCAATGGCAAGAGTAGGTTCAAGACCACTGTTCAATTTACTGAAAATGAATATTTTTATAGCTGGATTTTTGCTCTCTATTTCTGAGTTCTCATTTATAGGGAAAACTGCCCGTGCCTTTGAAAGTCAGGGCCATGCAAAAGTATTTTCCAAGTCTCATAAAAAAATCCTCCTAACATCTTTGAAAATAAAATAGCTTAATCTTGTCCTTTGAATAATGTCAAGATTGAGTGTACCTCTGGAAAAATACTGATATAGACGCAAATCAATGCCAGTATCCACTTGTCATGATTCTCTCCGTGACTCGGACAAGTTGCTTAACCTTGCTAAGCCTCAGTTTAGCTCAACAAAAGTTGATATTGCCGTGTAGTGGGGAGACCCGATTATCTCTCTTTTTATTGTTAAAGGAAGCATTAAGACTGGCAGATGTGAGCCATTTCTGTACGAGCATGCACACAGCACATGACCTGTTAAAGTTACTGTAATGAGACTATACAATTGATTGAAATAATCTGGAATTGCCTCTAATCTGTTATTAGGTGTTTCCCCCTAAATTTTGCTGCTTGTATCCCTCAAAAAGGCCTTAGACAGTTCAAGTTTTGGGGGTTGCTGCCGTATACAACACTGCTATTCTGTTTTTAAAATAGGACTTTGCAGGTCACTGAATGAGTGGAGATATGACCAGTCCAGAAAGTAATCAGCCGTCTGAAAATCATCGTCACTAGAGCAGGGTTCTAAGGACGATCTCACTGTATGGCCAAGGATACCACTGTTGGCCAGGGGTAATTGGCTGCCTTGATGACAATTCCTCCATCCCTCACTGCCAAATCTCGCTTGACTGGGATGACTAAGGAAGGTGGAGGAGCTGGCATCTTTGGAATTTAAATGGAAAGGGCATGCCAGGTGAGATGAATGCTATGAGGGAAGAAAAAGCAGAAAAACATAAGATCTATTCAGTGAACAGCATGTATTAGCACTTCATCTAAAGCTACCACAATTCCAATAGAGAAGGGAAATTCAAAAAGTTGTCTGAACTCCAATTTTAGACAGCCTTGAATCCCAGGTTCAGAGGACTGGGTAGACCACAATATAATAGGCGGAGAAGAAGCATTCCTTCCGTATTCACCTCTACTTGCAACAAATATTCACCGAGCACTTCCTCTGTGCTACTTCTAAGGAAACCTTTGAAAAGTAGTTCTTCAGAATGCCCGGTCTAGATGCATATCTGCATGGGCTGACGGAGGCTGAGAATGGAGACAGGGGAACAAGTTAGGAGACTGTGAGATGGTCCAGATGAAAACTGGCACAGGCCCCAAAATCTGGCAAACAACAGTAGCAAGTTGTCACTGAGACCAGAGAGAGGATCATGATCTCAAGGAGCATTCTTCGTTTTATCATCTTAGTGGTTGCTTTAGAATTTATAGAATACATCTGTGACTTATCACAATCTACAAGTAATATCACAGCACTTCACATATAGTGTAAGAAACTCTCGACAGTATACTTCCATTTCCTGTCTTCCGACTTTAAGCTTTGGCTAAATTCTACATATGCTATAAACCCCACAGTATATTGTTATTATTTTTGCAATAAATAAGAAAAATGAAAATACAGTCCCTGCCTAATGGAGCTTATCTACTGGTATCACAGGTGTGAGCAGACAAAAATATTTAAATAAATAAAATATGTAGCATGCTAGATGGCGGTAAATGGTTGGATACAAGTAAAGCACAAAAGGGACATAAGAAGTGTTTGGGGATATCATACAATTTTGGATATTAGGGTCATGGAAAATACCACTTGTATGAGAGAGCAAACCATGGATATCTGGATATAGAGCATTCCTCACTAATGTACAGTAGGTGCAAAGGCCCTGAGGTGGGAGTATGCCCAGGATATTCAAAGAGGAGAGTGTGGTTGGAGTGAGTCAACAAAGGGCAGAGTTGTAGGAGATAAGGTTGTGGGGAGAAAGGGGTGGAGAAGATTGCAGAGGTCCTCGTGGGCCATTGTAAGGACTTGCGTTTCTCTCTGAATAAGATGGAAACCACTGGAGGTCCTGAGTGGATGAATGATGGAAGCAGGTCCCCTGTCTTATAACTGATGAATCAATATGGGAACAGAATTCAGAGCTAACAAAGCATTCTCACATCCCATACCTCCTTGTGCCTCACAATAACCCTGTGTGGGCAGGATGATCCCACCCATTTCAGAAGTGAGGAAAGTGATGCTTGGGGAAGGGCAGTGAATTCCTTAATGTCCTGCAGTAGTTGGTGGAAGAGGCAGAAACTAAGGTTTCCAAACTTCCAGCCCAGGAAGTCTTTCCAAAGCAGGCCAGACTGAACTCCACTCATGTTCTGGGTTGAAACCAATGGTCCCATAATCCTCTTCTCCACTCCTCATGCCTGAAACAGCCTTTCTCGGCCTCAGCTGGGCTTTGCGCCTCCTTCATGGCCCAGTGTTGCTGTGTCTAATAAGCTTTGACACTCCACTGAAGTAAGAACTTGGGGCTCTGGCATTCCAGGTGGGCTGGCCTTCATAGTACCTTAATGTCATTAGATACAGTCACCCCTCAGGGGACACAGCCCCATGGGTGCATGGTTTGGCTTCAGAGTACAGGGTGGATACCAGCCCTCACCCACCCTTTAACCGAGGTCCTTATGCAGTACACAGCCTTCACCTACTCTAACGGGTATCTGGCACCATCCCCACCCTCAGCTGCGGCCTCTGGTGCATTTTTGTATTTCTCATGCTATAGTGGAAGCCACATAGTAGCTACTCAGTGAATCCAGGATAACTGAGTTATTTTTAATTTTCATCTCCCACTAGATAGATGAAACTATATTTCCATGAATTTTATTTCAGTTCATGGAAAAAGGCATAAACTTATTCTATAAATATTTATTAAATATCTATCATATGCCAGTGGGGATACAGCTGAGTAAAAATGACAAATATCCCTGCATTTATGGGGCTTACAATCTCATTGGAGAGACAAATAATAAATATATATGATATAGACAGATGATGATGATGATAGACAGACAGGCAGGCAGGCAGGCAGATAGATGGAATGGTGGATAGATGGATGACTGGAAGGATGGATGGATGGATGGATAGATAGGTGATAGATTGATAGTAAATTTGATTGTGATTTTGCAAAGAAAAGAAAAATAAAGCAGGGAAGGGAGTGTGAAGTTTAGAATTGACATTTTAGATGTTTTAGAAATGCTGGGTAGAGTGGCCTGAGCAGGCCTCATTGAAAAGGTGACTTTTGGGTGTGAAGACCTGAATGAAATGAAAGAAATACTGTGGTGGATAGAATAAAGGCCCCCAAAGACACCCATGTCCTGATCCCATTAATCTGTGAATTTTTTACTTCACATGGGAAAGCACACTTTGCAGATGTGATAACGGTAAAGATCCTGAGCTGGGGAGCATATCCTGATTATTGAGGTGGGCCCAGTGTAATCACAAGGGAGTCAGGAAGCTCAAAGTGTGGAGACGTATCTGAAGATGCTAAATTTCTGGCTTTGAAGATAGAAGATATGGTCATGAGCCAAGGAATTGGCTCCTAGCCAATCTCTAGAAGCTGGAGAGGCATGAGGACAGATTCTCTCATAGCAATTTGAGAAGAAACACAGCCCAGCCAACATATTGATTTTAGTCCCTGAGATCCTTCTCAAACTTCTGATCTCTAGGACTGCAAGATAATGAAATTGAGTTGTTTGAAGCCACTAAGTTTGTGGAAATTTGTTACAGTAGCATAAGGAAACGAATGCAGCTACTCTATAGCTACCTAGGGAAAGAGCATTCCATTCCAGGAAAGGGAAATGGCAAGTGCAAAGGCCCTGAGGTGGAATGTATCTGTTGTTCTCCAGAAAGCTTGTGTGGCTGGGCTGGACCAGGGTGAGTCAGAGTGAGACTTCTTGAGGTCACAGTGAGGCAAGGAGAAAATTACATAAAACTTCAAAAGCCAGGGCAAAAATTGGGGGTTTATTCCAAGTACAAGAAGTACCCACTGGAGGCTATGAAGTGGTAGAGTGATATCACCCAGTTCATATTTTTACAGGTCCACTTGACTTCTGTATTGAGAGCAGACTGTGGGGGTGAGTTAGGGCATGTGGAGGCAAGGGCAGAAGCTAGGCAACCAGTTAAGAGGCTTTTGCTAAAATCCCCACAAAAAAATGATATTGACTTGGAAGAGAGGAAGGGAGTGAGAAGCAGTTAAATTATGGATATATTTTTAAAATGGACGAGATATAGGATAAATGTGATACATGTAAGTTTAAGTGGAAGAGGTCTTGAATAAAATTCTTTCAGTTATTAGAATTGTTATATGGAAAAATAGTACATACAGGAAGCAAGAGATAGAGTGAATAAGAGCTCAGGCTCTGAATAAACCTGCATGGCTTCAAATCCTTGCTCTTCCACTTCCCAGAAGTATGTCCTTCAACAAAGTATTTAAATGTCTGTGCCTCAGTTTCCTCATCTGTAGCATGAGTGTATAAAAAAGGAAAAAAGCGTAGGACCTAGTGCCTAACGTATAGAAAATGCTCAGAAAATATTACCTCTTATTATGTAATACTCATTGATTTTCGGATATATTTTCCCATTTGTAAAAGGCTTGAAAGTTTGAAATGGAGAAGTATTTAAAAACAAATGAAATAAAAACTGTTCCTTTCCTATGGGGCAAGTTCAGAGAATAGCTGGGATGCTGACCTATTTCTCTTGGTCCCATAATAGATATTCTGAGCTCCATAATTGAATAGTTGCTGTATTTGTCAATTCTGACTTTGAATAAAAGGCATCTGATTCCTCAGTCTTTTAAGGAAGAATGAGCAATACGTGGCAATTGAATATTTATAACATACTCTCCTCTTTTTCAAGCTGTTGTTGGTTTACCACCCTAACATCAAAACCACTGGGCCTAGGGAAACCTCAGATGTTTGAGAATATCAAATGTGAACTTTTTTTTTCTTTTTCCTGTTAGATCTGACACACCTTTGAACCTTCAAAGGCCACAGTAATCAATGACAGGGTGAGATATGCGGAGTTGCGTACATTAGTGTGGTGATGAATTTATTAGTGTAAATTGTGTAGTATAGAATAGAGGTTGGGGCTGAAGGAGAACGTGGGCATCTGTAATCCAACAAAATGCACAGAACAAATGGAGGACAGAGAAACCAAACAGGCTGCTGAAAGACACTTTTCTGATTTGGGACGTCACTGAGGCACGCTACATAAAAGGGAGATTATTGCTTAAGTAGGTTAATGTAACCCTGGTGTCTTAATTAAAATGCCTTTAACAAAAGAGGAAGAGGAGTAGTATGGTAGGTTTGGGGGAGGTTTAAACAAAAGAGAAGAAAACTGGCAGGGGGGAGGATCATTAGCATTAAATATTGAGATTAATTCCATAAGCAAATTAGTCTTACATTTCAATCATAGAGAATACTAAAAATTGTCGGACAAAGGGGACAATTGACTTAGGCAGTCATTGTGGGAAATAGCTTTCTAATTTTAATGTCTGCATCCATAACATCAAGAAGTTAATGATGAAAAACAAAGCAAGTAGATAAAAACTGGAGGAACAAGGATTTTGAAAATAGTCCAAATTCAGAGAATGAGTCCTGGTAATGAGTCCATCCTTTCCTTAAATACCAGGACACTACTTTCAGTTTCCTCCCTCGGTTACTGTATCTATGACAGAAATACATCATTCTTAAGGAGGTTGTTTTCACCCCTGTTCTTGAGGAAGCTGCTTTGGGAGCCTGCTTTCCCTGGGTCACCGTAAGAGCCTGTTCAAGCATATGAGTTTCCCTTAGGGAAAAAAAGTAAAGGAGCACATGGTTTTATATTTGATAAAGTCATGAGATACTTTTTTCTCAGAGTCCATCCTGGGATAACCTTCTGTCATCTAAATTTCTCCTTGGGCCCAGCATATATGATGCCAAGCCTCTTTGCAGGGTGACTGCGCCAGCCGCATCAAGAGCCGGCACTGTTTCCTGCCAGTTTATGAGGCGGTTCAGCTGCAAGGAAGAGAAGAATGGGTGTCCCTTCCAAGTTGATGATTAAATGCATCAGGTGTTCACTAAACATCACAAGGTTTATTTCTTCTCTGCCCTAAGGGGGTGGGAATCAAAATCTCCTTTGGAAAAAGAAGAAAAGAGATAATGTCAGCTCACTGTCAGACATTAGATAGCACTTATTAAATAGATAAATATTTATTAAATAGATAATATTTATTAAAGGTTTAATAATGAAGTCTACATTTGCATGCTAATGCAAGCTGGCAGATGAAACACAAATTAATAGAAACTATCCTGAACCATCTAACCTGGGGGCTGCAAAATGAGATGCATAATGCATGGTCAACACCTGTATGTGTGTGTGCCATCAGATAGGAGGATAAGGCATGAGTCAGGGGAGAAGGATATACTAGTTAGAGGAGCAGCACAGAAAAACATATAAGGTCACGCTAGAACGTGGCATGTGTGAGCAATGGTGAGTGGGATAAACGTGGCTGGAACTGCAGAAGCTGTAGCTAGAGAGAGATGCTGGCAGCACTTCTAAACGTTCTGCTAAGGCAAGATTAAATGTGTTTTCAGTGGTGAGTTGGTCATTTGGCAGTATGCCACCAGGCCTTTAAAAATTCATAACTTTTGTCCCAGTAATTCCACCTTTGGTCGTCAATTCTAAGAAAAATACAAGCAAATATAAATGTATGCACCATGACTTTTTCGCACTTTGTTTATGGAATTCAAAGAGCCTAAACACATGAGCGTGACAGCAGAGGATGTTTAAGACCACGTGGAAGCATTATACTGTACTGTGTAGCTGCTAAAATTATGTTTACAGAATTTGCAACCTGGGATGGAAGAAAGCTTCAGATTTATCATTAGGCTCAAAAAGCAAGATGCAAAATTGTACAGACCTTAAAATTTCAACTTAAGCAAAAGAGGAAATGCACTGAAATTCTAGGCTGTTTGTTTGTCCAAGAAAGGATTTTGAGTAAATTTATTTTTCTTCTGAATTTTAGTTTTCTAAAGTTTGTATAATGGGCCTTCTATTTAGAATCAGAAAAAAATAAATTCTTGAAAAATAAATATGGTTTGTCATGGCAATGTGAGCCCACTAAAGCCTACCCCTCTCGATGCTTACTAACCTGAAAACACTAGACCACGCACATACACACACGTCTGAAAACTAAGCTGTAAACCAAATCAGGTGGCTTGAGAGGTGAGTCCAAACTTGGAGAAGCAGTACCTGCCTAGGGAGAGTTTACCGGTTTATGAGTTTATTTCATTCTTGTGTGGTTTTGCCTCCAAAGTGGATGCCAATCGCACAGCAAGGAGGTGGCCGTGTGAGCAGTTAAGGCCATCGTACGATCCCCCAACTTTCTGTGCAGAGAAACAAGGAGAGGGGCCCCTTTGGGGGTTTTCCTTAAGGAGAGAGTTTTCATGGGGTTGCTGGTGGTGGTGTCTGTTTCACTCCTCAGTTTCCAGAAATGGCCTGGCACATACTAGGTGCTCAGTGAATGTTTGTTGTATGAATGAACTAAATATTCAAGAAAGATTCGACTTTTGAGACTGACATACTGCATCCAAGGCCAGTGCAACCAGCCTTTTCCCCAGCATGTGGCCAATTCTGCTTCTCAGCTGAACACCAAAATACGGTGGTTTGCATTTAGGAGCCTTTCATCTGGAAAATAAGTAAATTCCTGTGTTTAAAAACTAGAATATGCCTCAGTTTGGTGAGATCTTACAATTTGAGAGAACAAGGAATGGAAAACAACTGAGGTAACAACAGAATTATATATCATTGTATATTGATTCTGGGGCATTTGCTTATTGAGTGGAGTTGTGGGTGGAATTTATCTACACTTAAAATTACTCAGTCTCTCTCTCTGACTCTCTGTCCCTTTTTCTGCCTCCCTTTAGATTTCTTTCTCTACCTTTCCCTCTCCACATGCACAGTTAAGGTCATGGTCATGGTCATGGTCAGAGATTGTGAAGGATCCTTAGGTAGCATGACAGACTCTGTCCATCCCCACCCACATCCCCTTGGGCTTCACTATTAGAGTTTAGAGTTCACATGGGGCCAACTTCCAACTGCCAGTTTTTGCATCTCTTTGTCCAATCACACGGCAGGTTGCAAGTCTAGAGAACAAGACCCCTAGGAGAGCCCTCAGTGAACAACTGGTAGGAGCTGGAGTATAAATACCCCAGCTCCCTCGCCCCTCTTGTGAGATAGTTCTGAGGCACATGCTCTACACTTATTCCTAGAGTTCCCCAGTGGTAGCATGCTTTTTAATCTCCCTTTATTAGCTCCCTTCCTCTCCCTGTCTTACTTCCCCATTCTTCTACTTGAGTTTCCTGGGATCACCTGCTCTCAAATCCTTATGAAAAATTCTGTTTCTGGGGAAACCCAGACTAAGAGTGTTGAGATCCCAGTTGTTGCAATTCTAGTATACAATGGTTTCATGTATAAAAAGGAAACCCGATGTCACTCAGAGCCCTCAGATGGGCTATAGAAGATCAGTTAAAAGGTGATGATCATGGTAGAGTATGAGGTAATGGAGAAGGAAGGGATGGATCAAGGGAAATCCCTGATATGGAATCTGTAGGACTTGGCAACCATTTGGAGGTGCATGATAATGGAAGCCAAAGAAACTATTATTATAATTTCAGCATTTAGCAGCCCTCCATCAATATTAACTGAGAAAAAGTTTACAGGAAACCTTGTGGTTTGGGAAGGAGTGAGTGGGAAGGACATAATTCTCAATTTGGTTTAGGACATGTTGAGTTTGAGGTGCCTGCAGGACAGTCATGGGTCATTTATTATGAAAGTTCCACAGGGCAAGCACATGGAAGACACTCAACAAATGCCCACTGAATTGAAAAAGTTGTTTTTCCAAGTGTGGATTTTCTAATGGGAGCTATCTTTAAAGGCCAATCACACATTTATGAGCTCATGCAGATAAGGAAAGCATGGGATCTGTGGTACGTGCTCCACATCTAAAATATATACTCAAATTAATACAATTGTTGAGGCAGCAGTATATACACATATTAGAAAAACAAGCCAATCTGTAAAACTCTGCAAGATACCTCCAGGTGTTCGGAAGTAGCTATTTAACATGAATATTTTATCAATGCCAGAGTAGATAGAGTGAAATTGTATCTATTATATTCCTTTCACCGTCACACATGGTTAAATGGACCTCTGGCTAAAAAATGTAAATATGTTTAAGACATTTTTCACCTCCAATGAAACTAGCAAATCCTGATTTTTGTTGGTACTGCTCCTGCTAGATTCATGAAATATTTGAGAGGCAATTGTGTCCTGGAAAATGGTTTGGCAAATTTTCATCCAAAGCATATCTTTATATCCTTTTACTTTATCTATTTTTTAAGTATTTATTTTATTTTATTATTTTAACTAGGAGTTCAAATGTGGAGAAGTTGACATTTAAGAGTAAGGGGTTAGATATGAAGGTAGTTTTTTGCATTTTACTCACATTTTATTTTTAAGTTCAAGTTTAAAAATATGGGGATGGCTTAAGGAAAGCAAGTAGCAGGGGAAGAAAGTCTACTTAAGACAATATGTTCTCCAGGGATGGTCCCCAGCTCCAACAGGGACAGGGTCAAAGGCAAGGTCAGAGCCTGGACTTGCTTAAAGCCATTCAGTGGTTTCTTATGGTCTTCCGGGTTCATGTGGCTGGACAAGGTCTGGCAGCTACCTCTTCTTCCAGCCTCTCCTAGGGCTGCTTGAAGCTCAGCCCCTCTGCTCCATCTCTGTAGGTCTTCTGCCCCTGTGCCTTCTCACATGCTGCTCTGCAGAGCTGGAAGACTCTTCCTCCTCGTGTTTCCATTTACCTGGATTATTTCCACTTAGCCTTCAGGTCTCAGCTTAACTGTCACTATTTCCAGAAAGTGATAGTCTCCTGTTGAGCAACTCAAGGCATAATTTAGTTTCATAAACTTATTGTCATGGAATTATGTCCCCCCAAAATGTTTTTGTTGAAGTTCTATCCCACAGAATGTGATTTTGTTTGAAAAAGGGTCATTATGGATGGAATTAGGCAAGATAAAATGAGGTCATGCTTGAGTAGGGTAGGCCTTTAATCCAATATGGTGATGCCCTTATAAGAAGGGACAGTTTGGACACAGATGACAGATGGAAGGGAGAACACCATGAGTTGGCTGAGGCAGAAAATACCATGAATTGCTGGCAAATCACCAGAAGCCAGGAGGGAGGCAAGGAAGAAAGAATTCTCTCCAATGGACACTGAAGGAAGCACGGCCCTGCCAGCACCTTGATTTTGGACTTCTGGCCTCCAGAACTGTGAGACAAAATCCCTGTTGTTTTTAAGATCCCCAGTTTGTGGTACTTTGTTATGGCAGCCCTAGCAAACGAAGACCCTTAGGGTGATTTCCCATAAACTCTACCTTTTAAAAGTGCTAGGCAAGCACATTTTAAACATCCTTCCCTTCTAATCATAATGCTGGCTGTCTGCATGTACTAGGCTCCTATCATAGAATACCACAGACTGGTTGGCTGAGACAACAGGAATGTGCCAGCTCCCAGTTTGGAGACTAGATGCCCAAAATCAAGATGTCAGCATTGTCAGGCTTTCTCCAAAGTCTGGAGCATTCTGGTTGATGGTTTGCAGGCAATCCATGACTTAATCTCTGCCTGCCTTAATAGCTATCCGTCTTCCATCTCCTTCTCTAGCTTCTGCTGGCTCATTTATCTGAATTTCCTCTGCTTATAAGGATTTCAGCCATACTGGATTAAGGTCCCCCCTGATTCAGTTTGGCCTCATCTTAATGGCATCTTTGAAGATCCTATTTACCAATGAGCTCATATCCGCAGGACTGGAGGTTAGGACTTGAACATGTCTTGTGGGGGACACGGTTCAATCCCCAACACTGATCCTCAGTCCCTGCCATGTAGAAATTTGGGAGCCTCACTTGGACTTATAACACCTGTGCTACTCTAAAGTAATCAGAAGTTTAGTATTTACTTGTTTAATGGCTTGTCTTGCATTCAGAATGGAAGTTCCAGGAGACCTTGGATCTTTCCTGCCTTCTTCGTTACTCAGCAACTACCACAATACCTGGTACACTGGAAGTAACCAATAAATATGTTAGTTAGATAAAGGAGTAAGTCAACATTTACAGAAATGATAAGGCATAGGACCTGCCTTACATGTTCTTATAGTCACAGGGGTGAGAATAAAAAATTCTCTAACTTTTCTTAATATAATATAGTAGGATAATACCATGAGAGAAGAATGCCCGGTTGCTATGGAAATCTAGAGGGAAATGAATAGGGGGACGGATGTGGCTCAAATGGCTGGGTGTCCGTCTCCCATATGGAGGGACCCGGGTTCGATCCCTGGGACCTCCTGGTAAAAAAAAAAAAAAAAAAAAAAATTTCATCTTAGGGAAGCGGCTGTGGCTCAATCAGTAGGGCTCCCGTTTACCATATGGGAGGCCCCGGGTTCGGTTCCCAGGGCCTCCTGGTGAAGGCAAGCCCGCCCGCACGGCGTGGTTAGCTGACCCAGCGAGCACAAGCAGCAAGGGAGGGATAAATGAATAAATAAATAAAATCTTTAAAAAAAAAAGAGGGAAATGAAGGTTACTGAATTCAGTGTAGGAAGTCAAAGAAAGACTTCCTAGGAGCAGTGGCATTTGAAGCATAAAGGATGTAGAGGAGTTGGCCAAGTGGAGGAAGCAAAGAGAGGTTGGGACAAAAGCATATGTGTTTGAAGAATTTCAGGTAAGTCATTAGGATGGAGTGTAAATCACATAAGAGAGTTTCTGAATGTTAGGAGGTAACCAGATCACGGGGTCCCACTAGAGCAATGGGGATTCCTTGAATGATTTAGGGGAAGGGAGTATAATAATCACATCTATGTATGGCAGAGCACTTCGGCAGTGAAATGGAGAATGGATTCAAGGTGGGACAGGACACAGACACGTGCTATATTCCAGCATAAAAACGAGGTCATAACAACAAACCATCATAATTGGCTTCAAAAAAAGAATTCATAAAGCATCCGCTTTTCCTTATTTCATAGTTTCATTTTTATGGAATCTCAGAAAAGTTTAAAGAGAATAAGAAGCAAAGAGCAACAATTTGAACTTCTCTGTGATTACACTCTCACTCTTGCTTTGCTTTATCTCATTCGCATTAAGATTTGGTTTTTAGTTGTCATAGTAAGGAAATGAAGTACTCTTATCACTTAAATATTAATATGTATTAGCATTTGCTTATAAACATACCATTCTGGTAAAAGGGAAGGGAGAACAGAATTTTTTTGCTGTTCTGGAGCGTTATTCTATTCTGGGTAATAGTGACCCCATAGCTTCCTTCCTTTGCTTATCCATTTTAAATACCTCTGAGTCATCTTCTTTATTTCTATAACATCCATGTTTATTTTTATTCATTAGTTTATTATTTCACTTTTTCACTCATATGACAAATGTATATTTGGTCTTGGTATCACTTTGGGTAGGCTAACCTACTATAGCAAACCAGCAATTAGCAACAAATCTAATCCAATTTGCAGATCTGTGTTCCATGCAGGAATTCAGGGATCCAGACGTTGCCTATCTTATAACCCCCTTGTCCCCTAGAGTCCAAAAGAGAGAGAAAGACCACTTCTTCCTTGGAGAAAACTATGAACTCCTCTCAGAAAAGGGAACTTTTGAGTTAGGATTTTAAGGGTAAATAGGAACTTTTCAGGCTTTCTAAGAAGAGAGAATAATGATTTCTTATAAAAAGAGACTATAAGAGCATATTAAATGATACAGTAAAGAGAGAGTGAGAAAGAGTGGAAGTACTTTGAAGTTGGAAGCTGGGTGTCCATAGGGTATATAAAGAACAATGTGTTGGGTGAGTGAATGTGATTAGATGTTAAGGTGTTTGTGGATTGAAACTTGGAAGAAAAAGCAAAAAAGGAAATCTATCTAACCCTTTCATTCTTCCTCTTAATGAGTACTATGGTTGCTTTCTTTTTTTTTAATGTTTATTCACAACCATGTAGCAGATACCTTTATGAATGTATGTATGTGCATGCATGATTATTTCCTTTAGCAAAATTCATAAATATCAAATTACTGACTCAATGGACATTAACAATGTTAGCACTGTTACAGAATGTTGCATTACTTTTCAGAAAAAAAAAAAAAAAACACCAATTTATACTTAAATCTTTAGAATATGAATGTACCTGTTTATAGTCCTTCACAAGCATTGGGTACTTTGTTTCTTTACTATTTCCCAACTGTGTAGTCAACATATTGGATGATTAAAATGATTTGAGGAGAACAACTAGTAAGATAGCGGCAGAATAAGGAGCTCCTAGAATCAGCTCAGCAGTTAGTAATCTCACCCAGAGCTACCTAAAGCACCTGTTTGGGGGCTCCAGGAGACCAGAAGTGCATCCTGCAACATCCTTGAAACAGTGGAAGGAGGAGATGCCCATCTGCAGAGAAGATTCTCAAGTAGAGCCCTCCATACCCCGTAGGCCGGTGCCCATCCTCCACTGGAGGCACAAGCCACCTCGTGAGCTGTTCCACAGCTGGAATTGGAAGCTCCACTTCCCAGTAACCAGGGAGGAAGAGCTGGTTGGGCACCAGCTTCAGCTACTGATTAGTAAATTCTGCTGGCTAAAGTATAATCCTAGGAACAGCTAAAGTTTGAACCTGTCCAAGTCAGAAAGAGGCCGGTAGCCGCCATCTTAACTCCGTGCCTGACACGAGGGGCTGACTGAAAATCCCAGTGCTGGCAGGGACCAGCTTCTTTCCATCTAGATGAGATTGCTGCTTTAGCCTAAGCCCCAGGCCCACCTCGGGCAGGGAGGAAGCTAGGGGGAGCTGCGCCAGCCTCTCCCAGAAAATATAGGTCACACTGCGGAGGCCGGTGATCATCCTACTCTGGCGGCGCAAGCCACCCTGGGAGCTATTCTGTGACTGGAATTGGAAGCTCCATTTCCCAAAAACAGGGGAGGAAGAGATGGTTGGCCACTGACTTCAGCTACTGATTAGTAAATGCAGCTGGCTAAAGTATAACCCTAAGAACAGCTAAAGTTTGAGCCTGTCCAAGTCAGAAGGAGGCCGGTGGCTGCCATTTTGACTCCACCCCTAGCATGAGGGGAAGCCGGGCTGACTGAAAATCACAGCGATGGTAGGAACTAGCTTTTATCCACCCAGATTGGCCTGCAACCCTAGCCTAGGCTTCAGCCCCACTTCTGGCAGGGAGGAAGCTGGTGGGACCTGCACTAGCCTCTCCCGGTAACTGCAGGTACATTCGGCTAGCACAGACTGAATATTTGGAAGTCTACGGGGGCAACTGTGGTCATTTTGGACCCACACGGCATAGATAGCTGCCCACATCTGTGGCTCCATCCTTGCCCCAGGCAGGGAAGGGATGAGTGTGAAGCTTCATCAGTCTGTCTGCATGATTTGAATTATTACACAAGGCTGTGGCTCTGTCCTTACCCCTGGCAAAGGAGAAAGGTGAGAGAAGCGTCATTGGTCCCTGGGGCAACGCAGGCAACTTGAGCCTCCACAGCTTATAGCACCAACTACGTCCTTGGCTCCTACTATACAACTAGCAAGGGAGAAAGGGCAAGAAAGCCCTAAACTAAAGAGAGAAACTGCACCCAGAATAAATACATCTAATAAGCCAGATGCCAGGACACCAACAAAAAATTAGAGTCCATACCAAGAAAGAGGATGATATGGCTCAGTTAAAGGAAAAAGATAAGCCTCCAGATGACATAAAGGAGTTGAGATAACTAATCATAGATATTCAAATAAATCACCTTAATAAATTCAGTGAGATGGCTAAAGAGATTAAGGACATCAAGAAGACATTGGGTGAACACAAAGAAAAATTTGAAAGCATACATAGAAAAACAGCACATCTTACGGGAATGAAAGTCACAATAAATGAAATAAAAAATACACTGGAATCATACAACAGCAGATTTGAGGAGGCAGAAGAAAAGGTTGGTGAGCTTGAAGAAATGGTCTCTGAAAATGAACATACAAAAGAACAGATGAAGAAGAGAATGGAAACAATTGAACAAAGTCTCAGGGGACTAAAAAACAGCAAGAGACGTGCAAACCTACATGTCATGGGTGTCCCAGAAGGAGAAGAGAAGGGAAAAGGGGCAGAAGGAATATTTGAAGAAATAATGGTAGAAAATTCCCCAACCTTATTGAAGGACATAGATATCCATGTTCAAGAAGGACTATGTACTCCCATCTGAATAAATCCGAATAGACCAACTCTGAGACACATATTAATTTGCCACTTGTCAAATGCCAGAGACAGAGAATTCTGAGAGCAGCAAGAGAAAAACAATGCATAACATATAAGGGATACCCCAAAAGATTAAGAGCTGATTTCTGATCAGAAACCATGGAGGCAAGAAGACAGTGGTATGATATATTTAAGTTACTGAAAGAGAATAACTTCCAGCCAGGAATCTTATATCTGGCAAGATTGTCTTTCAAAAATGAGGGTGAGTTTAGAATATTCAGAGATCAATAGAAACAGAGAGTTTGTGACAAAGCTACCAGCTTTGCAGGAAATACTAAAGGGTGTGCTACAGTCTGAAAAGAAAAGACAGGAGAGAGAGGCTTGGAAGAGAGTCAAGAAATGAAGATTATATCAGTAAAAGTAACTAAAAGTCTCTGAAGAATAGTGAAAATAAAATATGACCCACCGCCCGCAGGCCCGAAGTCTTCTGAATTCAGATATCCAGATTTTCACTCAACATCAAAGCTTAGCAGATTATTTATAGCCATCTGAAATTTAACAGACTTTGTCAGCAAAATCTCTCTCTTAAAAAAAAAAAAAAAAAAAAAAAATGACCCATAAAACCCAAAGGTCAAAATGGGTGAAATAAGAACTGCCTTGACAGTAAAAACATTGACTGTTAATGGATTAATCTCGCCAATCAAAAGACACAGACTTGCAGAATGTATAAGAAAATATGAGCCATATTTATGCTGTCTGCAAGAGACTCACCTTAGACCCAAGGATACCAATACAATAGATTAAATATGAAAAAAGATATTCCACGCATGCAGTAACAAGAGTAGCTATGCATATATCAGATGAAGTGGACTTTAAAAGACACTGGTAATGCATAATCTGAGTAGGAAGTCAGGAAAAAATTTTCATTTACAATAGTCACTAAAAGAATCAAATATTAAGGAATAAACTTAACCAACGATGTAAAGCACTTATGTTCAGAAAACTACAATGAATTGTTAAAAGACACAAAAAAAGACCTAAATAGTTGAAAGAACATTTTATGCTCACAGATTGGAAGACTAAATATGGTTAAGATGTCAATTCTACCCAAATTGACATACAGATTCAATGCAATCCCAATAAAAATTCCACCAGCATTTTTAAAATAAATGGAAAACATGATTATCAAATTTATTTGGAAGGGTAAGGGGTCCCGAATAGCCAGAAACATCTTAAAAAGGAAAAGCAAAGTTGGAGAACTCTCACTTCTGGACTTTAGAACATATTTCCTAGCTACAGTGGTCAAAACAACATGGTGGCATAAAGACAGACACATAGACCAGTGGAACTGAAATGATGGTTCAGAAACAGACCCTTACATCTATGGTCAAGTGATTTTTGATAAGCCTGTCAAATCCACCCAGCTCAGGCAGAATAGTCCATTCAACAACCATTTGTTGGATATCCATAGCCGAAAGAAAGAAAGAGGACCCCTATCTCACACCTGATACAAAAATTAACTCAAATGGATCAAAAACCCAAATATAAAAGCAAGAACCATAAATCTTCTAGAAGAAAATAGAGGAAAACATCTTCAAGACCTGGTGGTAGGTGGTGGATTCTTAAAGGTGATAAGATGAGAACTGAGATACTGATGCTTAAAGTATGCAGAAGTTTTAAATAACTTTACTGTAAAAGTGTGGAAATGTATAGAGTTGATAGTAACACATTATAGTGAGTAACAGCTGGTTAATAAATGGGAATGTGGCTGGAAAGAGTAGTCTAGGTATGCAAATGTCAACTGAAAGAAAGCTAGAGAATAATCCAGGGACTGAATAACACAGTAAACCCAGAGGTGGATGAGAATTGTGGTACATATGCAAGAGTGTCCTTTCTGACCTAGAGCAGCTGTATGTGGAGAAGCAAGAGAAAAATACAGCTGGAATGACTTATGGACTGTGGTTAACAGCAACACTGTAATATTCATGCATCTATGCCAAAGATGTACTGTTGATAATGGGGAAGTATGGAAAAAGTGTGCCAGATGTATGCTATGGACCACGGTTAGTGGTAATAGTCTGATGATATTATCTCATAATCTGTAACAAATGTTCCACTATGGTGTAATGTGTTGATAGAGGGGTGTCGTATGGGAATTCGGCACACGTGTGTGATTGTTTTGTAAGTTCACAACTTCTGTATAAAAATATATTGAAAAAAAATAATAGCATTGGTTGGGGGGAAAATACACCAAATGTAAGATATGTACTATAGTTAGTAGTAAGATTTTGGCAATATTCTTTCATAATTTGTAACAAATGTCTCACAGCAATGCAAGGTGTTGGTGGTAGGTTGATGTATGGGACCCCTGTATGATGTTATACATCTTTGTAAGTTCACAGCTTTTACTATATACTTATTGCTTATATATGTTCATGTATAAATGGTAAAAAAATATAATAATAGGGTGCGCTTGGGGGAAAATGCACCAAATGTAAGATATTTTAGTTAGTAATAATATTTTGAGGATGCTCTTTCATCATTAGTTAAAAATGTTTCACAACAATGCAAGGTATTGGTGGTGGGGTGAGGTATGAGAGCCCTGTATGATGTTATGTATGTTTGTTTTGTAAGTTCACAACTATTGCTATACACTTACTGTTTATGTATGTTTATGCATTAGTGGTATACTTCAATAGATTTTTAAAAATGATTTGAAGATATTTGCAGACTAACCCTAGCTTTCTGAAGAGCTGTACTGTAAGAGCGACTTTGACAAACTAAAGTACTTATTAAAGAGGGGAAAATGGAGAGAATCAATGTCCAATACTGAATGTTTCTGGAAATCAGTGATGTTTAGTTTGAAGACAAGAAGGTCTGAAGAAAATACATGTGGAGAGTGGGAGCAATACTCATCTGTCTTCAAATTGCTAACAGCTGTCATGTGAAGAAGAGGGAGACTGACTTAGTCCATGCAACTCCAGAAAACAAAATCAAGATGCATGAGTCAGATTTCAGTTTTACAAAAAGGAGGAGTTTGTAAATATTATATATATATATATATATATATGGTTTTTCACAGAGTTGATCACCCCAGAGTGAAAGAATTCACACTGAGCATAGATGTTATATTGTTGGTATAGGGAAAGTTTCTGAATTGAAGAAGAAATCAAATTGGAATCATAAGCCATCCTATTCATTTATTTATTAGATGCAATTATGAACCAGGCACTGTGCCAAGGCCATTATCTAAATTATCCTAATTCTTATGATAATCCTATATTTACTTAATAACATTTTAAAATATTCATTGGATACCTGCTATATACCTGACCTTGTGCTAGGCATGGGTGACACAGCAGCCAACCAGAAAGACGCAGTCCCTGCCCACATGGAGCCTGCCACCAGTGCAGAAGACAGATGTTGGTGAAATAATTGCTTGAAGAAGCATGTAATAAAAGGCTCTGCATGGAAGGGGCAAGGTGCAGGCAATTCCTTTAGCAAAGAAGTACAAGGAAAGCTGTTGGGGGCGCCTGAGCTGAAACTAGAAGGATGGGTGGTGGGGGGCCAACCAGGCAAAGGAAGGGAAGGGTCGGGAAGGGCATTAGTGGGTGTAAAGCCTTCAGACAAGTCTCTAGAATCGGAAGATCAGAGAGGACTCTTGTGGCTGAGAAGCAGAGCCGAGAGGACAGTGACAGCACCTGAGGACAGAGACATTATCAGGAAACAAACCTGGCTGGGTCTTCATGGCCATGGATGAGATTGAGAGGCCTCATCCTACAGCAAGGAGAAGCAATGCAGTTTTAATTAGGGCTGGGGGAAAGACATTAAAAAACTTTTTTTTTTTTAACACACATACTCTCTCCTTTCCCCTCAATCCCCTGTTACAGATCACCTGTAACCTCTAATTTGATTTCTCTCTCTGCAAATTTGCTATTCCTAGGCATCTCATATAAGTGAAAGCACAATTTTCATCCGTATATGTTTTGCTTGTTCCACTGAGCATAATGTTTTCAAGGTTCGTCCCTGTTGCATCGTGCCTCCTAACTTCATTTTTTCTTATGGCTGAATAGTATTCCATTGCATGATGTACCACATTTTGTATATTCATTCATTTACTGATGGGCATTTGGGTTGTTTACAGCTTTTGGATATTGTAATGCTGCTATAAACATTGGTGTACAAGTATCTGTCTGTGACCCTGTTTTCACTCTCTTTGGGTATATACCTAGAAGTGGGATTACTGGGTTAAATGGTAATTCTATATTTAATTTTTGAGAAACTGCCTTATTACTTTCCACAGTGGCTACACCATTTTATATTCTTAAAAACAATGCATGAGAGTTCAAATTTCTCTACATCCTCGCCAACACTTATTTTCCTTAAAAAAAAAAAAAAAATAATAGCCAGGGAAGCGGGTTTGGCTCAACCAGTTGGGCACCTGCCTACCAAATGGGAGGTTCCAAGTTCGGGTCCTGAGGCCTCCAGAAAAAGAAGACGAGCAGATGCTGCCCCCACCGCAGTGAGCAGACACTGCAGCCCATGGGGAGTGGGTGTGGCTCAGGCCGTTGGGCATTCACCTCTCATGTGGGAGGTCCCAGGTTCAGTTCCTAGCACCTACTGGAGAAGGCAAGCAAAACAATAAGCAGACAAATGAGAGAACCATCTGGGGGGGGATGGTAAATAAAGAAAAATAAAGTAAATGAATCTTTAATAAAGAATAATAGCCATCATTGTAGGTGTGAGCCATCTCATAGTGGTCTTAAGTTGGATTTCCCTAATGGCTAATGATGTTGAGCATCTTTTCATTTATTTATTGGCCATTTGTATATCTTTTTTTGAAGAAATATCTATTGAAGTCCTTTGCCCATTTTTTGATTGGGTTGTTTGTCTTTTTATTATTGATTTGTAGGAATCCTTTATATATTCTTGATATTAAACCCTTATCCAATATATGGTTTGCAACTATTTTCTCCCATTCTGTAGGTTGTCTTTTCATTTTCTTGATAATTCCTTTTGACGCTCAAAGGTTTTTACTTTCAGCTATTGCTTCTTTTGTTGCTTGTGTTTTGGGTGTCATATCTAAGGATCCATTGCTGAATTCCAGGTCATAAAGATTCGCCCCCTCTCTTATCTTCCAAGAAGTTTATAGTTTGAATTGAAGCTTGTATATGTTGTGAAGTAGGGATCTAACTTCATTCTTCTGCACATTGATATTCAGTTTTCCCAAAACCAGTTGTTGAAGGAAATATTCTTGCACCATTGCATGTACTTAGCATCCTTATAAAAAATCAATTGGGCATAAATGTGTGGGTCTATTTCTGTACTTTTAATTCTGTTCCAATAATATGTTTGTCTGTCTGCATGTCAGTAGCACACTTATTTGATTTCTGCCACTTTGTAATACAGTTGAAATAGGGAAGCATGTGCTCTCTTGTTCTTTTTCAAAATAGTTTTGTTTTAGCTATTTGTGGTCCCTTGTTCCATATATACTTGAGGATCAGTTTTTCTATTTCTGAAAAAAAAAATGGCTGCTGGAATTTTAATAGGGATTTCATTGAATTTGTATATTGTTTTGGGTAATATTGACATATTAATAATGTCAGCTCTTCCGATCCATGAACATGGGATGTCCTGCCATTTATTTATGTCTTTTTAAATTTCTTTCAGTAGTGTTTTGTAGTTTTCAGTATACAAGTCTTTTGTATCCCTGGGTAAATCTATTCTTACATATTTTATTCTTTTTGATGCTATTGTAAATGGAATTGTTTTCTTAATTTCCTCTTCAGACTGTTCATTGCCAGTGTATATGAACACAAATGGTTTCTTTGTGTGTGTGTTGATCTTGCGCCCTGCCACTTTTCTCAATTCATTTATTAACTGTAATAATTTTCTTGTGGTTTCCTTTCAGTTTTCTATATATAAGATGATATCATCTTTGAATAGAGATAGTTTTAGTCTTTGCTTTCCAATTTGGACACATTTTAAATCTTTTCTTTGCCTAAATGCTCTGGCAAGAACTACTAGTACAATATTGAATAGCAGTGGTGAAAGCAGGCATCCTTGTCTCGTTCCTGTTCTTAGGGGGAAAGCTTTAAGTCTTTCACTTTAGAGTATGATGTTAGCTGTGGGTTTTTCATAAATGGCCTTTTATCATGCTAATAAAGTTTTCTTCTATTCCCATTTTACGAGTATTTTTTCAAGAAAGGGTGCAGGATTTTGCTGAATACCTTTTCTGCATCTATTGAGATCATCATGTGGGTTTTTTCCTTCATTATTTTTATGTGTATTAGCTCGATTGATTTTCGAATGTTGAACCACTCTTGCATTCCTGGGATGAATCCCACCTGGTCATGACATATATTTTTAATACGCTGTTGGATTTTGCTGGCTAGTATTGTGTGAAGGATTATTGCATCTATACTCTTAAGGGAAATTGGTCTGTAGTTTCCTTGGGTATCAGAGTAATGTGGGCCTCATAGAATGAATTAGGAAGTGTTCCCTCATCTGGAATTATTTAGAAGAGTTTGAGAAGGATTGGTATTAATTCTTCTTTAATTGTTTGGTAGAATTCACCAGTGAATCATGCCCCCCGCCAGATGTGTTCAAATCCTAACCTCCAGTCCTGTGGATGTGAGATCATTAGAAAATAGTTTCTTCAAAGGTGCCATTAAGATGAGGCCAAACTGAATCAGGGTGGACCTTAATCCAATATGATTGAAGTCTTTATAAATAGAAGGGAATTAAGATACAGAGAACCAGTAGAAGCTAGAGGAGGAGATAGAAAACAGATGGCTATGTAGGGAGGCAGAATTTGAGTTTTGAATTGTCAGCAAGCCATAAACCAGAATGCTACAGACTTTTTAAAGAACCCTGATTCTGCTGACATCTTGATTTTGGACATTGGGTCCTAGACTCTTCTTCAGTGGAAGGTTTTCATAACTGGTTCAATCTCTGAACTTATTACAGATTCATTGATATTTTCTATTTCTTCTTACATCAATTTGAGTAACTGATATATTTCCAGAAATTTTTCCATTTCTTCTAGATTATCTAGTTTCTTGGCCAATAATTGTTTATAATATTCTCTTATAATTGTTTTATTTCTGTAAGGTCAGTAATGTTATCACCATTTTATCTTCTGATTTTAATTATTTATATATTTATCTTTTTCACTGGCAGTCTAACTAAATATTTGCCAATTTTATTGATCTTTTCAAAGGGCCAAATTTTGTTCAGTTGTTTTTCTTTTCTCTATCTCATCTATCTATGCTCTAATCTTAATTATTTCCTTTTCTTCTGCTAATTTTGGATTTACTTTGCTCTTGTTTTTCTAATCCCTCAAGATGTAAAGTTAGTTTATTAATTTGAGATTGTTTTTCTTTTTCTAACACAGGCTTTCATAGCAATGAATTTCCTCTGAGCACTGCCTTTGTAGAATCCCATAAGTTTTGATTAATCTTGTGCCTTTGTTTTCATTTGTCTCTATTTTCCAATTTCCCTTGTAATTTCTTCTTTACCCCATTTTTTGTTTGAGAGCGTGCTGTTTAATTTTCACATATTTGTGAAATTTCCAGTTTTCTTTCTGTTATTCATTTCTGACTTCATTCCGTTAAGATCAAGGAGTTTACTTGTTATGACTTCAATATTTTAAATTTTATTTAGACTTTTCTTATGCCATAATGTATGGTCTATCCTAGAGAATGATCCATATGCACTTGAAAAGAATACGTATTCTGCCATTGTTGGCCGAAGTGTTCTATATACGTTGGTTAGAACTAATTGTTTTATTGTGTTGTTAAGGTCTTCCATTTCCTTATTAATTTTCTGTTTAGATGTTCTATCCAGGGTTGAAAGTGTTGTACTAAAATATCCAACTATTGTTGTACAAATGTCTATTCCTCCCTTCCCTTCTGTCAATGTTTGCTTCATATATTTTTGTGCTCTGCTGTTAGGTACATGTATGTTTATAATTGTTAAATCCTCTTATTAAATTGACCCTTTTATCAATATATAATGTTCTTCTTTGTCTCATGTAAGAGTTTTTTATTTAAAATCTATATTGTCTGATATTAATATATAGCCACCCCTGTGCACTTCTGATTACAACTTGCAAGAAATATTTTTTTCCATCATTTGACTTTTCTCCAATTTGTAACTATGGATCTAAGATATTCTCCTGTAAACAGCATATAGTTTGGTCATGTTCCTTTATCCATTCTGCCAGCCTCTGCTTTTTGATTGGAGTGTCTAATCCATTTACAATTAGGGAAATTACTGATAAGGCAAGATTTACTTCTGCCATTTTGCTAATTAGTTTTTGTAAGTCTTATAACCTTTTTGTCCCTCTTTTCCTCCATTACTTCTTGCCTGTTTGTTTAGATGATATTTTATAATGATCCATTATGAGTCATTTATATTTTTCTTTTGTGTAGTTTTTTTAAGGTATTTTTGTTATGGTTACCATGGGGATTACATTTAGCAGACTAAATGTTTTACAATTTAATGTGTGTTTATTCCAACTTGACTTCAATAGACCTCATATACAGAGTACCTATAGCCCTCCACCACCTCCTTTTATGTTGTTTATGTCACACATTTTATGTTTATGCATTGTGTGCCCAGTAACAAAAATTTATTAGTTTGTTAAGTATTTGACTTTCTAACCTTATGATAAGTAAAAGACAGCATTATAAATGTAAAATTAAATAATACTACCATATATATTTACCCATATGGTTAGTTACACCAAGATCTTTATTTCTTCATCCAGCATCAAGATACTCTACTGTGTCCTTTCCTTACAACAGGGAGGACTCCCTTTAGCATTCCCTATAATACAGGTCTAGTGAATGAACTCCCTTAGTTTTTGTTTCTCTAGAAATGTCTTAATTCTTTCCTCATTTTTGAATGACAATTTTGCTAGATATATTATTCTTGAGTAATTTTTTTCTGTTCAGTACTTTAAATATGTCTGTTAAGAAATTTGATGTTAATCTTAGTAAGAATCTCTAATATGGGACACATCACTTTTCTCTTGATGTTTTTAAGAGTCTATCATTTTCCCTGACACTGGACAGTTTGAACATAATGTGTCTTGGAGTAGCTCTGTTTGGGTTCATCCTGCCTGGAGTTTGTTGAGCATCAGATTTGTTTATTCATATCTCTAACAAGATTTGGAAAGTTTTCTGCCATTATTTGTTCAAATTATTTTTTTTATGTCTCTCTTATCCTTCTGGGACTCCTATTGGTATGCTTGCTGGTATCCCACAGGTTCCTCAGGCTCTATTTTTCCCCAGTCTTTTTTCTTTCTGTTCCTCAACCTGGACAATTTCATTTGTTTTTCCAAGTCCACTGATCCTTCCTCCTGCCCTCTCCAATCTGCTCTTTAACCCCTCTATTGAATTTTTCACTTCAGTTATTATTTATTTTTAAGTTCCAGAATTTCAATTAGGTTCTTCTATATAATTTCTATCTCATTATTGAAATTCTAATTTTGTTCACATATTGTTTTTCTGATTTCCTTTTGTTCTTTGTCCATGTTTTCCTTTCTAAGATCTTTGGTTGGTAATTCCAGACTGCAATTCCTCTGAAATATTTTCCATCAACTTCTTTTTTTTCTTGTGCTGAACCATACTTTCCTTTCTCCTTGTATATTTCATTTAAAAAAAAATTGAGAACTGGACATTCTGAGTATTCTGTTTTGGTTACTCTTTAAGTCTAGTTCTCCCATTCTTCAGTCTACCAGATTAAGGTAAAGAAGGGGGGTTGGGGGCAGGGGGGGTGAGAAAGGGAAGAAAAAAAGAGAGTGTGAAAAAAGAAAATAAAAAATACTAATAAACAAGTAAAATAACACCCCCCACACACACACACACCAAGAAATAAAGGAAAAACAATAATGGTGTACACTGCCAAAGCTATTGCTTTTGAGGCCAAAACCTAGGCTACTGTCTATGCTCACCTCTCAAGGATTCACTAGACCCAAAAATATAAAACAGATAGAGGACAAAACCAACAAATCAAACAAAAAGTAAGGAAAAGTAAAAGAGAAAGAGGCACACTGGTTCTTTACGTCCCTATAGATGCTGGTGTAAAGCCAGAAGATACTGTTTCTCAGAGAAACTTAGACTAGTACTGTGCTGGGACCTCAGGGATCTATCATACTAAAAACACAAGAAGGAGGAAAAATAAACCCACCATTGCAAAAGTGCACTAGGTCTTTAAGTCCTAGTAGATGCTGGTGTGAGGCCAGAAGCTACTGCTGCAGAAAGGGCTGGAACCAAGGTCAGAGTCTATGCCTTGCCCTCAGGGGTCTGCCAACCAGGAAACACCCACAAACAGCCAGAGAAGATGCACTAGCTCTTGATGGTGGTGGGAGGCTGGAAGTTCTGTTGCCCAGGGGGCTGACACTGACAGCAGCTTCCATATTGGTCCTTCATGGGTCCCCAAATTGACCTTGACCCTCATGCCCAACTTTTAGGGGAGGAGGTTTCCTGTGCCAACCCTGGCCCCAGCCAGCCACCCTGGGAATCCGGACTGCATTGTTGTAGCTGCAGCTGTTTCTGCAGCCCCTGCTGAGAGTCTGACTAATGTAGGCTGGCCATTGGTTCTTCCTTTCACTGGCATAAACTGACCTCTCCGTACCCTCTCGCTTCCTCTGGAACTCCAGTAGTTGTTCTAAACATGCATTCTGGTTCCAGGATTACCACCAACTTAATTCCAGTCTCTTTTTCTTCCTCCTCCACCATCTTGTGCCTGCACTCTCCTCGGGAGGATGTTTTAAATAGACCTCACTTGCTCCTGGACAGAGAAAACCTGGAGTGCCCACCCAAATTTCAAGCTCCCCTCAGGAACCTGTCATGTCTTTTTCTCTTAGCCTACTTTGGCTAAAGCAATTTACTTTTCACCCTAAAAGTATAGTATCAGACATGACCAGCGAGTTCATTATATTGAGAATTTATTATTTCCTTCAGTGCTAATCATTCAGAGGTTTCCAGGCCAGTTTTTTTGTTTATTTGTTTGTTTTCAGGTTGGCCATCTTGAAAGCCATTTTTCACTGATATATGACTTTCATTATTGGAGATATTGTTTCTCATTTCTCTGGGGAGCACATCCAGGAAAGCCTGTATGCTTGGGGACCCCAGGGAACAGTCGCTTATAGTTATTTTTCCTGTTGCATACCACCAGCCTTGAAAAGCTTGAGTGGCTTAATTTACAATTGCAGATTGGCTTCACTCCATCCTGTGAATGCACCAGCCACCACCTTTCCCCTGCCTTTAAAATAAGCTCAGTAACACCCTACTTTGAGGTGAAATGCAGGACTAACAGGGATAGTTTCCACATCACCCCATTTTATTGTCAGCATAACCCTGTTCACTAAATCTACAGTGTATGACTCAGCTCGGCTGACATTTGGCCTCTGGATATTGGGAAAATGGATAGTTAGAAATGAAGTAAGTTTAGTACCCTGGCTCTCCAGCCTCCTAAATTTGCTGCATAAAGTTTGGTGTCTGTTGACTCTTTCTTCCTTAAGCAGGCAAACTGCAGCCCCAGGAGGTAATAAAACAAATTTTAAATCTCACCCCAGGTAGAGGCCAGCTGGCTGCACTGTGCATTTGATTTCATACAAAATGTGAACAGGGTGGCACAGAATCCTCTTCTTAGCATTTGTCAGCACAAGGAGCTAAGCTGCAAGAATGGAATAAATTGGAGATTGATTTCTGCAGTTCCTTTCATTTGAAGAAATTTGCAGTCAATTAAGCTGTCCCCCTGCAGTAGAGTAGCTGCTCCTTTTAACCAACCAATGTCTGCAAATGTTACAGATGTTATTCCTCAGTTTTTCCTGAGTATACTGGTGTGGGGGGTTAGAGATAGGGGTGGGGGGCTTGGGGAGGGAGAAAGAAAGGGACTTTCCCTCCAGGCATACATGTTATAATTATGGTCACCAACAACCTCAGGAAAATGGGCAAGGTGGTACTACCTGCTAGGATTGTTGAATGGATTGAAAAAGGTAATTTATAATCTACCTAACACTGTGCATGACTCAAAATAGCTATTCAATAAATGACATTACTTCCAATGACAGCCTTGTTGAGTCCAGGACCAGGTTGGCAGGGTACGATTAGAAAGGTTAAAAACAAGGTTACGTGACCTGGACTCTAGGGCCTGGGAAACAAGGTTAAAACTAACCAAAGGAATAATCCTCAGGATCCTTCAGCTGGGCACAGAATTCAAATCCAAAGCATCCCACCTTTGCTTGGAGCCAGCAATTCCTTGCTGCAGTTCCAACCTCCTTACCTTATCCACAATCAGGCCAGGTAGACCCCGTTAGTCTCACCTTTCACTGCTTGCTCTTAACACCCTGCCTCAGCTTGGCAGGGATGCTTCTAGTTTCTGGAATGTTTTACCTTGTTCAAGTATCTCCTCTGAGCAAATGATTTTTCCCCCAAAGGTAGGAAAGTAGAAGAGTGAACAAAGGCAGAGGCTTGTGGTTTCTTTACAAGGCTTTTACTATTTTCCCTCTAGCTTATTATGGGGCCTGGACCAGGTGGAGGGCAGAGGAAGGGGGAAAGGACATAGGAGTTCTCTGGCCAATCTGCGTCCCTCTGAGCACTGATCTATGAAGAAGACTCTCCTACGTATGGCAGGTTAGGTCCACGCTACTTTATGGGCTTGTGTTCTAGTGCACAGAGAGCAGGACTGTCCCTCCCCAATGTTGCTTCCTTGGGGTGGCTGGCTGGAAGACGTTATGCTCTCTACTGGGTATGATGTGATGGGAAGAAGAGGCAGTGACCTTCAGAAGTTGGAATATGGTTCTAGCTGTAGAAAGCCCATCTGACTGGATATCTTGTGTAGACTTCCACTAGGAGGACAACGTGCCATTCAGTCTGTACTCGGGCACTTTGCCTTGATAGATGTCAGAAGCAGGTTCCCTGGAACAGACCCTGGGGTGGTCAGATTTGCATGCAAAATGTTTATTGGGGAAGGGTCTTGGCATCAACACCTGTGCAAGAGTGAGGGGAGCAGGACAGAGCAGGGGGAGGAGTTGACAGAGATGTGGTTACAATGGGGACCTCTGGGGTGGGGGGCCTCTAGAGCTGGGAACCCCCCTCCCCAGTGTGGTCCTTTCTGGAGGCAAGGGGACCAGGACTTTATGCTGCCCCTTAGCAGTCCTTGTGCTTTATAATCTTCATGTCAACTATGAAATGGGAGCAGAGTCTGTAAAAATACCATGAGAACATACTGTGATTCCTTTACGTGAAATAGATACGCTATTCCGCCTTTATAGCGATCTCTTGAATTGGTCATATTCCTTTCATCCTCACTGCTCCTGTCTTACCTTTCCCTGAGGCTACGATCACAGCCTGGTTTTCCTGATTCCCTTAAGTTCATCCTACACATCACCATCAGAGGTATGCTCTCTGAAATAGAAAAAAAAAAAAGAAAAGATATGCTCATGCTACTCCTTGACTTCAAATCTCTTGAGTAGCTCTCCAGTCACCTGAGGATGAAATTCAAACTCCTAATTATATTTAGGAGCCTACCTGAGCTGTCCCCACTTAAGACCACTCCAGCTTGCCTCTCACTCTCTATACTTCTGGACAGTGTACAATTATTGGAATGTACTATTGAATCTGTTAGCTTTTACTGTGTAACAAACAACACCAGCATTTAGTGGCTTAAAACAATAACCATGTATTTGGTTCATGATTCTCTGGATCAACAATTTGGGCTTGGCTCAGCAGGGAGATTTTTCTGGTCTTGGATGGAATTGCTCATCCCAGTGAGTGATTGAGCTTATCCTTAGTCAGCTGCTGAGGGGTGGCTAAATGTCAGCTAGGGTCGTGGAGGCTAATGGGGTCTGTTTCTCTCATCAGCCATCAGGTTATCTGGCCTTGTTCAAACATGAATAGTACCTTGAGGCCTAAGTTCAGAATTGGCACATAATTTCCACCAAATTGTATTTGATCAGCCCAGATTCAAGAGGTAGCAAAACAGCCTCTGTCTCTTCTTGAGAGGAGCTTCAGAGTCCTTGCAAAGAGTGTGGATAAGGGAGGGAAGAATTGTGATGTATCATAGCCATGTTCTCTTCCATTCCCCCTTCCTTTTTTGCCTAACACCTACTGTGGGTCAACCTTATTCTAGGAAGAAGATCACACCCCCTTTGCCCACACAGCCCCTTTACTTCTAATGTCAAGACTGTATTGCACAGTATTCTGCCTTTTCCTTTGGCTAGCTACACTACTAGAATCTACTAATCTTGAGTTCAAAAACCTTCTTTTTCTCTCTTTGTACCCCAGAGCCAGAAGGGTGCCTATCACATAATCAGTCCTTGGAATTGAACTCTACTTATTCAAATGGGTCAGTCCAAACTCCCTAGGAAGGAGCTGAGTTAAGACTAAAATTTAGGGTTTTTACACTCAGGCACCCTTGGTTTCAAACCCTGTTGCCAGTTGTGTGTACCCTCATCAGTTAGATGGCCTCTGTGAGCATCAGTCTCCTCACCTATAAAATTCAGATACAATAACCATTCTATAGAGTTTCCCTGAGGATTAATTGACATACAATGCCCTTAGCCCAGTGCCTGCCATACTAAGTGTCCAATAATTGTTTGATAATTGGGAAATTAGTTTCCTAGGCTGCTGTAATGAAATACCACACACTGGGCAGCTTGAAACAACAGAAATTTATTCTCTTGCCATCCTGGAGGCCAGAAATCAGAAATCAAGTTGTTGGTAGGGCCATACTTCCTCTGAAGGCTTTAGGGAAGAATTCAGGCCATTCCTCTCTCCTGGCTTCTGGTGGTTGCCAGCAATCCTTGGCCTTGCTTGACTTATAGAAGTCAAGGAAGTGCTATAACCTGTTTTTTCCCTATGTGTGCCTCTGTGTCTTCACCTGGTCTCCTTATGGCCTACAATAACCCGGACTGACCTCATCTTAACTTAACTAATTTCATCTGCAAAGACCCTATTTCCAAATAAAATTACATTCATAGGTACGTGGCATTAGGACTTCAACAGGTCTTTTTGGGGACACAATTCAACCTGCAACAATTGGTTTTGTAATAACAGTACACAGATCACAGCACATCCTAATTCTGTCCTCCCAGCCTGGCCATCCTCATATCTTTCTACCATGCTCTAGGCATCTCCCAACCTGCCCCATGCCACAGATCTGCTCCATTATTTCACCCGGTGATTAACCAGAGGGGTCACTTGGCCCCAAATATAAAGGCTCAACCACAGATATCCAAGCATAAATAACCTTGTAAGCACGCCTACCTGCTCATCTGTACTTACAGTACCTCTTAGACACAGTTGCAGCTTCACAAGGTGGACTGACAGATGCGTACACAATTGCACATAAACATGGTTATCCGCACATACGTGGCTAATATGCATGTATTACACGCTTGTCAGACAAATCAGATACTATGGCTTCTCCATGGACCCAGTTGCACAGAACACATGAATTCAGAGCTCACACAAATTCATTTTCTCTGACACAGCCACAAAGATAGAGACATTTGCTGTCAAACATGTAGTTATAGAGAGACAATCACAGGCCAGGACAGAGGCAGAGCCATGGACATAAACATACAGTCATTTGCAAATTCTGAGGGTCCTGTCCATATGAGGCAAAAGGTTAAGGGTTGGAGGAGAAAGGAAGACCTGGCCCAGGCCATTGCTTTTGGATGTCCACGTGCAGGCCTGGGGATTCACTACAACCCACACCCTCCTGTCCCTTCCAGACTCGGAGCCCCTCCTCTTTCCTTAGGCACTTTAGATCCAGGAGCTGCTGCAGTTTTCGCTTGTTGCCATGCCTCTAGGTCGCTGTGGGAGTGAGGCAAACTGGAGGGCAGTTGTGGGCTTGACCCCTTGGTGAACTGGGAGGACACCAGGGCAGTAATGGGAACGCAGGGGCTGACTACTCTGGGCAACCAAAAGGACAGAAATGCCATCCATCCATAGGCTGGAAACCATGCCTTCCTTGTAAACAATGGACATTTTATTGACGGCACAATGTACTTTTTCATCACTTCAGATGCATTCACACATAGATTGTCCTAACCGAAGCCTCAGATTGCTCCATTATGGAGCTGAATCGCCCATCCCTTTACATTTGCACAGAACTTTAAATCTGTTCAAAGTGCTTTCCTAGACATTCTTTCATCTGAGTCCTGAGCTTTTTTTTATTTTTTGGTAAATGAGATTCATATATTGCACATAATTTACATATTTTTCTATTCGTTTCCTGTCCCCTAATAAACCAATAGAATCTTCATAGTTGCTACCGTTTTTTGTAAATATATCCCACTCTGATTTTCGTTGTCTTCCCTTTGTCCCGCCTTCTTTCTCTGTGCTGCTGGTTTTGTTTTGGTGTATTTTAAGTTGTTTGTTTATTCAGGACAAGGGTGGGAGGAATTAGATGGGTATTTTTGGTGCGGTGATTGTTTTACCTTTCCGGGTTTTTCTTCTAATACATGCAGACTCTTACATATAGTCTTTACATATACAGCCTCCAGTTTTCTGTCCTGGCCTGAATCTTTTGAGTCTTTGATCTTCCTAGAGAACAGTCTCTAACTTAGACACTTTGATTGAGATTCTGAATGTTACTTTTCCATGTACTATATAGATTATGTAAAACAGAATGTGCCCAATATTATTCTATATTTTCTTATACATTTAATCCTCTCTGCTCTCTGCTAGCTAGGTGAAGTGGAAGAGCTTATATAAAGTCTCTGAACTTGATTTTCCTCATTGGTTAAGGAAGGCTAAGATCTACTTGGAAGGTTTGTTGCAAATATTAGAACTGACAAATGTATGATCCCCGGCACCTTACACATGGTAGATGCCTAATATATTTTTGTGATAGTAGTTGGTGGTGACGGAAGCAGTGGACTGAGACGAAAATAACAGTGGTGTAGAGCTCAGCCTTCACAACTTCATAAGGGCATCTCCAGCTGATGGACCCAAATTTAACCCATCCTTGCTGTTGAACATTTAGGCTCTTTTCCATCTTGCCCTTTATTTTAAAAAGTCCCACTAAACCTCTTCCTGCTTATAGTTTTATTCTTCTTTTGAATTTCACATTTATATATATGCCAAGGAGTGAAATCACAAAGGGAAGGGATACATACATTTCTAAGGCTCTCAATAAATGTCGCCCAATTGCCTTCCCCACCTGGGTACTATGAGTTTGCACTCCCATCAAAATCACGAGACTGGTTATTTATGGGAACTTTCATAGAATTAGCAGGTCTTTTATTTCCTGTTTGATTTTTCTATGTAAATTTTCCTTTAAAACAAATATATATATATGTCTATTTACATCTAGTTCTAGCTCTAAATAGAAACATATATATACACGCACATATTTATCTAATTACAGATATATACACATCTAGATCTTTGTGAGGAGATAGATGTATATTTTTATGGGACCAGTCATGGTTTGTAACTATCATTTGCCAAATGATCTTGGTGGGGACCTGTTGGTCCACTTTGAGATGATTACTTCTGTTGCTAAACAAGATAATTTTATTTAGTAAGTGACATTAAATGAGATCAGTTTATTATGTTGACAATGATCTTGCATTTCTAATTCTCTTTCAATCTTCTGGTCAAATTAAGAAGAGAGCCTCAGCTTGGTGCTAATACCCCTTTAACACCCCTCTGCCCTTTCTTATCTCCCTTTTAAAAAGAACAGCTTTCTTCTATAGGCAACCCTTTCTAGCTCGAATTTTATAGCATCATTTAGTCTCCCTCCCGCATGGTTATTTTTGTTTTCTTTCTTTTTATGGCAAGTGATACCAATACTTCATCTAAAATAATAATATAAAGTTTCCTTTTAGCATGTTATTTATTTAATGAAAAAGGTGAGTTACTGATAAAGCAAATATCATGACAGTGTTATTCCCGTGATCTAAATTTTGGAAATAGTACTTGGGAAGTACAGTCCAAAATAAGCACTAGCAAAGGGTCCTTTAAGGACCATTGACTACAAATGCCCATGAAAACTGACATAGATTTGGACTTCGATCATCTCTTTGTCCCTACTCATTGTGACTATAAGGACCTTGTCGTCTACTGTGACGGAATTGCTTTCCTGGTGAGCTGTGTGGGTTCCTGACCAGGTGAGCCCCTCACTCGCGTGGCAGATGGAGAACATCAATACACAAGCGCTGGAGGATGTACAAATCAAGACTGGCATTGTGAACAGAATGATTCAGAAGATTGGATTAAATAGCTAATGATAGTCATTGCAAATCACAATGTCAGCTTCAGTATGAGTCTAATGATGTACTTTCTCATGCTAATGAGGCTGGATGGAATAAAATTAACAATGTCCAAACAGCTGATTGCTTTCACTGTAAGGAAACCATACCGTAGAATGGACTGATACAGCCCTTCCTCGGGGAAGTTTAATCAATTGATTTTACTTTCTTTTTTAGGATATATTTAAATTTGCAAGAACTTCTCCAGTCCCGAGACAAAAGAGGTCCATTGTGGTATCTCCCATTTTAATTCCAGAGAATCAGAGACAGCCTTTCCCAAGAGATGTTGGCAAGGTAAGTCAGACAAATGGCAAAAGCACAATTTTATTAAGAGATGGGGACACATGAGGCAAGCTGACTGTGATTGTCCTGGTGACCAGATGGAATTAGCCTCAATTCCTTTACAATCAGGGGCCAAACGGTTTTGAGAAGAAAGGAATTTAAAGAGATCATTAAGAGAAAAAAAAAAAGGTAGGAATTTGGAAAAAATGAGAAGAAAAGGTTTGAATGTCATAACTTGGATATCTACATGGTAGATAATGATGCTGAAGTTATGCCAGGAAGATGTTGTTCGTTAACAAATGGCCTTATTGCTTTTATAGATGATGAGCCAGGTAGGACTCCTTGGAGCAGCCGCATGTTGATATGTGGTCTTTTTATTGAGACTATAGTTTTCAAAAGGGTAGGTCCAGGAGTGGATGTGGCTCGAGCGGTTGAGCTCCCGCCTCCCACACGGGAGGCCCTGGGTTCTGTTCCCAGTGCTTCCTGAAAAAACAAAAACAAACAACAAGCAAAAGAAATGAGAAAACCAACTCAGGGAAGCCGATGTCTCTCAGTAGCTGAGCTCCGGCTTCCCACATACGAAGTCCTGGGCTCAATCCCTGGTACCTCAAAAAAAAAAAAAAAAAAGTGTAAGTCCAGGAATATAATTGGGTCAGCTTTCTAAAGACTAAACCAGCTCAAGGATACTAAATCATAATAACCAAATCCAGAAAATATTATTGCATGACTCAAAACAATATTTTTTTCCAGGAAGAAATACTCATTCTTAAATGTGCCGACTATGGATGTTGCCTTCTCTATTTGCTCCGTTCTTATAGGAAAGTCTACGTGGTGAATCAAATTATAACCAGATAGTCTTTCTGGTGAGCCTGGAATTTCAACAATGACAATTAATTGAATGAATGACCTTATTTCCTGGTGTTATTGAGCTAATAATTCATCCATTAAATAAATATAAAGCACTGTTATATGACAGACTGAAAGCTTGGGACTGGATAAATATAGCTGTCAACAAGAAGCTGACTCCCTGTTGTCAGTTTATATTCTAGTGGGGGAGACAGAAATTTGGATAAGTAAATAAACAAGAAAATTGCAGAGATGACAAATGTTATACAAAACAGAAGTACAGGGTCATGTGAGAAATAGCAGGACCAGAAGGAAAGCGGGGAGGGAAGTCTACACGGATAGCCGGGCAAGCTGGCCAGAGTTGCTGACATTGAGCAGACCCTGGAAGCCTGAGAAAGGGCAGCTGTGAGAAGAGCTGGGCAGGCCACATTCTTGGCAGAGGAATCTGGTTTTCAAAGGCTGGAGATGGGGAAGACTGCAGCATATTTGAGGAGCAAAAGCGTGGGTGGCCGCAATGTGGCAAGCAAAGTAGAGAGTGGCAAGAGCTGGGTTCAGAGAGGCCAGCAGGTCACACGGATCCTTGAAGGCCATGGTGGGGGAGGTGGGATTTCAAATAAAGTGTAGCAAGAAACCTCTGGAGGTTCACGCAGGAGAAAAGTGTGTGTAGGAAGGTGGCTCTGGGGGTCTTGCAGAGCAGGGCTTGTGGGGAGGAGCAGTAGGGAGGAAAGGAAGCAAAGAGATCCACTGGAGGAGGGTTTGATGCTGGACTGGGCAAGGGATGGCGGTTATCAGAAACCGGTTTCTACTGGACAGTTAGAATCAGCGATAATCCAAGGTCTTGGCAGGTTCTAATACTTGGGCTTTTTAAACTGCCATTGTGCCAACGATGCTTTTCTTTGGGCAGAACCTTCCCAGGAGCCCATAATAGAGTAAAAAGGAAGCAGAGCTGCTCCAAATGGAGAGGAGGACGTGGGGCCAGCGGGCCTCCTGCACAGCCCTTGCCGCCGTGATGGTCCTTGTGTAGATTTCCCAGGACACAGAACGACTGCCTGAAAACGGCTGTAGCCAAGCGCAGCACTTGCCAAGGGTCCCAAGTCCTGGACCCCAAACAGTTTCAGAGACTTGAGACCCACCCTGGCCCCTTGGAGCTCCTTTCCAAACCCTCGCGGTGCATCAGAATCACCAGGGTAGTGAAAAAGTACAGGTGCCAGAGCCCCACCCTCGCAGAATTGAGTCCATTCCTTGGGGACTGAGAACCGGGCATCGGTGGGTTTTTGTTTTATTTTGTTTTAGGAGGCACTGGGGATTGAACCGGGGACCCTGTCCATGCAAGGCAGGCACTGGACCACTGAGCTACCACACTCCCCATCAGGGTATTCTAAAGCTCCAGATTACCCTGATGAGAACCACTGGTGTACACCAGTGGCTATAAAAGTATAAATACGCTTTACCTTACTGTGGGTTCCCCCAGGAGCAGACTCTGAGTCCAGAATTCAAATGCAGGTCGTTTATTTAGGAAGTGAAGAGAATACTAAGGGAATGACGAAGTGAGAGAGGACAGGGAAGGCAGCCGGGGACGGGGGGGGGGGCGCGTTCATCCAGCCAGCTACCTCTGTGGGGTGTTATCCCTGGGGACACTCGAGGAACGGAGGTGAAGCACCCCCAGGGCCAGCCCACCCAGGGGGCCCAGAGCTGGGGTATTTATACACCGCCTCCCATCCCTCATTGGTTGAGGGCCACTCCCGGGAGTGCTAATTCCCTGGCACCCTCAGCCGGCCCAGTACTGGGTGCACAGGAGAACAGCCTTCTGAGGCTCGGAGTGAGCCTTCAGGCAAAGAGGTGCTGTTTGGCAGCTGGAGATCTGTGCCGTGCACTGAAAAGGTGAAGTCCAGGGGGCAAGGGGACAGGTCACTGACAGATTCTGCTCTACCGCTAAACTTGATATGAATCACTTTTGATTTGGGGGCTAGGATTTCCAGCCTCGTACTTGCCTAAAGCACCTGGCAGAGCTGGTCACTCGATCACCCTCTGCTCCCATTGCATTTCCTGAACTTTCTTGTGTATGGTGCCTTTGAATTCCACTGTACTTTCCTCGCTCCATTAATAAGTACCTGCTGCATCCTAGGAGGGGAAAAAAATCTCTCGAATTCAATCCAATTCTTGTCAACAAGCATATATGCAGTATCTTCTGTTTACAAAGCACTGTGCATGGGGCCGGGGATTTAATAGCAAAGGAAACCAAGAGAGTCCTTAACCTCATAGGATTACTGAATAATGGAAAAAGTCGTCATACATTTATTATATGACGGCTACCATGCTAAGCACGTTTCATGCATTATGTTGAATTCTCATAATCTAACAATCCTACAATAATCTTCCAGCATTCCAAATGAGGGCGATGAGAACTCAGAGGGATGAAGTAACCTGTCCAAAGTCACACAGCCAGTTAGTAGCAGAGGCAAGTTTTGTGCCAGCTCTTTGAGATTTCAAAGTTTGTGCCCTAAATCAGTTTGCTCAGGGACTGCTAAGCTCAGTTAGAGAATCCTCTGGAATAAAATATCTTTGCTGACAATTGCTCTCTTTAAAACAGCATTAAAATTAAGTGTAATTCTTTGGAAGATGGTAGAGGGATGGATCAATGGATAGATAAATTACAAAGCAAACATAATGAAATGTTAATGGTAGAATATAGTTGATGGGAATATGGGTGCTTCCTGTAAAATTTTTTCAATATTCCTGAGTGCTGGAAAATTTCATAATAAAATATCAGAAAAATTAAGTGTAATTAAATATAAAATCATAAAAGACACAGGAGTTGACATACTGGCACAAAAGCACTTTTCTTTGTTTTTCATTTCAAGAGGGTGAATGGAGACTAAGTATCTGTTTCTTGATTTTTTTGGTGTATTGTATCAATCTGAAAAAGAATAAAGACATCAAAAGTAAGCTGCTGCTGTGAATTTGCCCTCTGTGGAGAGTTTTTCCCAGTTGGGGGCCGTGATGCTCGGAACTGCCTACCCAAGGAAGGCTACCCGGGTAGGTCGAGGGATTAGAAAAGTATTGACTGATGCACGATTTATCCCTCTGTCAAATAATTAATTAGTTGGTAAATAGCTAAATTACCAGAAAGTGGGGGGTATTTCTCTGTCATAAGAGGGAATCATATTACAACTCTGATGTTACTCGTTGCTGCTCACTTAACCAGCTGGATGGATGGACCAACAGACCTTTGGGAGACAGCTCAGACGTGCTCGGCCACGGGAGAATGATTTCTCTCACCCACCCCACCCCCTACACACGCACCTTCACACCCTCCCCTTGTTCCTCTGTGCTTTTTTTCCATGGTACGTTCTGCCCTAGAACCTCTCAGTGTTTCTGAAGAACAGGTAAAACACATGTTCATGAACACACATCCTCAAATCTATGGTTTTCCTTCCTTTTCTGAATTCTAGATAGCGAGGAGGATCTGAAAGTGTGTACCCTAGAGAGAAATGTATAGTTCCCAATATGTGCTTTGTATTTTTTAATTCTGTTTCAAAGTGTGACTATATTCAAATTTGGGCCATAAATAATTTCTCAGTTTTACCAACTTTTTACTGATAAATATTTGATTGCATCTTTGGGGATTTTTGAGTTTCTTGGGCCCCATGGATTGAGAGCAGGGCACTTAAAATCTGTGAGGCAGCAAGGAGGTCTTTAGGAGCCGTATTTTATTCTGTTTTATATTAAGTTTGAAAGACACGTCATTTATGAAATGCTCATTAGAGATTCTACTTTCATCACGATCCCTTTTCATCAAAACCAATGAAAGTATATTTTACTGAAAATCCTTTTTTTATATCCCCTATAAATTGGTGGAATGGGCGTTTAGAAGGCCAACTTCAACCCAGGATGGAAGAAATATGTCATTGGGCCATGTGTTCTTCGTAAAGGGAATCAACAGAGATCATTAGACCAACTCACGAAAACCACTGAACCAGGACTCTGCTTTGATTGTGTCGTGAATGGAAGTCACACACGAGGGTGATTTATGGCAGCTCCTAAAGATTCCTGAGTCCCAGGCACATCGTTTATTGGAGGTCTCCCCACATGAAGGTACTCAGCACCCTCTCCACCCATGCCCACCTTTGCTAAGAGGTGCCAAGGAGTTCAATGGTGCTGGAATCGAATTCAATTTACTGTATTTGATAGTCATTTGCATTCCTCTGAGAACCCATGGGTGCCATGCTCCACCCTTGGGAGCTGAACCAGAGAGCTGATCCTGGATTCCTCCCACTCTCCCAGCTTACCCACCTTACTGAAATGGAGACCTAGCTTGCCTCGCTCCATCCTATTGTCTGAAGTGATTTATTAACCTCCCCGCTTTGGAAATCCATTATGTCACACTCTTTATTCAAGTCTATCTACATGCTCTCTTCTCAGAAATTTGCATCCTTTTATTTTCCCCCTTTTAAAGCAATTTTACTCAATAACTAAAACTTGCCATCAGCTAGCACATGGGAGAGAAATTAGATTCCTGGGGATCTAAGATGCCTGGAGGTCTAGTGCTCATGAATATCAGAGTTTATTTCTACATTTGGCAACTCCACTCCCACATATACCTCTCCTGACTCCATGCCTTTGAACTCTGCTGTCTTCGTGGGACACTCCCTCTTCACCCTCACTCCATGGTATCTGCCCAAGTTTACATTCTAAGGGGGTACTGTCCAGTAGAACGTTAACATCATTGCAGAAAGTTCTAGATCTATACTGTCCAATGTGGTACCTCAGAACCACATGTGGCTGTTGAACACTTGAAGAGTGGTTAGTGTGACTAAGGAACTGAATTTTAAAATTTATTTAATTTTAATTTTCATTTCAATTTAAAAATTGAAGCCCAAATTTCCATTATTAGAAAACGTTTAAGTATGTTTGGAGCAACTTGGACATGTGAATCTACCTTTTCAACTATAAACTTCATAAAAATTTCAAAACACAAATGAAATATTTCCACTGAAAAGTTTACATCCAAATTGAGATGTACTGTAAGTATAAAATACATACAGATTTCAAAGACTTACTACATGGGCAAGAAAGAATGTGAAACATTTCACTAACAATTTTTATACTGATTCCATGTTGAAATAAACATATTTTAGATATATTGGGCTAAGTAAATTATATGCTTAAAATTAATCTCATGAGTTTTGTTTTACTTTTTTTAATTTGGCTACCAGAACATTTAAAATGATTTATATGGCTCACTTTATCTTTCTTTTGGAAAGTGCTGGTCTAAAGTCTATTTCTGATACAGTCTCCTCCAAGGAATTTTTGTTCAGTTTCCTTTACAGATCATTTATACCTCCTTAATGATACTTAATATGGTTTGAGGAGGTGTATGGTTCTTTTATACTTCTTTATTTTCCCATTAATTCATGATCATAATCCATCAAGTATAGTGGCCCAGAAGCAGGCTCAACACATAGTAGGGGCTAAAATATACTTTGACTTGAATTCTCGCCAGGTCCGTGGCTGGTTGGAGAAGTCATTCACTGGGTACTGATTAATTAAAGCAATCAGAGCTTGCTTTGTTGTTAGAATGGATTTAACAGACCATTATATGATCGGTCTGGATATTTCCCACAAATTTTAATTTTCCACAATGGCAGTGAGGCCACCAGATAAACTGCTTGGCAGTCAACGTTATAATGGGCTGTGTGTGTCTGTGTGTGTGCACACATATGTATGTGTGTGTTAGAGTGTGTGTAAAAAGAGAGAAGAGGGAAAGAGAAAGGGAAGAGAAAGCCTGTATATCTGGACTTCTCGACATGCTGTGATATTTTAATTCTACTTAAATAAAAAGTTAAAACTTTTATCTTTATTCACATTTGAAAATTGTTCATTCTAATTATTTTACTAATTCTAATAAGGCTTATATTCACCGTTTGCAAGACTTGCCCTCCTTCTGCAAAGTTTAATTAATGATAAAACATAATTGAGTTGTTTTGGTTCTTTGCCAAATACATATGTACGCAAAAATTCCCCCCATGATATACATCCAGCAAATAAATGCATCTGAGCCTATGGAGGAAACAATATTTTCAGCCTCGAGTTTATCACCCTTTCAGTTCTCAATTTGAAAGGTTTCTAGGGCTTTATTGTTATACACATTTGGCCTCAGACTGAATTTATGTTTAATTATCCATAAACCTCAAAGAATCTGGCATTGCAGCTTGAATTAGCATCCTAGGCTTGGGAAATTTTTAAATACAACCAGAATCTTCAACACCTAATAAGTGTCAGAATCAAGTTAAATATGGCTTTCTTTGTTGTTCTGTTTAGCTTTTATACCAATCCTATAAAGCAGTTAATACCATACCCATTTCTCAGATAAGGAAGCAGAAGTCAAGAGAGATTAAGTAATTGCCCAAGTAACCCAGTTAAAGAGTGGAATGTTGAAATCCAAACCCAGGACTCTTCAATGTCAAAGCAATGATCTTTCTGCCATAACACACAAGAAGGTTTAAAGTTTCCGTGGGTCTTTACTGTTTGCAAGTCACACTCACCTGGATTGTTATTTGGTTCTCACAATACTCCGAGAAGTAAATATCATATCCCCGTTGTACAGTTGAGAAAACCGAGGCTCAGAGGCATCGGACAAGTTGAGTCCGTCTGCTGTACAAGTTGAGTTTCTTTTGTGTTGCCTCCTGCCGTGCATCAGGGCTCCAGTGGCTTTCAGAAGAGCATGTGGCATGGGTTAAAGAATAGGCTTTATTGGAGAAAGGAGGAAACAAAGAGAAAAACATACAGAATGATCAGAATCTCAGAATTAGCTAAGATTTTAGATACCAAAAGGCAGATGCCTAGGGCAATGGTATACTGGTAAATCAGCTCTCTGGGGGAGGGAAAAAAAGTCCTGATTTGCAGTGTTTGCTCCTTTCTTTGTTGTAAATACTCCCACAGTTGTCAATTTCAAGCTACCAATGTTGAGCTATGCCTGAATATTTAATAGTTGGCTTTCCTGAAGCAGTATGAGCTGGTTCCGGCACCCCACTGTTCTTGGGACCCACGGAACGTGACGCTAGAGGGCGAGGGCAGAGATACGTTGTCCTCATGGGAAGCGATGCTGGAGTGGGGCCCTTCAGTTTGGGGAGTGGGCATACCCACCTACCCATTCACCCCACGTCCAGGCTATCCAGGGTGGACACTAAGAGCCCTTTTTGGAAACTCTGCTCCTGGCATCACACTGGGTAACTTGTCCAAGGTCTCACAGCAGAGCAGAAGCAGTCGTAGAACCTTTGCTCGTTAGCTCTGCCACACGCCTGCTCCTTCACGAGGAAATCCCTTAAGTCTGTCTCCAAGGTGGACAATTTCTGTGGCAATTGTCCCAATTCTACCTGGAAAATGAGGAAGGAGAGAGAAAATTCTCTTTGAAGTGAGGAAGACTGAGGTTCGCCTCACCAGCGTTTATTTGACGTGCTTATTTGCTCATGGGGGAAGGCCAGAGGTCAGGTCTTAGTTTAGCAAACAGACCCCCGTGTTGATGGGCAGTAAGCGGCTTTCTTGGCTGCTGAGAACAGCCACTGTCTCGCTTCAGACAACGCTTTTTTTTTTTTTTTAATCTCTGCTGACAGCCTGTTCAAATGGAGCCGCAAGGAACAAAAGTAAAAGCAGAAAGGGCCAACTTTGGAGTAATTAAGAGATATCACTGCCTGTTTTTCTCGGTGATGAGGCTACAGCTGACTCGGCTGATAAGGGCCTTGGAGGAGCGGGCACAGGGCTCAGTGGCGGGTGGCTTAGCCCTTTCGTGGCCAGACTTGCAGCCCCAGCTTTGAAGAGGATTGAGGCAGAACTAGATGGAGCTGGAAACAGGCCAATAGCGGGGTTTCTGAAGAGGGGAGGGGATGAATCAAGAGCCCCCATCCCCCTTTATTTCCTTTTCTGGGTTAGGACTGATGTTGGTTCCCAAACGTGAGTCCCGGCAAGAGGCCTCAGTGTGGGGCTGAGTCACGGGGAATGAGGCCTCCGTGGAAGCAGTAACCAGGGATATCGTGGACACTCAGAACCTTTGCTCCAAGTTTAAATGTTGCCGTCTGCGGCATTTCATTAGAGATGCTGGTGTTACCTGTTGCATTTGGTGATTTTGATCAGGAGATAAAGAAAGTGCCCAGGCATAGGCCTGTTGGGTAAGCCAACACTCTTCCTAGGCTGCAGAAATGGGCCTCATTCAATCATTCATTCATTCATTCAGAAATATTTATGTCCCAGGCACTGCACCGGCCACTGTTCATGGCTTCTCCTTCAAAGGAGGGAGAGAGCTATAAATGGACAGTTATTTTCCATGCAGATAAACACTATGATTGGGGCCAGCAGGAGCATGGGGAGGTTGGGAAGGCAGAGGAAGTATTTCCCAGGAGGGTTCCTGAAGGATGCATAGCAGTAGGTGAGGTGAAGTTAGAATGGGAAGAAGGAGGATGCTCTAGGGGGTGGGAAGAGTATGATCCAATATCTGGAGGCTAGAGATGATGTGTCTGGGGAACTGAAAATAATTGAATACGATTGCAGCATGGCATAGGGGAAGGTAGTCCTCACAAATAAAATGAGGGAGATGAGAGAGGGCTAGAAGATGATCAACCATCAAAGCCGCTTTAAGGAGATTGAACTTGATTCTCCAGGTGACAGAGGGTTTTAAGTTGGGGAATGCATGACCAAGTTTGCATTTTTGTAAGATTAGTCAGGTTGCAGTGGGTAATACTGGAAGGCTGAGAACACCTGAGGCAGGGGCAACAGGGAAGGAGGCTGTGACTGCAGACCAGGTGGGAGGTGAAGAGGGCCGGCCAAGGAGAGATAAGGTGGAACTGCAGAGAAGACAAAGTCAAGCGCCTCTGCAGGAGAGGCTGGGTATCATGCACCGGTGAGTGGATGGTGAACAATGAAGGAAGGAAAGCAAGGTTCCTTCTTAGCTAGGAGCATCATGCCTCTGTAGGACTGAAGAAGTTACCCTCAGATGTAACTCTGTACTCTCTCCTGAAGGTTTAGCTTTCCTATGCGACAGCAGATCCTGAAACTAATCTTATTTTCATCCTCTTCCCCAATTCTTGGTCTGAGGCTGCTGTGAAATGAAAAAGAAACCCTCCCAGAGTAGAGAGATCCCCATCCATATTGTATGGAAGTGGGTGGTACAGGTTAGGTGTGTGGCAGTTTGAAATTATTTCATGAATCTCAAAAAGGGAAAGATTACATTTGTGAATTAATTCATTCCTGTGGGTGTGAGACCCTTTCAATTCGGGCATCAGTGAGGCATGAGTCAGGTTGAGTCTTTGCCCACTTGCTGGGTCTGATATAAACGGAGACACACAGGAAAAGAGAGCTCTGCCATATCTGATCTGGCCATGTGAGAGAGAGGACCCCAGTTTCACCCACAGCTGAGCTACAAGGAGGGAAGCCCCTGAGGCTCAAAGAGCCGAGGCCCAAGGAGAGATGAGCCATATGCCTGATAGCTGGCAGCTGAACTCGGGAAGAAAGTGGAGCAGCCAAGACTGAGGGAGGAGGCCTGGTAAGAGACAAGCCCCATAGGGTGCTCACAGCTGAGCTCGGGGAGCTGGGCTCTGAGAGACGGTGAACCCAGAGGGGAAGGCAGCAAAGATTGGCCGCCATCTTGGTTCACCACGTGGCAGCCAACTTTGGTGAGAAAGCACCTCTTATGGTTGGACCTTTCACTGCCTTGGGACTGTAAGCTTTTACCATAAATAAATCCCTTTTATAAAAACCAGCCCATTTCTGGTAGTTTGCATCAGCAGTTCTTTGGCAAACTAAAACAGATGGAGAGCTCTTCCTTTAAGGAATGGGTTAATTTTCCACCAGCAACATGTTGTGGGAACACCAGGGTTTCAGACACCTTTTCCTGGTATTGTCCCTGATTTAAACACGAACACTGACAGACATGTGCCTAGAAATTTTACTTCAGTCCTTCTTTTCTGTGGATGTGAATTTTTTTCTGCCAGCTCAGAAATTCATAACAGCTGTGTTCACTGTTGGTCTTCTAGCCTCAGATTCATTCTAAATACATCCCTTCTTAGTAATTTCTTCTTTGAATCCTGATGTTTTGAAAGGCATTAGTATACACAATTCACATGCTCTGTGTCGTACAATTTTTGGTTCATTTATTGACAACTTGTAATTCCTCACAAGTGGGCTTTTATTTCATTGTTTGCATCTGGAAATAATTCCTAACATGCTGCCAGATAAAACTCTTTCTTTTTTAAAATAACTTTTATTATTATATTTTTTTATAAGAGGAATACATGTTCATTTTAGAAACTTTAGCAAAAAATGCATTAAAAATAATATAAAAATCTCCCCAAGTCCTGCCACTTGTGATAACCACTCTTGATATTCCAGGGCAATGCTTTCCAAACTGTAAAGTGCTTACAGATCCTCCAAGATCCCCAGAGATTCAGATTTCATAGGTCTGGGGTTGGGCCTGAGATTTAACATCTCTAACATGTGCTCTGGTGCTGCCACACTTTGAGAGACTCTGTCCTAGACATATACCTACCCACACACAACCATCTGACCCTCCTAGATTTTCCACTCACTGATGTCTCAGAAACATCCTCCACATCCTCAAGTATCTTTCCTCCACATCGTTTTGTAAAGGGAATGTATACACCATTGTTGAGTCCCAGCAGTTTTTAATTTGGGGCTCACAGATGCCGAAGGGGTCCAGAAATAGACTGGTTCCCTTTCTAATCAGATGTGTCTTATTTCTTGCATATAAAATACCATTCTGAGAAGGATGCCATCTGATTGAACAGCCAGCCAGAGGAGTCCCTGGCACAAAAATGGTTAAATGATTAACCATCTTTTAGACTGTCCACCATGATTGACATTTCGTTGTTTCTCTCTAACATTTCACATTTGTAAATTATATTGCTATCACAACCCCCATTCTTCTAAATTTTTGTATGTACACACATATATGGATATGGATGTAAATAAATAGAAGGCATAGATATTCACCTTATATGCACCTTCAACCCACAGCCAACCTGTCAAGAGCTGGTTTAATAGCACATCTCAGGAAAATAGCAAGTGACTCACTCCCACCTGGGATGGACTTAAATCTGCTGTGTCCCTGTGCCGATGAAACCTTTGTTCGTTTCCTCTTCTTCTCTGTGTCCATCTGAACCACTGGCTGCTCCCTCCACACACCCATATTGCCTAAGTATAGAGCCCCTTTGTTCTCAGTATGTTGTGCAGCTGTCATCTGAGGCAACATAGCCTAAGCCTGTTGAGGATAAAACATGCTGCTAATTGTTTATGCAGAAACAAACACACAAATAAGCCGGCCTTGGGACAGGAGGACCTTGGCTCTGGGACTGTGAAGGAACACACCTGCAGCGTTCTAGTACCACTAAGGGGCCGCTGTCATGCTCACCTGCTTCTCACTCTCATCATTAAACGCGACCTCATTTGCACAGCTCTTCACTAACACTAGGACTGACCTTTACTAGAAGGGAGCAGGGCTCAGTGCAACGTGTGCCCAGTTGCTAATTCTCCAAACGGTTCTGCAAAGAATGATAAATAGGCTTCTCCAATGACTTCAAATGGTAAAGCTGGGACTTTAAAAAACTTTTTTATTAAACTGTAAAATATAGACAGAATGATGCACAAATCAGAAGTTACAGCTCAATGAATTTTCACCAACTGAATACACCCATGAGATGAGCATCCAGATCATGAAACTGAACATGGCCAGGTCCCAGAAGCTCCCTATGTCCCCTTCCAGCCACTAACTACAAAGTCCCCCAGGGTAAACAATCATCTAACACTGTGAGTTAGTTCCACTGTTTCGTCCTTCATATAAATATTATCATTCAGCTTGTATTTTGGGTCTTGCTCTTTCACTCAGTATTACATTGGTGAGATCCATCTGTATTGTTAGGTACATTTACAGAATCAGTGCTGTATAGTATTCCATTTTCTGAATACACCACATTTGTTTCATTCTGCTATTCAGGGGAATATGGATCGTTTCCACTTTGGAGCAATTAAAAATAGTGCTCAGTGAACATTCCTGTACATGTATTTGGGTAAGCATACATATACATTTCTGTTGGGAATATACTTAACAGTAGAATTGCTGGGTCACTCTCAGTAGATGATGCTAAACAGTTGCCAAAGTGGTTTTACAGAAGCTGAGGTGTTATGCATCACTCCGAATTCACAATACATTGTGGACATGAATAGGTATAAGATGTCATATTTATTCGTTGTTGTTTTTTCTAAAGAAAAGTAGATCTGTTTTTTTCTACTCAAGTTTGATAGCTGTCAATATCAGTCAGGACAGGAGCCTGCTCTTTCTCTTTGGCTCACACAAGGACCTGTTGCCTGAGCAGTAAGGAAACGGAGGTTGTCACTGATTCTCCCTCTGTGTTGATTCTCATGTATTGGTTCATTCAAAGGAAGCAGACCCTGCTAGAGCCTTCTCCCTCCCACCCCCAAGATCCAAAGGACAAGGCAATCTTTAATCCAGTTTTAGGGGAGTTCTTGGCCAAACTTGGGGCAATTTCCCATTATCAACAGGCTTTTGTTTAATTTAATAGGCTATTTTTATAAGTCAAAGAATGAAAAGTTCAGGACCTCAAGAGACAGATGTGAAGTTGAAGGATTTTCCAATAAAGTTTATTTTCTTTTGTAATCAAGATGCCATTAATAAACACCAGATATTAACCACACTTGTTTCTCCATCCTCTACTGGGGTGAATTATTTTACCCATCTGAGGATCCCTTCGTTGGGTAGGAGTGACAAACTGAAATAATAATAAAATATTAATTCATGTTCCAGCCCATGGACACAACCTGGTCACTGTTTCTTTCTCCTGAGGTTTCCCATCTCTCCCTGGTGATTGCCAATGATGGCATCCAATTGCAACCTTCCCTACTCATTCAGACAGCATTTAGACACTGACAGAGCAATTTTCTCCATTCTCTCATACAAATATTTCTAAGCAGCTCTCATGTACAAATTCTTAAAATGTGGAGCAAGATTTAAAAAAAAAAAAGAGAGAGAGACTAAAGAAAACCTTATTATTTTCATTCATTCCCCTTCTGGGAATGGAACAACCCAAATCTTATGGTACCAAAGGTCCATAATTAAGACATCAGAAAGGTGACGTTTTCTCCCCCCAAAACTGTGGCATTCTGGGGCTGGCTGCAAGCAAACCTTGGTCCTTGACTTTTTTGTCACATGGCAATGCCCATGGCAGTATCTTCTCCTTTCCCCTCTGGGCTCCATTCACTTCAGCTTCTGGCCACTCGCATGACTTCTCTCTGTGGCCTTCTCCATAAGGTCTCCAGTAACAGGATTTAGACCCCTCCTGAGTCAATGGAGTCAGACCCGTAGGAGTGGATTAAGATTAAGAACATGTTTTTCTAGGTTACATGCCATCACATCTGGTGAGACATTTTTCACAGATAAAGGAAGATTTGCTGCATGGAAAATGACCAAGAATCTTGGCCTTTTGATGTATAATAGTTGCACAGACAAATTGCACGTCCAAGTTTACCTAAAGTCCTGATCCCAATGAACCACTGAGTGCCCTATTACCCTTCCTAAATAAGGGAAATCCATCCTGAAGCTGTTGCTACTTTTTTGTTCTGTTTATATTTCTGGTATTTCTATCTTTTCCCTTTCCCTAATCAGAGAGATTATAGAATATTAGAGCTGTAAGGGGCAATATAGATGGAAAAAGAATTGTCCAAGTTTAAAAGAGAAGAAAGATCCTTCTCTTCTGCTATTTCTGGGACAACAGAGTCTCAGAAGGTCAGGTGTAGGCAAAAGGGTACAGAATAAGGGTCAGAAGATAAGGGAGTGGGAATATGTCAGTGTAAGCCCCTCCCTCTACAACTCCCTGCATTGTTTGAGGAGGGTGATTTACATAACCCAAACAAGCTAATGTGGAGAGCATAGTCTTCTGCATTTGCATGTTTGCTCAAGTTGTCCCTTCTGCCTGGACCATTCTTCACCCAGCTTAATTCCTGCTTCGCCTTCAGGTCAATGTTGCTTCCTCGATTCCTTGGCTCCCTCTCTTCATGAGCTTTCATCCACCCTGTGCTTCATAAATCATTATCTGTTCAATGAGAGTTGTCTGAAGTATTTCTCCCCTGCTACGCTGCAAACCCCGTGATAACAGGGACTCAGCCTTTCTCATTCACCATTTTATCCTCGGCATCTAACACATCAGACACACACTAGGCACTCAATAAGTATTTGTTGGATGGATGGATGGATGGATGGATGGATGGATGGATGGATGGATAGATGGATGATCAAAAAAGGTCAGCTCCAATGGTCTCCCCACATGGGGTAGCAATTGAGGACAGGATGCCTTGGACACACCTTTAGCTCTGTCTACAGGCACCTGTATATTCTCTACAGAACAACTGCTAGCAGTTTGGAGAAAAAGATATTTTTTTCTTTTATTTTATCAGTTGTTGCTAAATGGATAAAATGATGGATTTTGTAGAAAGAAGGAGATATTTGGGAAGTGCTTCAGAAATTTAAATGTAAAATGTGAGTATGTATATATATATATATTATTTGCATTATGTGACATGTTATGTACAGTGTGTTTTGTATCATTGGGTGACACTTCTTATATTTAGCTTTGTGGTGAGATGGTTTCTTATAGGTAAATGTTACAGATAAATGAAGCAAAAACATTTTGAAAAAGTAAATGACTTGAAGGCTGATATTTTCACATTTCTGACAGTCAGTCCCTGCCCTAAAGTGAACTGAAGTTAACATCCCCACTTATTAACGGAAGGGGACATTGATCAATACGATTATCCCAATGGAATTGTGCTCCAGCCTCAGGACTATGGAAGGATCCTGAGCTCCCTGTATTAAGAGGCCTCATCTGCTGTGGATTTTTGCCATCACCTTTCGACGCTTTCGTGGTCCTCTGTGCTCACCCTCGCTGTCCCTGTGCCTGCCTCTAGTAGGATTAATTACCCCTTGGCATGTGGTGCTTCGAAATCGCTGGGCACTGGAAAACCAGTTTCCATGCATTCCCCAGTCCCATGGTCTGGGCTCCGGGAAATCAGGATCAGAGAGTCTTGCACTTGGTTTCTGCTGTGCTGGTGACCAACTGTTTGGCCGTGCACAGGTCACAACCCCAGGAGTGTGGGTTTCGTCTTACATGAAACAAAGCCAGAAACACCTGCTCCCTCGGTTTTGGGTGAGAATAAAATGGAACAACGTGGTTTATAGAACCCAGGGCGTAGCACGTGCTTAGTCCATGCAGCTTTCCCCCTCTTACTTTCTCTCTGGGCGAGATCAGTCTACACCAGTGGCAAGGGGCTCTGAGGGTTTCTCCCACGAGGCAAGAGGTCAGGCTTGTACTTATTCAGATGTTCAAGTGCCTTTGTTTCTGCTGTTGACACTCTTCCCTAGAGGTGAAGCTCCTGCCTGTGTCTATGTCCTATGTACAGAAATACCCCTGAAGCACTCAGCTGCTGTAGTTAGCAAGGGTGCTTGTTTAATTTAGCATTTCACCTGGCAGAGGATTTTAAAAAGCAGTGGCCCAGTCCACTCGCCTGCCATTTTCTATGCTATGGCTGAGGAGATGGGATCACACAATCGCTAAGGAATATAATCACCATGGGGCCTGGTCTGTCCTTGGCTCTGTATTTAGGGCCTGGAACATAATAGGTACACCATAATTTTTTTTTATCAAGTAAATATCTAATTCCTGGAGATGTTGCAACAGTTCTGCTGTGCCCAGGGCCAGCAAAAAATAAAGAGCAAAAGAGAGACAACCAGAGCAGCTGTGTCTCTATGCTGTAGGCTAATTCCCCTGGAAAACCACTTAGGGTTCAGCTACCTAAGTGAGCTCATCACCTGGGCTGGGTGCTCTGGTTTCTGTAACTAGAAGGCTCCATTTCCCCAGGTTTCTCTTTTGAGGCTGGCATCTTGTTTTGCAAAATGTTGGTGGAAATGGCCTCCTCCCCTAGCAAGCGGCCACTGCAGAACTTGCTCTACAAGGTAGGTCAGCGGGAAACGGGAAACGGGAAACGGAGGCTCCCTGGTGCTGGCTGGAGAGAAACGGCAGGAACGAGCTCCACCCCTCTGTGGCCTCGCAGGCTCTACACTGCAGGTGGCGCCCGCTGCAAATGCAGGCCCAGTGCATGCGTCGCTCCTTGCCCTTGCTGGTGGAAGCATGGGGACATTATATTAAATTTTTGGTCTTTATCCATATGCTGCTCCTACAATTTATTTGTCCACTTAAAGTGAGATGAAGCACAAAGCAATAGGACATCCAATTCTGCTTTAATTACTCTGACGAGCTGTTTGCCAGGGTGCCACGATCTGAGATGCCGCCTTGTTCACTGACAAACTCAGAGCAGGGGCGATGCTGGCTCCCCGGTTGGCTGCTGATCACCCATCTTGGGTAGCAGCAGTATTTGGTTTAATATTTATTGTTTGAAACCCAGCAGTTATAATTTTGCCAAATTTAATGGAAAAGAGAAAATCACCATTGGGGAGGGCATGCAGTTTTGAAGATCTGGGGCTTTGGGACAAAATTACACTGCTGGGAGCCTGCCTGGTGTGTCACGGGTGATGTCGATTTTAGTAAAAATGCAGCTATTATTCTGGCACTGGTTTAATTGTTCAACAGACACAAATAACCATGTCAGAACAGTTCCACAAATGGGAATAAATGCACTGCCACACAAGGTCCTTTTTGCTGTAACTCCTTTGCACATATTTTTGTTTGTGTGTTTTCCATGTTTCATTTTTCTTGAGAAAGGACTACAGATTAAAGGAGTTATTTCAGGCCTCTGAGTTTTCCTTCTTCCTCTCTCATTCATTCATTCAGTGTTGGCTGAGCAGTTACCAGGCGAGACGTTAGGAACACAGTGATGCACAGTGGTCTTGTGTTCTGCCCTCTCACCCACCTGGCGCTGCAGAAGGCCCCGCCTTTACACAGGCCTTCCGCAAAAGACTCCTCGACATTTAAACTCAGGCTCAAAGGATGAGAAGGAGCCAGATTTATAACCAATTAAAGACCGCTCCTGGTAGAGGAAACGCCATCTGCAGAGGCCCCTGTCATTGTTAAGATTGTGTAATAGAAAACAGCCGCCGTGGTTTACGTACCTCAGGATTTTCTTTGCCTCACGTAACCAGAAGACTGAAGACTGGCAAAGGTTTATCCTTTTAGCTGTCAGCACCTGAGTCTCAGCAATACCTTTGGTCTTTCTGTCATGGTTACAAGATGGCTGCAGTAGCTCAGGCCATCATATCCAAAATCAAGGCAGGAATAAGGGCAAAGTTATAAGCCAACTGCTATCTATTCCTTTTTTATTGTGAAAAGGCAAAAGTTAGTTGTTTTTGTTTTTTCCAGAAACTCTCAGTAGATTTCTGCTTCTGTCACACTGAACAGAACTGTGGTTTATGGGCATCCCTAGCTGCAGAGCAAGCTGGGAAAGCAAGAACTTCATTTGAAGTGCTGGCAATCCAAGCAAAATTGAGGTTCCATTATTAAAGAAAAAAGGAGAACATGTATATTCCAAGGAAGGTGGCCTGTTCAAAGTATTCAGGGAAGACCTATGAGGCTACAATACAAGTACAGAGAGAGAGAACAGTGTAAGATGAGGCTTGAGATATTGGGAGGGGTCAAGTCCTACATCACTGCCTGCATCAATCACATGCTAAAATCTGTTTGTCCCACCTTTCAAATGTTCCTCAAATCTGCCCGTCTTTTCCCATTCTTCTCTCCATAGGTCCCATTTTAAGGCCTGGTTATATCTTGTTCAGACAATTGCAGAGGTCATCTAACTGAACACTTTGTCCTCCATTTCCTGCCTATTCCAACTCATCTTCTGTCCATGACCTTTTGAAAGTAACTCTGCTTGCTTTTCTCAAAAAGTTAAATACGGAATTATCGTGTGGCCCAGCAGTTCCGCTCCTAGGTATATACCTTGAAGACTTTAAAACAGAACTAAACTCTCACACACCAAACTTCATAGCTGCATTATTTGCAATAGCCAAAGGTGGAAAGAGCCTAGGTGTCTACCAGCAGACAGATGAATAAACCAAATGCCAAACGGCCATACAACAGGATATTATTCAGCCATGTAAAGGAATGAAGTTTTCATAGATGCTGCAATACGGATTAATCTTAAAAACATGCTGAGTGAAAGAAGCAAGACTCAAAAGGACAAATATTGTGAGATTCCACTAATACAGAATATCTAGATTAAGCAAGTTCATAGAGAAAGAAAGTAGATGTGATACAGGAAGGGAGAATGAGGAGTTACTGCTTCATGGGTGCACATTTTCTCTTTGGGGTGATGAAAAATTTGGTAATGGATAGTGCTGCTGGTTGCACAGCATTGTAAATGTAATAAATGCCACTGAAATGTAGACTTCATAATGATTGAAATGGCAACTTTTATATATTATATATGTATATGTTACTACAATAAAATTAAAAGGAAAAAACGATTGCATACCAATACACAGTAATGTTAAAAGAAGTTATCTTTGGGTGGCTGGAATGATAATTTTTTAGTATCTTTTTTATATTTTATATATTTTATATATTTTGTATTTTTTCAAAATGTCTATGAGAAACCTATATTACTTTTATAATCAGAAAAAATAGTTTCAAAATATGTCCTCTAATTTTTTTTTTAATCTGCTTGGAATTCTTCAGGACTCCCTAATCCTTAAATTCCAAGTTTCTCTCTGTGAGATTCAAGTCGCCTCTGACCTGGCCCGTCAGCCTACAGCCTCATCCCCTGCCACCTCCTCCCTTCCACAATTTCACAGCCATCCTGTGTTATTGGCAGTTCTCAGAATATATGATGCTCTTTCATGCCTTTGTACCTCCTTCAAGTCCTTCTAGTACATTCCAGAGTCAGAACAAGAGGCCTCTCCTGTTGGGCTTCTCTCATTTTCCTCGTGGAAGGCTGACCGCTCGTTTTTTTGCCTCCCCCGCCCCCAGGGATGACACACATCCCCTTGGAGGGAATTGTTTGCTCAGCTGGGTATTCCCTGCCACTGGCCTCTGAGGCCCTGGACAGCTGAGACCTTGCCTTACTCACCTGGGCACTTTGGTTCTGAGTGCAGGACCCTGCACACAGATGTAGGCAATAAATAGGAATTCAGTGGAAACAATAGGAAGATCAGGGGCCCGGCAGCTCTGCGTGTGCTTCAGACATTGTCCCTTCAGGGACCAGGAGGCAATGATACCCAAAGGGGCTGCAAGAATGGGGTGGCACTGCGTGGACCCAGGGCCCTTTGGCAGCCTGAGCAGTGGATAAAAACATAGGCTCTGGAGTCAAGCTACATGGGTTCAAATCCCACTCCTGCCACTTACTAGCCAGATATCTTTGTTGCAAGTTGTTCCATGACAGTGCATCTCAGTCTCCCCATCTGTACAATGGAAGTGATAATAGTGCCTGCTTCATAGCACTTCCCTGATGATCCTTGGGAGGATTTTGAGCAATGACAGTGACTGGCACATGGTAAACTCTCAAACTATATTAACTGTTGTTGTTTAGCTTTGTTATTATTAATACCAAATGCTTATCTTCATACTTTAGTGGGCAGGTATGAATGCCACTTTTCAAGACCCAGATATAGGTTTACCCTTATATCCCTATTATATAGCCTCAAAGACACACTTTGGCTCATTTAAAAATATTTACTGTTTTTATAAAGGCCTTTTTCAGTTCTGTTTTATACAAAAAGAAGTTATATTCCTGTTCTGTCAATAATGGCCTAAAGAAAATCTTATTACACTTATGGCCTTAAATTAAGGTAATTGAAACTCTTTAATGAACAGTGGACCCCAAATGTATCAGAAAATTAATTCAATTATAAATAACAAGAATTGACTATACTTGAATGTGCATGAAATATAGACTCGTAGTTAAACATTTAAGGAAAATGTCCTTATCTTGTTACTATGGTTACAGGTTACTCCAAGCTACAGTGGTTCTATGGTAACAATAGAATTACATTATTTCCTCTTTATATTGAAATATTCAGCAACTAATTTCCTGTAACTTCATAATACATCATGTTAATGACCTCAGAGGTGGAAACCAAAGTGGTGAGATCGCCTCCATGCTCTAGGGTTATTCCATTAAACAAAGCAGAAAATACACACTTATGCACATTTGATTGGGAAATACAAGGAAAATTGATGAGAAAGAGATGGCGATAGCTTATAACAGCTCATGGAGAGGTGCTCACTTAAATCTCAGGTATTTAATATTACTCATTCATTGGGTCCATGAAAGAATCACAACCCTGAAAGAATGATAGATTCCTATGGACAAGGACTGAGCTGGAATATGGTAGAATTCAATTCAGCTCCTCAAATAGTTAATGGACAACTATTACGTGCTAGAGACTTATTAGGTAGGACAGTTCCACCCCATTCTTTGCCTATTAAAAGTATTATAAAATTGTTTGGATATCACCAAACATTCAGAAGAGTAGGAATATTGAAAAAGCAACTATGTAGCTGAGCTCTGAAATCTCTATCAGCAGTACCTGTTTCTCAAAAATTCCTCTTGAAGTCCTAGAGACACTAAAGGATTAGGTGCACAATGTGCTGGCTCATTCCAGCTTGCATGGCTCATGTCCCTCTCTTCCCCAACTCTGCGTTGAGTGATGTCATGTTGGTAGCTCGAAATCTGCCATAATAGGAGTATATACACCATAAAAATGGACTAATGCTGAAAATCAGATCTGCACCCCCACCAGGGCTGGCAGTTAAACATTTACCAGCACACCACTGATTAGAAGTAGAGATTTAAGATTTTGTCTCCATATTTCAGACTGCTCCCTCCTCTTCATGTCTACTTGTCTATTTTCCTCTTACCCCCACACTCCACACAGGTAATGGCAGTTTGTGAGCTTCACCCCATTCACCCTACCATCCCTTCTTGCCTGGACTGCATCCATAATCTCTTAATTGGTCTCTCTGTGTGCACTCTCACTCCCCTCCCATCCAATCTCTGTGCAGTAGCTGATTTAGAAGGCCCAGAAAGAAACAAGCCTCATGCCAGAAGAGAGAGGAAGCCCTGAGAGACAAGCCCTGTGCCAGTCTGCAGCTGAGAGAGAGGAAGCCCAGAGGGGAAGGCTGAGCCTCTCAGAGATCAGAGACCATCTTGCTTCAACACATGACAACTGACTTTGGAGAGAAAGCAACCTTGACTTGGACTCTTTAGGACCTTGTAAGTGTAAGCTTTTACCCCAAATAAATACCCTTTATAAAAGCCAGGAGATTTCTGGTACTGTGCATCAGCACCACTTTGGCTGACTAATACAGTGACTGTAAAGACAAAGCACAGATGTAGACAAAATATTTGCAAAACACATATCTGATGAAGGACTTGTATTGAAAATACACAAAGATTTCTTAGAACCAATATGAAAACAAATAATCCAATTAAAATGGGGGAAATATCTGAACAGACTCCTCAACAAAGAAGATATAAAGATGGAAAGTAAACATGGAAAGATGCTCAACATCATTTTCCATTAAGGAAATGCAAATTAAAACAACAGTGAGATTCCACTATACATCTATTAGAATGCCTAAATTCCAAAAAAAGCAACAGTACCAATTGCTGGCCAGGAAGCAAAGCAAAGACAACTCTCACCATTGCTGGTGGCAATGATAAATGGTACTGCCATTTTGGAAGACAGGTTGGCAATTTCCTGCAAAGCTAAAAATAGTTTTACCACATGACCCAGCAATCATGCTCCTGGGTATTTACCCAACTGATCTGAAAACCTATGGCCACACAAAAACCTGCAGGCGAATGTTTACAGCAGCTCTCATCATAATCACCCAAACCTGGAAGCAATTGAGATGTCTTTCTATAAGTGAATGGATAAACATACTTTGGTATAACCATACAATGGAATATTCAACTATAAAAAGGAATGCATAATTAAGCCATGCAAAGACATGAATGAATCTTCAATGCATATTTCTAAGTGAAAGAAACCAGTCTGAAAAATTTATTTACTGTTTCCAACTATATAAAATTCTGGAAAAGGCAAAATAAAAGAAATTATAAAAAGATCAGTGGTTGCCAAAGGTTCAGGGTAGGGGGTGAGGGTTGAATAGACAATGAAACTGTTCTCTGTGATGCTGGGATGGTGGACATGTACCACTACGTAATTGTCAAAGCCCTTGGAACTTTACAGCACGAAGATGAATATGTAATCAAATTAAAAAGACTTCAGGAGATTGAGGGGATTCCAAGATGTAATGCAGAATGTGACAAAAGAATCTAATTGTATTACAAATGTGTGAAACTACCTCACTGAAGCGAATGAGGGAAATAGTGCCCTCCTAAGTAACTTTGGAGGTGAACGGAGGGAAACAAAACTCTACATAGATACTGTATTGTCGTTGCTAAAGTTTATTCCAGTGAGGATATGGGTTAACAATGCTGACACCATTATATATGTATACTGGAATTAAACAATTAAGTAAATAGATGGTGGGAGCCATGTTCCTCACTGTTGGAGAGTGAGGTTATAGACAAGCAAGGCAAGAAGGCTAGGGCGTTTCATGGGGTAATGAATAGCATTGAAGACATCAGTCTGAACTCATGTCTAGCTTAATACAGATACAGATGCATAGCTATAGCTGTAGATACATGGACATATACAGATTTGTGTACATACACTGATTAATACGCACATATATGCATCTGCCTTTGCTCGATCAGCTAAGAACACCTGGAAATAAAGAACCTCACCAGCAGTGAGCACACCTAGTGCTCAGATCTTGGTTTCTAATATTCTCCAATTTAAGGATCCAGGGTATCTTGAGCAAATGACTGATTCTAGGACTTGGACAGAAAGTATACAACATAAGCCTGTAGTTATGTTGCAGTGCCAGAATGTAAGGAAATGCTCAGAAATACTACAGTGCTGAAGGTGAGGCAAAAGGACACAGAGCACACACTGACTCACACATTGTCTATGTCTTGTAGGCCCAGGTCTCAGCTTAGAAGTTTCTTGCCCCAGAAAAGCCATCTCTAAACCTCCACGTCCCATTTAGGCACCCCTCCTGGCAGGGAAGCTTCTTAGTCTATATAGCATCTTTTATGCTTTAGAAAATTATTTCCTTTCTGTAAGATAAATATTCAAGGCAGACCACATGGTCAACGAAGGAAGCTTGGGCTGGATTTCCTTTCCCAAGTTTAATTGTTCAGTGAACAACCTGTGCAGTCAGCCCTGCCCTCTCTCCTTTGTGGCCTGTAAGCCCTATCACAGAGTTTAGTATGAGGTGTATTTGTCTGTATTGTGTTGTCTGCTCCTAGCCCCCAATGGATTGCAAGTCCCACCCAGTTTTTTAATGCCCCCCATGTATTCCGGGTGCCCAGAACTTGACCTGATGTGAATTTGATACTAAATGTATGCTGATGAATGAATGAATGAATGAACGAACGAACAAACAAACCTCCTCTCATAAAACTTTTTTACCAACTCTGCCAGGTAATTATTACCTTTTAGGACCTATAGTATCTTTTTAAACTTTTTATTGTAGTAATATACATGTAACTCAAATTCCCATTGTAAGCACTTTCAAGCCTACGGGTCAGTAGTAGCAGTTACCTTCACAATCACTTTGAACTGAAAAGCTTTCTTTACTGTTTCATCTCCTTTACTGGACGTAAGCTTCCCAATGTCAGTGATCAGCTCTTATCTACCTCTATACCCAGCAGGGTGACAAGCACATAGTGGGTGCACAAATCTCAGTGGAAATAGAGTGAAATCAATCCTGTTCCCATACCACTCACCCTTACTACCCTCAGTTTCCCAGATAGTTATCAAGCACCCCTTTATTCCAGGTACCTAGAAAGATGAGCAAGCACAGACTGTCTGTGGGAAACCCCTGCAGGGAGCCAGGCACATCACTGAGCAATGTGCCCCATGAGCAGTGTCCTCCAAGTCTGTCTCCCCCAAAGTGTACTCCATGGACCAGCTGTACTGGAATGACCTAGGAGGAATAAACAAAGACTTCCAGACTGCACCCCGTTGTAATAAAGTCTTTGGAAGGTTCCTTCTGCCTTCGTCATGTTCCCCTTCCCGTCACCACATCCCAGCCACTCAGTTGCTTCAGTCACTTGTTCCCTCCAGTGGGGCGCAAGCCCCCGTAAAGTGTATGTCATATGGCAGTCACTACTATTGCCTGAACCTGGAAACCGATTAGTCTAAGCCAGCACATGCAAAACAAGATGGGATTGGGGAAGAAATTCCAAGAAGTACCTTCTAAAAGGAGGTGGTGTGTTCCAAGGAAGCATTCACTTTTTTCTGGATAGCCTTTGAGAAAACCCAAAATATTTAATTTACTAGAAAGAAAATAACTAAATTAGTAAGTAGCTTTTTGCAAACCAAACAAAAAAAGATTTGGGGTTCAAACTTTAGCCATGGACATTTGGAAACCCCTCTTAACTAAGGAAAACTAGGCAAGAAACAGCTATGCCCCTTTCTACATGTGCATGAGGCTTAGTGGCAGAACCCCAGGATGTGTGAACCCATTGCAGGTGATGAGCCACACTAATGAAGGATGTTTATGTGGGAGGTTGTGGGAGGTGTGGGAGGTGGGGAACATGGGAATCCCTGTAATTGTTGTGTAATATTTATGTAATCTAAGCATCTTTTAAAACATAAAAAAAATGTGCATGAGGAATATAATTTTGTGATCAAACCATTATGAGAAGCATACCTGGATCTGTGGAAAATTCTTGCCAGATATTTCCAAAATTGCTGTTTGAGGTTGTGCGTACTAAGGACAACTTTGTGAAATAGTGCTCTCTAGGAAGCCACCTGCGTGACCCACAACAAGGAATTCATTAAATAAATCACGGGGTGGGTAGGATGGCTATTGTGCAGTCATTGAGAATCAGGTGCTTAAAGAATTTTTGAGCATGTTGGAAAACGCACAAAAACATTAAAAATAAAAAGGTTACAGAGCCTTATTAGAGCATTGTTCCAGTTTTATTAAAAAACTATGTGTATATGCCAAAATGTTAACAGCAGGATTTCAAGTGGACTTGCAGTTAGAGGTGATTTTAAAATATTTTCTTCTTTAAATATTTCTATATTTGTTCAAATTCTCTATAATGACCATTTTTTTAGGGTGACCATTTAACTTATTGTCTAACCTGGGACACTTTTAGAAGTGAAAGAGAGTAATTAATCATTTCTCTGGGATCACAGGCAAAACCAGAATTGTTGTGGGCAAACCACAATATCTGGCCGCCATATTTATTTTATTTCTGGAAAGCAGCACTCATGCCATGAAAAGCTATGTTACTGTTCCAAAGTACATGCTGCTTCTCCTTGCCTCCCACCCCCCACCCCCAGGCCTGCCCTGTGTCAGGCTTTGGCATGTGACTTGCTCAGCCAGTGAAATGGGAGTGGAAGCCGCATGTGACCTCTGAAGCAGAAGAGCCCGCCATCTTTCCCCCTTGTCATGAGACTCGAATATCCTAGAGAGGACCTGCTGCTTAGCCTGGTCTGAGATGTTGAAACTGACTTGCACTGGACCTGTTGGAACAGGAGATAGAAGTGGATCTTTGCAAGAGTAATTCACTGAGATTATGAGGTCATTTGTTGCCACTGCAAAATTCAGCCTAAACTAACTTATCAAATATTTACTGACTAGCTAGCAGGTACTAGACTAGGGATAAAATAATGGATTAGACACAGATCCTGCCAGCTTGGAGCTGACATTACCCTGTTTATCATTTGTCTTTAAAATAGGACTTTTTGGTCCCAGGTGTGTCCTATTTCTTTTTTCTTTCTTTCTTTCTTTTTTTTTTTTTTTTTTTTGCAACACCTGCAAGTAAATATTAAACCATGTTATTTAATTGGTGTTTCTATAGAAAAAAATCTTTAAAAAGCTCTCATATTCAGAGTGGTTCTTGGAATCTTGAACTACATGTACAGATATAAAGTTTGCCAATTAAAATTTTATGGTTTAGGAAAAAAAATTCCTGTGAAAAATAAACCTAAGTCAATTATTCAGTTATTTAATTCTCATTTGGAAAATGAGATGTTCAGACACTATTAAGTTATATTAGGGAGAAAAGCATTTCTGTGGAAACAATCAAATATATTCATTTACTGTTATAGAATATTAATTTCAAGGGGAAAGCTTTGCAAACAACCAAATAAGTTGTCAGAGGCAAGTAGGCCCTCCCTGAGGAAAATTCAAAGGCAACAGATTTTCTGGGAAAGCATATAGGGGAGACACGTCTCAGGTGGAGGCTGGGGTGGAGGAGAAGAGGGTCATGTTCTTATGTTGCCATTGTAAAGCAGAAATTGCATGGTGTCAAAATTAGCCTTTAAAGTCCCTTAAATGGCTCTTAAATTCCCTGATCCTGAGCCTGCAGAAGTTCAAAAGCCAAGAACCAATGTCTTCCGTGTCTCTGGGACAGTGAAGGCCGAGGTCTAATTTGAAGTGAGCAAAGGACAAGGGGAAAAATGTTCTCTGTCTTGCTTTGTCCCTCTCTTGGTCTCCTGCCCTCTGTCTGGATGACTCTCTCAAGCACTCCTCTCTTGCTCCCTCTCCTCACCAGTGCATAGAGCTGAAGTCAAACAAGTTAAATGTGCACATAAAGCAACTCCAGTCTTTACCATGGTTTTCACATGTACTTTGGGGGGCCTGTTCTGCTCCCTGTGCTGGGCTGGATACCGAGGAGATAAAAGGAAGCAAAAACAAGAGTCCACAAAGGGGTGAGGAAGATGGAAAATGCAAGCCGATAATACAGAGTATGGTCAAATCCAGGAAAGATGTAAGCCCAGGAGGCTATAAACAAAGGTTCTCACACCTGGGCTGTTCCTGAGCGTCCAGAAATCTCAATGCCCCAGACACCCACCAGTCCAATGACACTGGGCTCTCTGGGGGGTGGCATCTGCATTGGGAGTCAGTGTGCAGCCACGTTTGAGAAGCACTGGGCTACAGGTGTGAAGATGCGCGTCCAAGGAGACTCTGAAGGCTGGGGAGGAATTGGCAGGGGTAGCAGAGCATCCCAGTAGCATTCCAGTAGCACAGTCCTTCAGTGTGAAGAGGCATTGCTAGTGCTTTGAACACAGTGCTGGTGTGAGTTAAAGGACAACCATGCTCCTCGAGGTGAATCAATACCCAGTCACGACACATCGCTCGCTTCAACGCGTCAACACCTTTCCACCTCTCTTTGCTAAGGGCTGCAGGTTCTTTGAAAGCACGGATATTAATTGATTCTACCTGATGATGATGCATTCCATAGTTCCAGCATGCATCCCTAACCAATATAATGGAAGTGTTCTCCTGACAAGGTTGTAACCCGAGCATGCACTGAGTCTGTGGCACTCTGAAATATATACCCATCTACAAAAACGACAGGTCCTTTTATGGTGCAAAGCGTTTCCTTTAGGGAATGGTTGCCTGTGCATCTAGGCTGATGAAGGGCGCTCTTTTAAGTTGTAGAAAATTGATTTTGTTGTGGTGGTTGCACAAAGGTTGATAGTTTTCAAAGACCCCAGATAAAAGGTGCCACAGCCTGCTAAAATCTCCTATTAGGACTAGAGCAAGTTTTCCTCACCTGCCCCCAGAACTTGACTTCCGCACCTTGGCGACATGAAACCATGCTTTGACAGCATTCATTTCAGTTGCAGGAGCTTCCCCAGGCCTCCCTCCATAAATCCTATGCTGCTTCATTCCTTAGTCATTCAGCACAGGTGTTTTTATGGCCATAATATATTTATACTAATTCAGAGGCTTGCCGTCACATAGGCAGACCTCTCTGATCTGGATGGAGGCAGATGCGAAATTTCTGACGTTGCAGGCGAAAATAAGGCCTGCTTTTTTTCCCTCCAGAGTTCTTCAAAGGAGCAGTTTTCTAAAATTCATACAAGGGTGTCATAGTTAATAAGATGGAGTTTTCCTTTCCTTTTTTTTTTCATCATCTTTTCCAAATCGAAACTTAAATAATGTCAGGTCACTGTTGTTTCTGCAAACTACCTGCTCTCAATCAGATCTCTTGTTAGCTCATCCTGGTTCTACACATTGTCACAGAATTGGCTGTTTAGATTAATTTGAGTATTTTTTTATTACTTTTTAATAGCGAATTGCCTCTCAGTTCATCTCATTAATAGTCCGGCGAGTCAGGCGACCACTGAGCTGATTACAGATGAAAGTCCAGCTTTTTCAGTGGGTTGTTCTCCTGAAAGGCACCCAGGCCGTGTGATAAAACCACAAGCAGACACACCGGGCCGTGTGTGGGCAGCTGCGAGAGTCTAAGGATGCCACAGTTTGGGATCAGTTTCCATCTTGGTCGACTGGATAAGTCAGAGATTTTGGAAGCATCTTCAGGCTAACCCAATTTACATTATAGTTACAGTTTAATTGCATTTTAAAGTCTAAATGCAGTTGCTTGTGAAAACTGTGTCACATAATTTAAGGGAAGTGGAGCTTTCTTTTTATGGGAATGCAAAAAAGAACTATCAGGATAATATCACATTCCTTAAGCAGTGACTAAGAGAAATCCAGCTTTGCCCCCCACTCAGATGGTTCTGGCAAAGGACACCAACAGCCCCCAACCAGCACGTCCAATGGACCCCTTCCAGGTGGCCTGTGCCTTTGATCTTTAACTCCTTTCACTCACTCAAATAGTTAGAGAGTGGGTTCTCATTCTGGGCACTGTGCTAGGTCAATTTTGAGACTATGATAAAGGAAACAGGCTCTTATGCCAGGAGCACACAGTCTTTTGGTGAAACAAAGATGGGAAGAGGCAATTCTAAGCCTCCATCATTACCTTATTTTGAAAGAAAACTTTCTCATTCTTGATACCATTTGCTTTCTTCTTCTTAAACACGACTTATTCATGCTTCTCTGCTACCTCTTGGAATTTGAGTTTTTCTCTTGCTACTTTATTGGGTGTCCTTTCTGCCCAGGAATAACCAAATGCTGGGCTCCCTTTGGGACTCTTCTCAGCCCTCTTGTTTCTTCACTTTGCTCATTCTTCCTGGATAACATGTTTTTTTTTCCTCAGGCCTTCATTACTCCATGAATATCAATAATTCACAAAACTGAATTTCATCCTTCACCTCCTATATGAACTCCGGATGCATTTCCACCCCCAACCCCAAGTAGGCAAACATCTTGAACTCAACCTATTCCAATTTCATTCTTTATCTTCCCCTCCACATCTTGTAGTCTGTCTTTTTCCTTAGTCTTGGTAAGTATGTCCAATTTGCCCAAAGTACAGGTCCCAAAATAAGCTGGCTTTTAAAAATATCCTGGAAAAAAATAAACCATTCATCAATTTGCTGATTCCATACATCTCAGCAACGCTGTAAATTCCTGTAACTCTAGCCGAGTTAAATTTATCACTAGCTTTTAAAAATAAAACAAATGAAACACTAAAGGGATTGTTACAAATATTGCATTCTTGTGAAGTTGCTGGGTAAACCTTTTATTTCAGTCAAATCGCATTTTTATCATTCAAAAATACTTTCTAAATAACCAATGGGGTCAGTGCTGTGTAGTTTATTTTTTTCTAATGATGAGCTAAGAGTCTATGAGAATGATAACTAGGTTGATTGGAAAGTTAAACTGGTCAAGAAGCAGAAAATGAGGGCTGAATCTCTGCCATGACTTTTTGAGCATCTGTCAAAATAGACACACACAAAAGAACCTGTACAAAAATAATAACTTTAAATCCATTTTGAATGTGGGGACCTTGTGGTTACTGTTAGAGAAATGACTTTAATTTCACTTTTGAACACATATGACATTGATTTAGGCAATTTATAAACCCCACTACCTATTTCCTGAGCATGTAAAACAGCCCCAAGTTGGGCTGAATTGGTTTTAAGTTTCTTGCCTTCAGCACTTTAGCACATGATCTTAGATGTGTCATGATTCAGATTATGAATCCTATAAGAAAGCCATATGTTTAAACAGTTTGATTAGTGTGGTTTTCGGGTAAGTAACAATTAGGCTTGTGGTTGTCATAGAGACAAATCTATGACAGTGGAGGTGAAGGGTGACTGTTTTACTTTATCAAAATGGCAGTTCTTAATTTTTGTGAATGTCACCAAACAAATTTGAGCCGCCACACATGAACTTAGATCAAAAGCCACATTTAGCATATGGTCAACGTGGCACTCGTGTGGCCTTTCAAAAGGCCAGGTCCACAATGATGACCATCGCTGAAAAGCCTATAAACCTTTCCAGCTACCTTCGATGACGTGACTTCTGACCTAGAGGAGAAAAGGGGGAGGGTATTTTATAAATATCAATTTTCCAAAATCTCTGTTCTGTTGATATTAACTGATGAGCTCAGAGATGCTTGGAAACCTCCCTGCCTGCACAACAACTGTAACCATAGCAACCTGCCTTTTAAAGGATGTTGAAGATGTTTTTTAACATAAGGTGAGAAAAACAGTTTCTACACAAATGTTTGCCTGGGACCTCCTGTCTAATTTCACCAGTACACTTGTTTTTTTCCCCTTAATGGAACTTGATGCAATGCTGGAAGCTTTCCTATTGGTGGAGAAATTAGGAAGCCCCTGGCAGGCACACAGCCTGAGACCACCGCACAGCCCCTTCTTTGCATCGAGACGCTCTGTGTCAGCATGCCTAGGGTTCCCATACATTATACATGACAAAGATTGGCAACTCGTTCTGAAAGTGCTCAAATTTTTTATGTCATTTGATTCATGTGACTTTAAGGTTTCTTGGACCACCATACATTCTAGAACAAATTAATTAAGGCCACAGGTTACCAGGGTGATGTGCTAATATCTCCATAAGGTAAAAGATCTGGGTAGAAGATTGAGTACCCCAACTGTGCAGAGTTTAGTATTTGAATAGTGAGCCTCTATTTTGAAGAAATCATCAAATGAGTAAATAAGGGTATATCATCAGTTTTCTATGTAGTCAGAGTATTTTTTATTTGAACAAACAATTCTATTTGGACTGGATATAGAGAGAAGTATTTTAAGGAGGGAGATTATAATCAAAGATTCCTATTAACTCTTTGGATCTAGAAGCAGATTTAGTTCAAACAAACACAGACACTAAACAGGCAAAGTGAGCATCGCAGAGCTTTCATTCTGTCAGCCACTTAATCACACCGCGTGTCTCGGCAGACTACCACTCTTCCTCCCTTACCTTGACTCTGCATGGGTTTGCATATTTATAGAGTTAAAAGGGTCACCCACCATGTTTCCTTTTCTTATCCACATTCTTGATTTCTTACACATCCATCTCTGTCACTCTCACAATATAGCTCACCCCAACTAATTACATTTATCATCAAAAACAAAAACCAACTAAAACCAACTCTAAAACTCAGCCCAAGATAGGAGTTTTGAAAGCCTGTGTCAAATAGCCCATCACAGTAGCTTGGGAACATTTCAACACAAGATGAAGTGACAATCGAACTCAAGAACAAAGTGATCATTATTAATAGGACTCTCTCAGGTACTTAGGAATCCATTTTTTATGTCCGTGCCAATTTCCCGCTCCACTTTCTTGGCTTTGATTCAGAAGTAAGTAAAGCCAGCTAGCCCTTTTGTTCAGAGATTAAGTTTGTTTTACAAGGAATTAAAGGAAAATAGAACTAACATCAGTTAAGCCTGGACTTCATCTCAAACGTGACATTTACATACTTGCTCAGAGCTTCCTTGCCCATCATATAAACAAGCGCCAGACTTCATTTTACAGAAAATAAAAATAGGCATGTGTTCCATCTAATACGTAGGTGAGGATCAAGGAATTGATGAGACACATTATGTCATCATCACTGTTGTCTTTATGAATCTCCTCTTGTGTTTTTCTTCCACACTATCATTGAGCACTCCAAATAAAATGCCAGGTCATTCTATTGTATGCATTTTGCAGATGAGTAAACTTAAGTTGAGGGTCATTGAGTGGCTTGCCCAAGAATACACAGCAAGTAAATGGCAGCTGGAAATGCAGTCTGGGTTTCTCTAGTGCTGAATCTCTGTTCCTTTCTCCAGCACCAAGGGTTGGGCAAGGCAAGGTGTTGAGGGGCACCTGAGCCTGAGGGTCAGAGATGGCATCCTGAGAATAAAGGACTGGAGGGTCTGCTTAACTGGGTCTCAAACTTCAGGTTGCCCAAAGGTCGTTGGGTGAGTTTGATAAAGTGTACATTGCAGACCCAACCACCACCACCAACAACCCGATCTCCCCTTCCTACTCACATACAAATTCTGATTCTGTAGATCTGGGATGAGTAGGAATCTACATTTTTTACAAACTCCGCAGGTGATTCTCAGATTCTCATGCAGGTAGTCCGTGCACCATGCTTGGAGAGCTGGTTTGATAAATGGAGGTCTTTTCATCAACTTGGGGAGCTAGCTGGGGTAGCCCCAGAGCCCAGATACTCACCTGAATAAGGAAAACTTCTTTCCCTAATATTCTGTTTCCAGATTTAGTGCCTAGTCCGGTCCCTTCCTTTAGGGCATCCATCTTCCTACTCATCGTGTGATCAAGCCTTGTACCCAAGTTAACAAAACAAAAATAACCCTGGCTGCTAACTATCAATCACCTTTTGAGTGCAGGGCTCCAAGCTGGAGGCCTATCACCTTGGTTTCATTGTCTTGGCCATCGTCTTGCGTGGAGACACTGGTGCTTGCATATATCCAGTCCTTTTCTCCTTTCTGGGCACAACAAAACTCTGTTTTCTAGCTCCTTTGCAGCCTGTTGGAGCCATTTGCCTAGTTCTAGCCAAAGTGTACCATTTCCATTTTCCTTCTTCCCCTGCTGTGGTTACCGTGGACATGATTCGGGTGTGGACATAGAAGGTGGTGGAACCTTCTTCAGCCTGGATTCCTGAGCTGTTGTGTAACATAAAGGCCCTGTCACCCCACCGAATTTGCAGTGTGAGCAAGAGCTAAACACACCTTCATTTTGTTGGGCCACTGAGATTTTTTTTTCATTTATGCAGCATAGACTATCTTATCCTAATAAAAACAGCAGCAGCAGCACAACAATCACGTGTGTTAATTATAATAACAAAAGCTTACTGTATGCTAAGCACTTTATGAAGCACTTTGCAAACATCTCATTTAATATCTAATTTAGAGTAATACCAATACCCTAAAGAAGGCACAGTTAATATCTGTATTTTCCAAAGTCACACAGCCAGTAAGTGATGGGACAGGAGTGAAAACCCAGACAGCCTTATTCCAGAATTCATGCATTTAACCTAAACTCTCTAACAGCGTAGGGTCCTAAGTGCCAGGGCTAGTGCTTCAGATGCCTGTCCCACGCAGTCCTCTGCCAGCCCTGAGAAGTACGCACAGTCGTCTTCATTTTCCAGGCCAAACACGGACGGCCACAGAGGCGAAGTGCTCAGCCCAGGGCGACAGACAATGTTGGAATCAGGTCACAAACCCAAGCTCCTCTGACTCTTAAATAAAGTATCACTTATGCTCAAAACCAGGGTGTGTGAGCAGGTGATTTTGGTTTCTCTGGCCCTGTGTTAAAAACATCCAGGGGCCCCTGACCATATACTCGAGTGAGGGTTTAGGCCAGGGGTCGAGGTTTTAGGAATCCGATGTTAGACTCTCTGGTTTAATGTTCAACTACACCATGCACCAGCTGGTTGAATAGCCTCTCTCTGCAAACTGGAAGAATTACTGTTGCTTAGTTCTGACGATTGCATGTGCTAATCCCGAGTAAATGTGTAATCCAGCACCAAGCACCGAGTAAGGATGAGGGAGGGGTGTGACTGGAGGCTTCACGGAGCTCTGTCCCGGCAGTTCTGCAAGCAGCTCAGCCTGCAGCTCCATGACACCCCCCTGGGATGCTTTTCTCCTGTAAGATGGACGGGGGGTCACGAGTAACTGCGCTTCAGTTGCCTCTGAATTCCTTGCTTAGGGGTGTGCTTGGTTCTGCAGCACCCTGTCCCCGAGAGTCCTGCTGAGATGGACGCTGGGTGTCTGGTTTTCACAGGCCAATCTGTGGGAATCCTGAAGGGCCAGATAAACCAGCCTGTGGGATTCAAGGATCTGGTAGGAAAACAGATTGTGGACCTCAGGTGGACTAGTCCGTCAGTTCTTTGAAAGCATGCGACGTGAGCCTGGGCTGCCGGGGGAAGCCAGCAAGGCTGCAGTTGGAAGTTTCATTGCAATTACTCTAAGTTAAGGATGTAACCATTTTTCTTTGTCTTCTGGGCTCCTGGGGAAACCCAAGGGATCATTTTCCTCTTGGTATAGTAAGCTTACCAGAATCTGGGCTCCTAGTCTAGGTGGAGTGAACAACTTGGCTTTCTAATAGGAGGTTTAGAAATAATAGCAATACCCAGTGGAAAAGACTACCAAAAGCCAGTGCTATTTATTAACTGTGTGCAATGTGGTGGGCATTATAAAATGGCCTTATCTGCAGGCTGTGTTTAATTTCCCCAGCAATGAATAATAATAATGAGATGACCATTATTATTATTGCCAAGAAAACAGAGGCTCACAGCGTTTAAGCTGCTTGCTGCAGCCTACCCAGGCAAAAACGTGGCAGAAGTGGGGATGAAGCCCAGACAGCCTGAATCCAGAGCCCGTGCACTTGGCCAGCACACCCTTCTGCCTCGGCAGCGGAGCTGATAGCAGGTCCAGTCTCCAGTCGTTGGCAGAGACTGCATGCAGGTGTTGATTGTAAAGAGCTGGCTCAGGACTTGGTCTGGAAGAATCTGGGAACCCCAATCTGCAGAAAGACTCGGGACCCAGCCCATTCCTCCAAACATCCAGTGGGGGGCTGCTTGGTTTACTCTAGAAACCCAGAGAATACCCTCCACACCAATGTCAAGGTGCTCTTTGCAAAAGGATACTGTTGGGGAAATGATGGGGCTTCTCTGCCCAATCCCCGCCTTTCCTGAAGACTCATTATGCACAATAAATGATAGATAGTCTAAGAGTTCACAGTGAAACACTCACAGTATTTGTGGGTCTAATTCTGCATTTCTCATTGGCTTTTGACCACAGAGCTTTTATTTTATTATTATGCAAAACCTATTAACATCTTCTGGAAGGCCCGTTGGAGGGCATTTGAGGCAGGGCAGGCATTATTGAAAGACTACAGAGCAGGGCAGTGCAGGTCTTGGCCAAGGAGGACAGTTTGTTGTGGAAGATGTAGCGACTGCAGGTGGGACGGGCAGGCAGAAGGTGAATAAAAGGTCCTGGCTGAGGAGGCCGAGACCCTTGAGTGGGTGATCACAGCAGAGAGGGGAAGGAGAGATGAGTGAACAGCAGTTACAGAAGCAGGAAGCGTGAATTCAAAAACAGGGATGAGATAGAGCTATATTGCAAGATGGCTTGGAAATAAGCTTTGGGTGCCAGTTTGACCTCTAATTAGAAATACAGGCTTGGATTCAGGAAAGAAGTCAGAACTGGAAGTGGGGACGTGCGGGTCAGTGCCCTCTCCTTCTCCTGGAGTGACGTAGAAAGAGGAAAAAAACGAAGGGGGCTTTGGAAAGAAGCTTCGGCAAAGTTTCCTTACAGGGTGCAGGAGCCAGAAGGGGAGCCAGAAAGGAAGGAGTGATGGGAGAGGTGGGAAGAGGAACAGAAAAGCAGATCATCCAAGGCTATACAAGGCAAAAGGGTGATTAGCGCCACATTTTTTAAAAGTGGCAAATGAAAGTTGGATTGTGTGTTGTTTGCGGGAAGATTGAAATTTCCCCGTCAGAAAGCATTTGCCATTAGCAGGGGCCAGCGGTGCTGACCATTTGCAGCTGGCCAGCGGATCTGAAACTGCATTTGGGGCGTAAAAGGGTGGCCAGCAAACCAATTTGAAGCAGCTGAACCCTGGCAGAGGGGAATGAATTCTTGATACGGAAAGTGAATAACATAGTGCTCTCCAGATACAATGGGGCCTGAAACACCAGACCTATTTTATGTAAATTTCTAAGGCACTTTTTCGGCAGGTGGTTGCAGGAGGCAGGAGAGTGTTAAATGGAACCGGGTTTGGGGACCTGCCAGCCTTGACTGAAACAGTGATTGGGCTAAGATGGGAGAGAGGTAAACCAGCCCATCTCCAAAGCCATCCAACCCAGCCGGGCAATTATCCTCTGCATCCAACCCTCCCTGCCTTCCAAGATCAGGGTTTGTTTTTGTTTTTGTTTTTTTAAAGATTTTTATTTATTTATTCATTCATCCCCCCCTTGCTGCTTGTGCTCGCTGGGTCAGCCAACCACGCCGTGCGGGCGGGCCTGCCCTCACCAGGAGGACCCGGGAACCGAACCCAGGGCCTCCCATATGGTAAACGGGAGCCCTACTGATTGAGCCACAGCCGCTTCCCTAAGATCAGGTTTTTATTATCTCAGAAACATTTAAACTTCAAGACTGTGAGAACACGGGCTCCCGGAGCTGGCTTCTGCCCACGTGCCATTTGATTAATTTCCGTGCTTTTCGGGAAGGCCATTCACAGAGAATATACATGGTGCTTCTACCTGGCCTCCTTTCCATATTTAATGTATTCCAGCCCGGTTCTGACAGAGCAGCACCTGTTTACACCCAACTTTGTGTCTTTTGAAGTTCAAATTCAACTTTGTGTTGGTAATATACCATTTCCCAATTCCAGTTTGAAAAATGCTCATCGGCCATCAAACAACTTTTGCAGAATGAGCTGGTTTTATCCTTAGTACGAAGCAAGAGCAAACATGCATTACTGCTATTCACAGAAACTGGTTCAGGGTGTTGCAAAGCTCCCAAATATTTGCAAAGATTAGAGTGGTTGCCTCTTGCACCCAATAATTAGCTTCTCTAAGAGTTTACAAATGAAGGATTGAATTCTTATATTTGAAAATGCCTCTATTTGCTGTATATTTATTCTGGGGAGTAGAAATCCACAAGCAAATGAACGCACTGTGTAAGGGAACGTGGCAGATATCTCACAGAGTTAATAATCTCACTAAGGTTTGTGAATGTGTTACCTCAGCTATTGGCAAACTCCATGTGACCCATTCAGATGGAGAAACAAGATGGGGGAAGACATATTTACAACTCTCCTTCCCTGCTGTATTCTTCGGCTTTGATTTGCAGAACTAGCTTTGTTGTCTGTAGGTGCAAAATTAAGAAAAAAAAACAAAGGTTTTGCAAGTTAAAGAAACCTGGTCTCAAACGTTGGTTTCACTGCTGAGCTGTTTGCTTGTGAGAATTTTGCCTAATCTTCCTGATCCCCACGTCAGGGTTTATCTTCCTCTCCTCTCCTAAGGCTCTCCTGCTCACATATTTCAGGCCAAACCTCATTCTTCATTGGTTTTGACCAATAACCCTGTTTTCAAAATCCCCCCTCCCCGACTGGTTCCCATTGTTAGTAGCTCAGATGCATGTTAGGTATCACCCCATGCATGGTGCCGTCCAAATACCTGTGGATGACGACAGCGTTCCTTCCACCAGAAACAGATCTTCAAACACCTCTGCCCTCCCCGAGCCCAATACTAAGACAATAGCAGCCATTCCATAAACATTTACAAGATGTCAGAATAAAGCCTACCTAACTTCCCCTGGATGTTGACTGACTCCAATATTTCATTTTTAAATTAATTGTTCCTGATTGTAAAAGTACTGTACCCTTATTGTTAACAGAAAAGAAAAAAGAAACAAGATGGGGGTGTAAAATAGAGCAGCCACTGTGGAAAGCAGTGTGGTGTTTCCTCAGAAAGCTAAATATAGAAATTACCGTAAGACCCAGCAATTCTACTCCTAGGTATAAACCCAAAGAAATTGAAAACAGGGACTCACACAGATATTTGTACATCAATATTCATATCAGCTTTATTCACAAGAGCTAAAAGGTGGAAACAACCCACGTGTCCATCAAAAGATGAATGGATAAAGAATTTGTGGTATATCCATGCAATGGAATATTATTTGACTTTAAAGCAGAACGAAGCTTTGATAGATGCTACAACATGGATGAACCTTGAAAACACTGTGCTGAGTGTAATAAGTAAGGCACTTAAGGACAAATAACTATTATTTCATTTATATGAAATATCTAGAAATAGCAAATTCATGGGTATAGAAAGATGATTAGAAGTTACTAGGAGATAGGGAGAGGGAGGGGATTTTTTGCTTGGTGAGTATTGAATGTTTGTAAATGTTGGCTATTTTAAATAGAATTAATAATAATAAAAAAGAAGAAAGTTAATTTAGCTTGCAATTTCACTCAAAGATAACCCCTATTAAAATTGTGGTGTTTTTGCATCTATTTTTTTCCTATCTGTATGTGTATAATCACCTATATATGTGGGGGGGTGGGAGGGTATAGGACAAAATTACATATTCAGGTTGTGCCCTATTGTTTTTAAATGTTCACTTTGCCTTGTGGGAATGCACCCTACCTTAAGTTATTTAATGTCTGTATAAGAAAACATCCAACGCGCCGTCAGTTTATTGACCCTTTCCCCAACTGTGGCTTTGGTCTTCTACCAATAAGTCATTATTTTAAATTTTGCAATGATGACTAAGCCAATTGATACGTGTCTACAACTATCTAATTTCTTAGCTTTGATCCCTAGAAACTGAACTTTGTTTTAGAAAAAATAATTCCTTTGACAATTGATACATAATTATCAAAATGCTTCGCAAAGAAATAATACAAAATTGTATTCCCAACTGCAGTGTGAAGTCCCTGTTTACTTTATCTTTGCCAGCATTAAGTATTAAGATGTTGCTTAAATCTGCCAGTTTGATAGATGGAAATGATAAGATACTGATTTTTTTTTTTCTGTTTAAAAAATACTGGTGACTTGTTTTGTTTTGTTTTCCTCTCTCCATGTCTTATGAAGCAGCTGTCTTCTAAAGCCCCAGTCCCCCTTTTCTCTTTGGTGTTAACCGGCTCCCTATTGATTTGCACGTGGTTATTACTTATTGCGGATATTAATATTCTGCCTGTCATCAATTTCTTGCGATTTCTTGCCAGGTTGCCATTTGAATTCATTTTGTTTGATGTTTTGAGACACTGAGTTTTAAAATCTTTAGTCAGACACAACACTGTTTTTCTTTATGACTTCTTCCCTTGTCTGCACAATTAATATCCTTGGACTATTCCAAGACTAGTGACATGTTAATAGATGTATTGTTCTAAACTTTTATGGCTTCATTTTCACATTTAATTCTTCAATACATGCAAAATTTATTTTGATGTATGGTTTAATGTAAAGCTCCATTTCGCCCCTCCAAATCCAGTGTCCTTCCAGATGTTTGTGGAATGCCCACTCCTCCTCTGGTTTTGTGACACAGACTTTGTGTGATTTAAGTTCTTGGATAAAACAGAGTCCTCTTTGGGGTCATCTCCTCTATAAATTTTGCAACGATACCATGTTTTTCCAACATTTGCAGGTTTGTGATGGGTCTTAATATACAGTGCACCGAGCCTTTCTGAAAAAAAAATCTGTTATTTTCCAAATCCACTTAGTTGTTTTTGCCTTGATTTTTTTCCTCTAGGAGACGGCCGATATCATTGTATTGTATCAGCTTCCCACCCTCAATGACGGCTCTTATTCTTAAAGCTGATGTTATGCTGAGGCTTAAGACGTAGGCATGGAGCCGGCTTGGTGAGAAACCAGGATGTAGAGAAATGTGTGCATGTCTCTGACAGAGTCGCATCTTTCTGAAATGGATGACACATCACATACAGGGGAGGGCCCTGATCTTCCTGTTTTCCAGTGAGAGGTACTGCCTGTTTCCTGAGGCAAAGCACAGGCACTCACTGGTTTGTTTTGCCTCAATTCCGTTCCTTCAGCCTTAGCGATTCTCTCGATGGTTGTCTGTCAGGCTTAGTGCTTTAACTTGTTGGAGTTTTTAATATATTTTATCTCTTCAAATATGTGTTTGTGAGGAGCAAAGTTCTCCTTTAGGGGCTTCTGGGCAGAGTTCCCTAAATTAAAAAAAAACAGTATTTCTAAGCACCCACCTCTGTAAAATGTCTATACTTTAAAGTCTTGTCGATGATGGAGTAAAATGAAAAGTCCAGGAACTGATAGCATTACCTGGAAAAAAAAAAATATGGGTGGGAGATATAGTCATGAGCTTGTTTCTTGATTGAACCAAATTTTCCAAGATTAGATGTCCCTTTTAACTAGTTCTTGGAAAATTGAGAGTGAATAGAGTCAACATCCACCAAAATTACAAAATTATTGGGCCTTTGCCTTAACCAACTTCCCTCATTTCTAGCCTCTTTCCCATCCATCCAACCTCCCTTTTCCAATCTCACCCTACCTGTTTTGTGAGGGAAGGTTTTATAATGTTTACACATTCCATTAAAATAGGTTGCTCATAAATAAACTTAGTGTCCTGGAATTAGATCTGATATTCCCAGTGCCCAGGACCACGACTACACAAGAGAAGTGCACAGTAAATTTTAAAATATCTGTGTCTCTATCTTCATTTCCTCATTTCTGCCTGCAATTTTCTATCTGCCATCAGGGAATTTAGTGGCACTGCAAATAGCATGCTCTTTCCCAGACGTGCGTCTCCCATTTCCCTGGGACCTGTTTGTCTTCCTGAAATGCGGCGACGCCAGTTGCGTGCTCTCAGGCAGTATTGTGGGAAGAATAACAGTTTCCTGACCTCTTTCTTGCAAAAGCTTGAATACCATTTCCAGTGTGGATCAGCATATGAAATTAAACATCTGCCTCGCCATTTTATAGGCAAAGCGACTTTTTCAAACCTGCTCCTTCACAGTGCCTGACTTAAGCCTCATCACAGTCCTGTGTGGTGAGAAGGGGCAGCTGGTGTTAGGCCCATTCTAGAGCGGAGCTAATAAAAGATGCAGAAGGCTAAGGAGCTCCCCAAGGTGGGGCACAGTTTTGTCAGATGATTTGATCCACGGAACCTTCTGCGGTACTTTATTTCATCAACTACGATGCTCCACGTTCAAGGGCAAGCACAGTCTGGCAGAGAAGAGAGTTCATCTGATGCTCTCCCTACTCCAACTCGATCTACCTTCAGCATTTCACAAATTACCTCCGTGAACCACTGGTTTCCCGGGATGCCAGCAGCCGTTGCCAGGTTCCTGCCGCTGGTGTGAGTAGGAAAGCATAGGTTCTTCTGACACAGCAGTTACCCTGTGTCAGGCTCGGGCTAAATGCTTGATGTGAGTTCACATCATTCTTACCCTGAGCCTTTGGGGTAGGTGCTGAGATTATCCTCATTTACAGATGCCAAATCCCAGGCTCCAGTTATAATTTATCCCTGACCATATAGTCACAATGTTGTGACTACAGTATTTGATCTCAGGCAGGGTGACCCTGACATTTTAACCACTATACTGCTATGTTCTATGTTCTCAAAAGCTTGGCAAATGTGCGCTAAATGTTTAGTATTTACTGTAGAACTCCTCAGAGCTTTTAATACGCTATTACCTTTGGGAATCTCCAAGAATATGATAAATTAAACAATGTTGACAAAGCACAATTAACCATGAGGCCTTCTATGCCATGGGATATCTCTTGGGACTAGCACTTCACGGGTTGGGTTGCCAGTTAAAATACAAGACTTCCAGTTAAACTGGAGTTTCAGATAAGCAGCGACGAATATTTTAGCATAGATATATCCAAATATTGCATGGGACATATTAATAATTAAAAAATAGCCTTTTTTTTTTTTTTTTTTTAACTGAAAGCACAATCTAACTGGACATCCTATATTTTTAACTGCAAAATCTGGGAACTCTACATGAAAGATGCTTTGAAAGCTGTGGGCTACACAGCCAAAGGTCCATGACTCTCTGTCTCCTGTTGGCATCTTTCTTTAGGAAACAAACAAATAAACAAAATCTGGCCCAAAATGAGAGTCCTCCCCTATAATCTACCTTCTTACTTTCCCAGGGTCCATAACAGACCCAGAGAGCAGGCACATCCTTGGTTATTCCCAGGTGAGTGTCACACCAACTCTTAGGGCTGTGATTGGACAATAATTGTCCTCCAGGTCTCACCTAAGGAAAAGGAGAGGGACTTTTGGGGACAGATACACACAAAACCCTGAGGTTTTTTTTGGCATAAATTCTGTTCAGTGGAATCTCTCTGCAACATTTCCATGCCAGGGGAGCTGGAGGCTTATCGAGTTTAGGAGGAAATGGGTTTCTAAAAAAGATCAGGTCAGCTCAGTGTCTGTCAAATCACCGGAGCATGTCTTGAATCCCGAATCCTATCATCCATCTCACTTCAGAAGCCATCCTTTCCTACTAATGCTCCATCTAATGACACCACTCAAAGATGTCCATAAGTCACGTCTTCTTTCTCGGCATTAGATTTTTAAAAAAATAAAAAAGATTCAGTTGTCTTTCCAATGTATTTCGGTTATCTTGACCAATGTTTCAGCATTGCTTGGAGCATTATATGTTGAAGCAAAGCAGAAAGAAATGCCCACTCATGTCATTCAGACGTCTCAGGGCCAGAGGGAGTTTACATGCCTGTTTGAAAAGAGGAAGCTTCATGAGCACACAGAGAAGCTCAACTCAGATTCTTGACCTTCGCTCTCTAGTAAGACAGCCGCTAGCGTCCTACAGTGGTTTAAATTAACACTTAAATTAATTAAAAGTAAATACAATAAAAAATTTTAGTTGTTCAGTTGTACTAGCCACATGCAGCTGGCAGCTTCTGTACTGGACATTCAGATAGAGAACATGCCTATCAACACAGAAAGCTCTAAAGGGCAGTCCCAGTCAAGAGTGTCTCCTTATTCTCAAACATGCCAAAGATTAAAGTGTATGATTTTTCCCCATGGAAACCAATTCTGTTGGGTGTGGGACAGGAGTAATTAGGAGAAATACTTCTGAAACTGAAAAATTTTAGATTATTATATGTGGAGCTATATACATTTAATCAATACATTGACTGGGGTGACAACTTAAGTTCTCAGCCGTAACTATAACTCACTAGTGAAGGCAGAACAAAGCAGATGCTATCATTAATTTGGCTCTATTTCTTTTCCTAATGAGCCAGTGTGGGGACTGGGAAGAGGGAGGGGTTGGCTAAAAAGGATGGAACCAGGAGAGTCTCTGAGGGTGGAACAGGGGACTGTGGACCAAATCAGAACTCCTAATTTGAGCTGATTTTTAATCATTATTTTCAAGGATATCTTTGAAAAAGCAGACTTGTTCACTGACAAGCACAATGTGAATAAGTGAAAAGAAAACCATATCATCCTGACCCTGCCAGCGAAATAGCTCACCAACACATCAAATGCTTTATAGACCTCCAGACCTTCCTCCTGTATGTGTATATAATATGTTCAAAAAATTAAGATCATAACATGCACACTGTTCCGCAAGCTGCTACTTAATTTAGTCTGCTTCAACTCCTTTCCAAGTCAAATTGACCTGTACAAAATCATTTTTAAGGGTTGTGACTTAGTTGACTCTATAGATGTTTTTAACTATGGTTAGACATTTAGTGGGTTTCCAGTTTTTCCCCAGTTATAAATATTATTGCATTACACAGCCTCACTGCTACGTCTTTGTGCATATCCCTACTTATTTCCAAGGAATACACTCCTGAAAGGAGAATTACTGGCTCCAAAGGGAGGGTGGACATATATTATTAAGGTTTGGGTTAGAGGCTCTTAGTTTCTTATGCAATGGAAGCATTTGACTTTGACTCTCAAGAGCCCTTCTGGGTCCAAAGCGGTCTGATTCCTTGATTGTAGCTCTGTTGTCCATGGGGTCTGAGTCTGAGCAAGACCTCAGGTCCCTTCCTCCCCTTTTAACCTGAGGTCCCACACTACGAGCAGAATGACAGAATGGCACCCTGGAATTGATTACGGGGGGACCTTGACCCATGGATGGTGCCACAAGTTCTAAGGCAGCTCTGAATGCTAGAAATGTCTGTGGTGATGAAAATGGTAGCTACTAGCCACATGTGCCTGCTGAGCACTGGAAATATGGCCGACGCAGCAGAGGAACTGAATCTTACATTTAATTTTAATAGTCATATTTTGGACAGTATAGTTCTAAGGACATACCTCCCAGCCTCCAATATACACCAAAATCTTTGCCACTTTGTCTTATTTTAAATATGGCAATTGATAACATTGCCCACAAGTTCATACCATGCTCATCAGTTGCTTCCAACTGCCTTGACTTCTCAAGGGCAGGGAGTAATCACCTCATGAACAATTATTCTTGGACTTCTCAAGTCTTTCATGGCACAAAGAAGGCCCTTAGTGAATAAATGAGTCAAAGTAAGTTCCTTCCTCAGTTTAACTCAGTTATAATAGACCATTGTCTGTTTTGGACCAAGCTCACGAGAAATAGTTCTCATTTGCTGACCCAAAATGTGGAAGTTTTCTTAGCTGGGGATTATAATAACAAAGTACTTATTCCTCAGGGTTGTTGTAAGGATTAAATGTAAGGAGACCATTGAGTACAATGCTTGTCACATGATTAGCGTCCAATGAGGGGCGCCATTAGGTTTTTTTCCTTCAACCTTGTTGCAATCCTCTCTACTGTAAGGATTATTTGTCAAGATTCATGTCTATTTCCTTAGAATTTCTTTCAAAGGTATTTAAGATCTCATTCAAGGGTATTTAAATGCATGGTAGGTTTAAAGGAGTCTTTTAGATGACTTGGCCTGAGAACAGGGGGTTCCGAATTGGGTTCTTCAGGTCATATACTCTCAAAACGCATTTATCACAATGATAATTCTTGGTATGTTATCTGTCTACCATCTGCCTTTTCCACCAGCCTATGAATATAATGGACAAAGGCTATGTTTGTCTTGTTCACCACTATAGTTCCAGTGCCAAATACATAGTAGGCATTTAATAAATCTTGAATGCTAGATTGAGGGTGATGGGGTAAATGGCCAAGAATGAAGGGTCCAATGCAGAACCTAGCACAGAAATAAAAATAATACCAGGAGCCCCGAAATATGGTTCTGTTTAGGTCAATAAGTTACTGTTGTTCCAATGAAAAGCCATTCTCCTTGGGCCTCAGCTCCTCCATTCTATAAAACAAAGACGGTTGAGCTAGACCAGTGTTTTCCAACCTTGGTACTGTTGACATTCTGGGCAAGATAATTTAGTTGTAGGGGCTGCTTTGTGCATTGTAGAATGTTTATCAACATCCCTGGCCTCTACACATTAGATGATAGTGACATCCACCATCCCCCCACCCCACCTCCAGTGGAGACAACCAAAATGTCTCAAGAAATTGCCAAATGTCCCTGGGGGGGTGCAAAATAACCCCAGCTGATAACCAATGATTTAGATCTTATCTTTCCCTCCCACACTGATAGTTTAAGATTCTACTTGGGAAAATATATTTCAGAGCATGTGAATTTTCTGACATTTAATAGATCATTGTAGAATTATGAGGATATTTCCAGCTACTCATGCAAATCACTGTGGCCTGATTATCAATTTAATATTTGGATCACTGGGCCATTAAACTGCTGATTTGAAATTCAATTTTCTATTTTTAAAAATGATCACTTTGTGAATTATATCTGTTATGCAGTTGATTTTATTTAAATGGATTGTATAATTTTGCCCACTCTGTGTTCATGAATAATGCTTTATAGTCGAATGTCAGAATGCCTGCTAATGACCCAAGCCACCATAGCTCATGTCTGTAGAATCCATACAGTCACTGGGAAGTTGGATTTATTTTTTTATCTTCCACTTTTTTTTCCCTGAGACTTTTAATTACTGCTTATTAAGATACACTAATAGCTTGGTCTTGGCTCCTGCTGCCCTCCCTTGTTGAGTTCACTCTCCCCTAACAGTAAATTGCCATCTGAAAGCCACACAGAGACATGTGCTTACTTCCTGGAACAGTGTGTTCATGCATCTCATGTGAAAGGAAAATATGCCTTGTTCAAAAATGGAGGAGACAACTGCAGAATCAGTTGTTTCATAAAAACTCTATGGATTGATTCAATAAATCTGCCATCTTTTAGTGATGGTGGAATTGGTTTCTCACATAACCTGTGGTGTTTTCCAGCCCCTTACCTTACAAGGGGGTCAGGGTTCCCAAGAAATTCAGGATGACCTTTGAGCTTTGTAGGTCCCATCGATGTGAAATGAACATTTCTCCACGATTGGAGTGTTCATTATGTTGCAGGCAGTGTCCTGAGCACCATATGCCGTTGTCTCATTCATACTCACCTCTATCTGCTGAGTATTATCGTGACAGCACTTTAGTGACAAGAAAAGAGAATTTTCCTGAGGAGTCAAATCACAGAGCTGATCCTTCCTGTAGCCAAGGTTTGAATTCAACTCTGTAAGATCCTGAAATGCATAATCTTATCCATCACCTATATTCCTCTAGATTTAGGATAAAATTCAAATCTCTTATTTTTTTCTCACTTAAATGAAGCTGTCCTTCTCTGAAAGCTAAAAGTTGGCTCAACATCTATTCAGATAAGAGCAGGATAAAGTTTTACAATTTTAAAGAGAAAACGATTGGCAAACACTGTCAATGACTGTTTGGGGCACACAATTCCAACCCAGAGATTGACTGTAGTGTACAGTTAGGACCTTGTTGAGCCTGATAACCTACCCACTTTAAAAGTAAGCTTTGCTTCACGCAGTGAGAAAACACAACTTGCCAAAACATGGTGACTTTGGAGCTTTTTTGATTGTTGGGTTTTCATTAGGTCTATCAGGGTTGAGAAGTAAGGTTCTTAATTTTATATGAAACAATTCTCTTCATTCAAGCAGCACTCATCAATTAACATTCTTGAAGAAAGTTTAAATGGTCTTGAGCTAAGTTTATTTTTGCTATTGTAATCTTTGGAAGAAATGAATGCAAATGGAAAAAAGTCAGTTAACATCAGACCATCAAAAAAACCCTTACATGGCCTTTCCCCCATGAAAATGAGAGTAACAAAAAAAAAAAAAAAACCTTTTCCTAAAAACTTTCTTAATAAAGAACAGCAAGATCTGTTTTTTCTTTTTCAAAAAAGAATGGAAGCAATTTAAATAGCTAAGAACCTCTGACTCTTACTCAGGGGTCCACAATTTTATGGTAGCAATGTCATTGCCAGCTAAGACTTCATCAGCTCTATAGGGAAGCATCCCCTTGTTTAACTTTTCTTCAGTTTTAATCTAAAAGGAGTCGTAGGTTTGAAGTATGGGCTTTGCATATCCTACATGAAAACACATGGAGGCCAAAGCCCTAGATTATCCTGGAACTGTCCAGAATCCAAATACCATATCCCATTTTCATGTGCATGCCATGAAATACCTATTTTAATTTCAGGAAAAAATAGTCACTATAGAGAATGGTTCTTTCAAACAAACTCCTCTTAATCCATGATGCAGACATTTATTGGCTTGTTTATTTTAATATACAATTCACAAAATAATTTAGTCCCTGTTTTTCTTCTTATAGAGAAAATGCAATCCTATTAAAAAAGGGACTTCTCTAAAATGAAGTCATTACAACAGATTTAAATTCATCCATGGCTATTTTGGTGATTTGATGAACATCCTATTTGGGGACATTATTAGTTAAAACATTTCATTTCCCACTGGCATTGAATATTTCAAATCCATTTACTCAACACAATGACATGTTTAAATGAATTGTTCTATGGAGTGAATTTTTATCTCTCTATAGGTCATTTGGATAGAAACGTGTCATCTGCCCAGCTCTGCCACCAGCTAGAAATGTGACCTCAGGCTAGTCACTTAGCGTTTGGCCACTTAGTTTATTTTCTGTCAAAGGTGGGAGTTTAGCTGCAGCGTGCTCCTGAATCAACAAGGGAAGTTTGTTCACGGCGCTGAGTTCTCCTCCCCACCCTCACACCCAGACTCAGCAGGTCTGTAGTGGGGGGAGGCAGAGACCCTTCCCTCTAAGGAGCTCTGGCTGGTTCCCATGCATGTTCAGGAATCCCATGAGTATCCACCAGTGTGGGAGATGCCAAGGGCCCTAAGCTCCAAGCTTCTCTGACCCTATTTCAGGCTCTAATACTTAACTCTTTTGACTTTCTTCAATAAAGCACAAAACTCCCCCCTTGGTTATGTCATCTTAAGGGGAGGATCTTATATCTGCCTGGTTTTGAAAGTCCCAAAGAGGAGAAATTAAGAAAGATTGAGTTGAGCTGAGTGATGAAGCGGGAGGAAGAGGGGAGGACAACCAGGAGCCAGTGAGGTCTGTGGAACAGGGGTCTCTAACCTAGGGAGTTTGCCCTTTGTCCACTGATGGATTTAGGGGATCTCTGAACATCTTAAATTATAGGCAAAGTTTGTGTGTGTGTGAAATTTTCTGCGGAGGGAAGATCTACAATTTTTGTAGAGTCCCCAGAGAGCTGCTGATGGCTGGATGGTTAGAACCATCACTCTAACCATGGGCTGGTTTGGAGCACAGGCTTTGGGCAGAGACCCTGAGGACCCAGCTCTTCCACTGATAGCTGGAAACTTGAGCTGAGCCCTCAGAGCTGCTCTGCCAAGCTCACACGGTTTTGTGGGTGCTAAATGAGAACCCATGAAAAGTGCTTAGAACAGTGCCCATCACTTAGTAATTGCTCAATAAATGTTAGCTCTGTCCTGATGAATATTTTATAGAGGTTCTTAAACTGAGCAAAAGCAATTATAGATGATGCATCCACGGAGGAAGTGATGACTAACTAACATTTCTCCATTTCCTGCTATTCACGACTTATGTAACTTTATAGAATCCCTTTATCCAGATTGGATCCTCTGCTAAAGAATTATAAATAAATACTGCTTTGTCCTGATGGCTTTGATCTCCTACTGAAGCCATAGCGTGTATTCTCTAGGCGTTAGCCTCCTCGGTGTTCTCTCTACCATGGATTTGCTGTATTCTGCTGGGAAAATAACTCCTCTTTTGAGGCCATCTAGGACCTTTCTGTGAGTTTCATTGAATGTTTACTTTAAAATATCCACATGCAGGGTTAAAATGATCACAACTACTACCAATCTCTACATTATGTCATTTGAAGTCTGCAGACATTTGAAAACCTCAGTAATTCCTGCTCCTCTCTGATCAATAGAATTGCTTTTAAGAATTTATACTATAAATGCTAATTGTGATAGCTAACATTTGTATAGCTCTTTGGAGTTTGCAAAGTACTTTACTTATGTCTTCTCATTTATTCTTCACTTAGGACTAAAATAGTTAATGGTGCTAATGGGAACAAGCAAAAACCAATTTCAGAGAGTGTTAAATACACAAAATTATAAAGTAAAATGAGACGGACTTCCTCGAGTCAGCAGGAACAATGTGTCTCTTTACTTTATGATCTGTCTTTATATATTCAAAAGCATTCGCATTTCACTTTTCTTAATTTTCTGCTTTCAGTTGTCCTTCTTTTTTTAGTTTTTTTTTTTTTTTTTAGTACAACTAGTCAATTGCAGCAGTTTTCTGCAAGATTCAAGATGAAAACTGAGCCTTGACCTGCCATGTCCAGATGATTAGAATTAGCTTGGATTTTTCAGATAATGTTCTTTTAGGAAAAAAAAAATCTATCTATCTATCTCTCTATATATATATATCACTGACTTTATCTTAGCTGAGTAGGAAGAGACATTTAAGAAAACCTCTCATCATATTTGTATATCAACCTTTTTAAAAAGTAAGAGATATAGTGAAAATTTTCAATCGTTTAAGTGGGAAGTGCTTTATTTGTGATAGACACAAAAGATTTTAAGTATCCTTGATATTGGTCAAATATAGCAGCTTTTGGCTATTGTCTGAAGAGCTCTCATCTGCCGAGTTGTAGACCTGTGACCTCTAGATAAGTTTCAAAATGCAGAAAATATTTATCTTCTTGCTATGACCTTCCATGCACAAGACATGAGCCATGGATTTGTTTCCTAGGGAACTGGTGACTGAGGAAAATCTATAATTAAATCTGTGAGTTATATGCTACATATGGGACCTGCGTACACACCATGTCCTTAAAAAAAACTCTAGTAATATTACTATAGCTTCAACTGGTGGAATTAAACCTGACTTTTCTCGGGCTGTTTCTAGCAGCATCATTTAGAATCTGAATGTTGGAAAGCTCTGGTGTTTCTTTTAGAAGGTCAGCATATATTTCAGCCAGTTTCTATTTCCTTCTGGCCCCAGCATCTTTCCGTGACAGGCCAGTCCCTGTCACTCTGTCCAGCAGAGCTTTGTATGGAACCTTGGACACATCAGGAGCAGTCTGATCTTAGAGCATCGGAATGTCAGAGCTAGAACGGATCTAAGCCAGTGGTTATCAACAGTTTTCTGAACGGCAGAATCCATTCTTCAAATAAAATCCTATGCAAACATCCTGTAGGTAGAGCAGACTCAAGGGAATCATTTTTGGCTGGAAGTTAGGGATGGACGCAGAGCTCAGTCTTACTAAGCCCTTCAGCCACCCCCCCACCCCCAGGCCTCATCATATTCTGGCTTGAACACTAGTTCTAAGCTGTCCCTGGTGGGAGAGATGGACCTGAGACCCAAGAGGGCAAGACATTTGCCGTCTTGTTGGTCAGCCATCCCCCCAGCCTCTAATCTCAAACAGTAGCCAGTAACACAAGGTGGGGAAGATGAGTAGTGGTTTGCAGACCTGGCTGGAATCCTTTTCACATTAGATTTCCCTGCCTGCTCCAGAAAACGAAGCCTCCGCTGCAGTGTTTTCATTTTCCATCTGTTAAATCCAATAAGAGGTCTTTTACTTTATGTTTACTTTAAGTCTTAAAAATAAAATTCTGTGGGCTCCTTTTCTTTCAATGGGATTGTCCCTGCTGTATCACCCCCCAAACAAAAGAAAGGCCCTGTGAAAGTCAAGGCACTATGCAAAGGCCGCTAGGACATTCAGGGGATTTACAGATATCCATGCTTGATGGGGCTGTGACGACAGAGGACTTAGTCATAGCAGCAACACCTGGCACTTGTGCGTCTGCCCTTACTCTGCGTATATTAGCTAGTTTAAGTCTGCGAAGTCTCGGCACTTTGCATGCATGCACGTGTAGGTGCCTCTGTGGACAGACACACGTGCCCACACAGTAACCTCACGAGGTAGGTACTGTTATTCCCCCGTTTTCCAGCTGAGGCTCAGAGTCCCTACAATTCTGCAGCTGTCAGTGGCCGAGCCGAGATTTGAAGCCAAGCAGCCCAGCTCCTGAGTAGTGCCCTTCATGTCCTCGGGGGATAAGCTGCGTGACCAGGTGCGAATTGCTAGTCTTCTATCAGACTCTTCACCTGTGGAAAGAAACGAAAAGTCCTTCAGAAGGTTGCTCTGAGGATCAAAAGAGCGCTTTCCGAACCCGTGCCTCGCGCTTCGTAAATTCTCAGAAAGTTGTGCTGCTGAGGAGATCACCAGCCGTGGACTCAGGTCTTTTAAAAAACTCGGAAGCAAGTGAAGGTGTATGACTTCAAGATTAGTCAGCCAACTTTAATTCTGAACACTACTTTCCCTGAGAATTTTTAATTCTACAGTTAGTTTAATTTGTCACAAAAAATAAACTACGAATTTCATATCTCACCTGGACAATATCAGTTCTTTGAATTTTGCTGAATAAATATACTCCCACCCGTGTTGCTTAACATAGTCGGTTAAATCTATTTGTAATACATGCTGACCCAGCCAATTTCTGGAAATATTTTGCAGGTATTAGAACAAGAACAGGAATAATCAGTAAAATAAACAGGTGCAGTTGTTTGGTTTAACCACCAGGGACGGGATCATAAGTGGCAACTCAAAATAGCCAGTTCCACATTTCTCTCCATCACTGCTTCATGGACTGCTTCATGTATTCAACAAAGTTTTCACTGATTCCCTCACTCCTCTCACATGATCCTGAGAACCTCTAGGTCTTATCCAAGGAATATGTCTGGAAAGCAGTTACCATTTCCCTGTTGTTCCTGTACAGGCAGAGCTCAGCGATGTTGTGGATTGGGTTCCAGACCACTGCAATAAAACGAATGGCGCCAAAAAGCGGGTCACGGCTTTTTTGTTTTCCCAGTGCATATAAAGGTTATATTTACATTTTACTTTAGTCTAAGTGTACAAAAGCATTATGTCTTAAAAACTAATGTACATATCTTCATCAAAATGTGACAGATACATGAAGTGAGCACAGGCTGTTGGAAAAATGGCACTGACAGACTTGCTCAGTACAGGGTTACCTCAAACCTTTAGTTTGTTAAAAACACAATGTCTGCAAAGCACAATAAAGCACAGCACAATTAAACAAGCTATGCCTGTACTCTCTTGAAGAAGAAATCATACCTTAGAGCAAATATTTTCTTAATAAAATAGCACTTAGTCATGAAATTCACATTTTCAGGATTGCATTGCCTTGTTTTGACAAACATCTCAGTTGTCTGACTTTTCACAACAGCCTTCTAATCTTTCTCTTGTTTTGTTTTTGCATTTGTTGTTGTTTTGTCTTGGGTTTTAAAAATTTTAGCTTTTGTTGTTATTGGATACCAATTAGAAGTGGATTTTCTTTATTCAAGTCACAATATATTAAAAAAGATCCTTGGTACATCCAGAGTGGAAAAACAAAGTTGGGAAAACATGGAGTAAATTAATTTTCCTTTTATGGCCATACACGTCTGTATAACACGCGCATGAACACAATTCCCAGACATGTTCATGGGACCAGTGAGTAACACGTGCTTCTTGGCCTTTCCTGAGCATCTGCTGTGAGCCTAACTCATTGCTGATCCATCGGCTGAGGGCTCAGTGTGGCCCCAGACCTCCTTAGAGGCTCAAACTGATCCCTGGCCATCAAGTGGGCTCCTCCAATGCCAGTGTGTCTGTTATTGACCCAACTTTTGCTTTCACAGCTACTTCTGCATGTTGGGAGCTAGAGAAAAGCATTCCAGGAATGTGTTGAGAGAAGCAGAAAGCCATAATATTCCAAATTTTCACCTTTGGGAAATATTCTAGATTAAGTTGTTTATCTCTGAAAGACCACATTTACGCCTAAACATCTTTCCTGAAAGGGTTTAGAGCAGTGGATCTGAATCTGATTATAATCACCCAGATTCTAGAAAAATCCTGGTTGCTGAGCCCCAAAAACTATTGAATTGAACTCTCTGGAGTGGCTTGTGCATTTGGGTTTTTTGTTTGTTTGTTTTTAATCCACAGTCAGGCCTACAGAGCATTGCAATATACAGGCAGGGTTAAGAAGTACTGGGTTGAGTTACAAAATGTTAAATTTCTCAGTCTTAAGATATATCATGGGAGGTAACTGTAACCTAGCTTTCAAGTTGACTTGAAAGAATGGTACAGAGAGGCAAGTTTTGTTCGGGAGAATGAGCTGCCAAACAGGCAGATTGTGGTCCCCAATGAAGGTGGAAGAAGACGAATGGGTAGGTAGAGACTTTTTAAAACAATGAATGTAACCTACTTTTTCATAAATGTAGTTTTATTCTTTACAACAACTGTTGAAGGAAGAACAGTCACATTTATAGAGCACTTTTGTGGACTTTCCATTTTTATATTTCTTGTTGAATTCCTGCCAGTGCCAACTGATGTGTTATTATCTTCTTTCACCATGATAAAACCGTGGCTTGGGGTTAAGGGCCAAAGCTGTCCCTTCAAATCCAGTTCTCTGATTCTGCTACTTTGCCCTACCATCCAGAAACAATGTGGTCTGATGCCTCAGTGCCATTACTTGGTGGACTGACAGGGGAAATCGTGGGTAGGGACACTCTTGGACAGGGCAGGTTTCAGCAGCCTAGGAGAAGTGGTTTGCACCCAGGTGCTCCAGAGACACTTGGCCAGTTAAATGACTAATTTCTCCATTCAAAAAAAAATGTATTGATCCCCTGATACATTATAAGAATTGTTGTAGGTATTCTGGATATAGCAGTGAACAGAACAGACTAATCCTTGACTTTGTAGAGCCTACCTTCTAGTAAGGGAGGCCTACAAATCAAAAATCAATAAAAACAGCTGGTTCTGTTACTTGCAGTAGCTATGTTCCATCAAGTCACCTCAAACACTGAATTAGCAAATATGGAACCACTGCTACTCAGGCAAATACAGTGTTAGGTTTCTGCAAGTCTCTGGTCACATTTCTGCCAACTAATCAATACATAACCATGTTTTATGCATGTTTCTGTTTAAAGACACCTATGTAATATATACTGTTGACTTATTAGCATTGAACTCATGGCCAGCAGCACTGTAACTCAAGCTGAAAGAAACTTACCTAGCACATGTGTTTTCTCCAAAAGGCACAGCACAGTTTTTTTGCACTTAGGGACACTAGACAGCACTTCTGCACTACGCTTGGGGCCATTTTAAACAGCAAAACCACCAAGAAAAAAAATGTGAAAATGTGAAAAACATGGCATTGAATGTACCATTAAAAGACCTATATTTATAGTTTGAGAGCTGAAACAAGAAGCAGAGCATCACTTATTTGACCTTAGCTGGGAATGTGTACATCAATAACTCCAAGTTTTCACCACTCTGTGCACGTCCACAAATGGCCAGTAAAGCTATGCAAATATTGATTTTGGGATAACAAAGAAATCTTAGTGAGTAGGTGAATTCTCAAATATAGAATCCAAGAATAGTGAGGATCAGCTGTGTATAGTATGTCGGTTATTAAGACAGATCATGATAATGGATATGGAAAAGCAAAGTCTGGAGAACAGGGCAGGTTGCAGTGTTAAATAGCACTGTCAGGGAAGCCACCTCTGAGAAGGGCTGATGAAGTAGACAAGCATCTATGGGGGGATAATCAGCCTACACAGAGGGACCGGCAAGTGCAAAAGCCTGAGGCAAGGGTGTGTCTGGCATGTTCTTGAAACAGAAGGGAGGCCCTTGTGGCTGGAGCAGATGGAGGAAGGGGACATGAGACTGGAGAAAAGATGGCCCAGATCATGGAAAGTCTGCCAGCCTTTGGCCATGGGTCCAATTCCAAAATTTGACTCCATTTTCTAATACAATAGGCTACCTCCTGCTGAATTCTGCAGAAAATTTAAGACTTTTGGAATTTCTTATTGCATCATCATGAATATTATTAAATTTCCCATAATCTCAAATTTTGTCTGTTTAAAAAGGCTATGAATCTTTCTTTTTAGAAATAGAAGTGGTTAGGATTAATGACTAAACATAAAATTTTATTTGCAATTATTATGGCTTACTGTGCCCTCATCAGCTTCTTGTCACTCTACCTTCTTCTCTTTCCTTGTTTGTCAGAAGGGGTTTGCATATCACTGACGCCAAGATGTTGGGGCGGGGGTTTGAGGTTGGAGTGAGGTCATTCATGAACTTGTGTTTTTAACTGCCTATAATAATGGGCTCTCGATCATAGCAGACCATTAAAATTTACTCATCTTGCAGCAGTAATATGGGGATGATGCGCTTTCCATTTTTATTTGCTCTGTGTGATAGAATCTTTTAAAAAGAAACTCAGTCCTCTGTTCCAACAAAATAAGTTCCTTTTTGCTTTGTGGTAGATAATGTAAATGCTACCTTTGTCTCCTGCATGGCTCCCACCCTAATTTGGGGCCCCCTTCTGACTTGAGGACTCCGAGGCTGCTTCCTCTCTCCTTCTACCATCCCAGACACTCTGCCTCCAGCCCAGCAAAACAATTGGTCCTTTTCAATCAGATTTGCTTTGCCTCCAGTCTCCCTGAGACTTCTCAACATTTCATTTCAAAGTTTTAAACCCCCCTATGCAGTCTACTTGACCTCCTAATTCTATTCTCAAATTCTAGTTCTTTTTATAGTTTTTGTAATTGCCCCCAATATTAACAAGCTATTCAACCTGAAACCAAAGTAACTGCAGTAGCTGGAAATGGACTGTATTAGTCAGGAGTTGGAGGTTGTATGTGACAGAAACACTCAAACAGTTTAAGTAAAAGATATGTAGTGACCCCCATAGTCAGGAAATCCAAAGGTGCATCAGGCTTTAGTACAACTGGATGCAGGCCTCAAAGAATTGCTCTTTCTATCCCGCCCTTGCACTTTGGCCTCATTTTCTTCTACTGCAGGCAGATTTTCTGCCGTTGGTCAAGGAATATGGTGACCAACGGCCTCCTCCTAGTAACATAACCACCAAAGGTAAGAGGAAGTCTTTCCTGACCACTCCAGCAGGAGAGCCCTGGAGAGAACACTGTCTGATCCAACTTTGGCAAATGCCTGTTGTTGAAGCCATTTCTGAGGCTTGAGAAACAGGTTCCATTTGGTCAGAACTAGGCCTCTTTGTGGGTCGAAGTGGAGGAACGTCATGGCACTGTGATCCGGGCACTAGCTTACTGTCCAGAAGGGGCTTAGGCAAGCCTGCTAGGCAAACAGTTCTGTAGTCATCACCCTATGCTGTAGTGACACTGAAGTCCAAGGTACATATGGCACTTAAAGGGAGCTCAGGGTTGGGGGCTGACCCATTGCATCCCTTTCAGTTTCTATGCAATTTAGCCAGCGTGTCTTAAGCACCCACCTTATGCCCCCACACTGGGCCAGGAACACAGAGATGACAAAAGAAGGAGTAACACATTCTCTGCCCTCAAGGAGGCTGTACATTAGGAGGGCTCTTTGTAAATGATAGGGATTGATCAATTTACATGCCTCGCCTTGATGCTAACCAAGACAAAGGAGAAATAGCCCCAAGTGTTAATACTCTGTCTCTTGAATTGAGTTATTTTTCCAAGGCAATAAAATTTGAAGATTGTAATTAGTTAACCATTATGAAGACAAATCTTCAAATATTTCTCTCACTGTGGTGACATTTAAAATGCTTCCTGCTCTACCAAACAGTCAATTGGATTTTTTTCCATCTTCTTATCATGGCTAATTACTAAGCAATTGGTTGAATTCTCTTTTGTTACCACATAATTACTAAGCTGACCAAAACAACTGCCTTGACCTTTTCTCAGCCTGCTCATTTTGATCACCTGAAGGGCAGATTTGGGGTAGAAATGTTCTTATTTGGGTAATCTTTTCTGCAAATGATCAATCTGGTTGCTTAATGCAGTGATTAGGAGCGAGGTTCCGATGGCCATAGAGGCTTATGTGTTCCTCAGGGAAAGTTTCTTAACCCGTCTAGAAGTCAGTTTCCTTCTCTGTAACATGGAGAGGAAAGGAGCGCTTACTTCATACAGTTTTGGGGAGGATCCTGAGTGTTTGGCACTACTGAGACATAATAAGATTGTGAGAAATCACAGTTGTGTACCTTTCATCGGAGCTGCTGCTAGTGCACACTTCCGGGGACTTGGCCAAAATTTTTAACCTCTTCAGGCCTCAGTTTCCCCACCTGTAAGTGGACATAATAAAGCCACCCACTGCATAGGGTTTATTTGATGACAAAAGGAGAAAGTAAACTCATAAAGGAGATGGTAAAGACCCCTAAAGCCCTGAGCCCAACCCCACTCGGCCCTGAGCACCTGGTCACTGTTGAATTCTTCACCCCACCTGGCACAGCTCTGGCCGTTTAGTGACAGCCTTCCTCTTCCTCCCCTGCTCCCAGAGATTATCCAGACGCTGCTACAACCTTGGGAACAGGGCTTTGCCAGTGTGAGAGTGGCCACTTCCTTTGTGTTCATGGTATTGGCTCCTCCATCCCCTTGTGCTCACACTCAACAGGTGACTGCTGAGTGCCTACTGCATGCCGGGACTGTGCTGTGGAACCGTCCCTGCTGAGAGAGCAGGGGCAGGCATGGAATGAAGGGTTTTCTTCCCTTGGACTCTTTAGAGTTATGAGCTTTGGAAGAATTGCTCAAAGTGATCCCCGTGCCTTTTCGACATTTTCAGTTATGATCACAAGATGAAATCTTGTAATTGGTGTTTTGTGTGATTCCCACCTCTCTCCCCACTAGGAAGGGGCATCACATGCTGAGAACAGTAAATTTTCCCAGAGCTGCATCCATAGAAGAGATGTAAAAGAGGCCCCTCGTAGGCTCCACGTTTTCATGGTTAATTATATGAAAGCAAATTTGGCTACTACGTTTACTGCCTTCAAGGTACCTTGAAATGTGTGACTGGGGGGTGTTTGGTGTGTCACCCAAGCCTCCCCGAGGCTGTGGATTTTCCACAGTCTTGAGGGGAAGGTACCCACATTTTCATCTCTGAGTAATCCAAAATGCATAGCACAGGGGCCTGGAAAAGTGGCCAGGTGTATGCGTAGGATTCGGTTAGATGCTTTCCCCCAGGTGAACCTGCCCTTAGGTGAGGCAGGGGGTGCTAAACTGAGAACTGTATTAGACTCAGAAAAAAACCTATCTAAAAGATGAAAGTTTGATTTTTCTTTGCAGAGTTAGTGTGCATGTCTTCCCCCCAAAACTACAGAAACTATTCTCTGAAAGAGAAGAGTGTGTGTGTGCTTTGGGCTAGGAGCTTCTCGCCTAGATGGAGGCCATCCGTGGGGGTATAGGTAGAATGGACCTGTCAGCGGGTCATTCCTGGCAGCCTGGCTCACCCGAGCTCAAGTGTATCCACGCTGACAGGAGTGTTGTGAATGGGAGAATCGTCAGCACCCAGGGAAGTACAGATGCTGTACGTGAAAAGGGTGGAAGAAGCTCCATGATCACAGCCACCTTGCTAACAGGCACCAGCTCTTTCCCTGCATTATTCCTTTTTAATCTTCAAAGCAAGCTTCCAAGTGGGCGTTGGCCCACTCTGCAGTGGAGAGTGCTGAGGTTTGGAGAGACACAGAAACTTGTTCTCAGACTCACAAGTAATAAGTAGCTGAGCAAGACCTTGAACCCGGAGCTTGCTTCCTCTGGAAGCATGCTCCTAACACTGCCTCCCAGGGATGGGGAAAGAATTGTTTACTATTCCCTCCTCTTCTTTGTAGAGGACACCCGGGTTTTCTGCAGGATGGAGGGGCACAAAAGCTACATCCCCAGTGGAAGCAGGTGGGGTCTCCTGAGACTCGTTCCCACAAACTCAGAATTCCATTCATTAGTGCAAGAGTGAAGTCAAAGTCAGAGAGGCAGGGGGGCGGATGTGGCTCAACTGGTTGGGCGTCCGTCTACCATATGGAGGGACCTGGGTTCGATCCCCGGGACCTCCCGGTAAAATGGAAAAAAAAAAATTAAAAAAAAAAACATAAAAAAGATTTATTTATTAAAAAAAAAACAAAGTCAGAGAGGCTGAGGACTACTATTTCAATCACTTTGTTGATTTATTTTTTACCTGCTCTTCTAATTTAAATTACTGGCTCCTTTTCTGTCTTTCCTCAAGAAGCAGTAGTAAAAGGATTCAACCTGGCGCCTGACAGCCGAGATGTGATTGACAGTTCTTCTTGGGAAATTTACTCCAACTATTTAGTGTTCTGTTGCCTCCTCTGTGAAGTGGTGATAACAATGCCTCTTTATATTATGAAAATAAAATTTAAAACATAGGAGAAAGTCCCTAGTAAGTCAACTGTTCTGAAGCAGACACTTAACTAATCAATACCTCCCTCCTTTTTATCCTTTCCTCCATAATATGGGGAGGGAGAGTCAGGCAGTTCCATCAGAATATCTGCCATTCACACAGGGGGTGTTTTATCCCTGGGTCCCAGTACTTACAGTTTGAGTCACTCTCCACTTACAGTCCTCAAGGACCGACAACTGGTCCCGGCAGTTGAGAGCATGAGGACCTGCTGTTCAATATAAAAGATGTCGGCACAGCACAGGTGTGGCCTTGGGACTGTCCCTCCTTCGGCTGCAACCCTGCTGGGGACACAGAGGTTTGAGTACCCCTGGCGTGGCCACAGGGGACTCCTCTGTCCTCTGTCCTGGGTCCTCAGAACGAGAAACTCTGCTTTTAGGATGCAGAAGGTGAGGCTGGTTATGCCGCTAGAAGCCCAGATACAGCATCATTTTAAGAGCAAAATGACTGCGCAGAAGGAAGAGAGCATATTGTTTTCCTACTTCTCCATGAACGCTTTACTTCCATTAGAGAAAAACAGGAAACCCGAGTAGGAAGGATAGAACCTAAGTGGAACTGTATCAGCTCCTCTAAGCTGGCATTGGCTGTCCCAACAGGTAGATGCAAATGGTTCGCCTCCTATTCCACAGCTGTTTCCACTGCCAAAATGAGAGGCCAATTTGTTCCTTTCTCTTTCTTGGGTAAAAAGAAAATGACTTAACTAGATCATTTTCCTTTAGGATGAAAAGCAGTTATGAAAAAAAGTTTTAGTAGCAAATAGCTGTCCCAAGTAGGTGAAATAGGAATGTGTTCCCTGCCTTCCCTGATTGCTGGGAGGACCCCATGGGAACAGGTGGATGGTCTGGGTGGATATTACAGCCATTGTCATTTCCAGGAGACATGACTGCTACATTATCCGCCATGCCTCAAACCTCCCTTCCCTACTTTGACATCTAAACTCATAACAAAATGAAATTGTAAAGCTAACAATATTTTTCTCAGATAGGTAAAAATATGGGAAAGAATACCCTACTATGAGTAACTGTAAGAATATTCTTTCTCTTTGAGTAGCCCCACTTCTGGGAATTTATGCTAAAGAAATAATCCAAAACGCAGAAAATTTTCTTCTTTTTTTTTTTTTTTTTTTGCAAAAGGATGTATTTGGTCATTTTATTCACAATATTTGTCATTGAAAACAGCCAAATGTCCATCATTATCGAAATGATTAAGTTAAATAGTGATATATATATTTTAAATACCAGTCAGTCATTTAAAAGGAGTTGATAATGATATGGAAAATATTCATAATCTGTAAAGTATGTATTTATATAGGATATATTTATACCTTGATTTAATTCCTGTCAAAATCCCAGTAAACATAGATAAGCTGACTCTAAGATTTATTTAGAAAGACACAGGCCCCAGGAGAGCTAAACAATCTTGAGCAAAGAAGAATAGAATGGGAAGAAGGCTCTACCCAAGCCAAGGCTTACCATATCACTACAGGAATCGAGAAAGTGTGATATTGGTGGAGGGATAGACACTCAGGTCAGAGGAACAAAATAGAGGACCTGGAACCAGACCCACAATATGCCCATCCGATTTCTAATAAAAGTGCCAAGGCAATTCAGTGGATAGTTCTATCAGCCATTGGCGCTGGAGCAATTTAATATCCATAGACAAAAAAAATGAACTTCTACCTAAATCTCACACCTCATACAAAAATTAACTCAAAGTGAATCATGGATGTACATATAAAACATAGATCTCTACACTTTTAGGGAAAAAACACAGCAAATCATTTTAGGAATCTAGGGCCAGGCAAAGAGTTCTTAAATTTGACACCAAGAGCATGATCCATAAAAGGAAAAATTGAAAAATTGGACCTTATGCAAATTTAAAACATTTGCTGTGTGAAAAATTCTAAGGGGATGAAAGACAAGCTAGAGACTGGGATAAAATATTTACAAACCACATATGTGACAAAGGAATAGTATCAGAATATATAAAGGACTCTCAAAACAGCAAAAAAAGTAAAAATAAAAACCACACACAAACAATCCAATTAGAAAATGTACAAAAGTCATGAACAGACATTTCACCAAAGAGGATATACCAATGGCAAATAAGCACATGAAAAGATGGTCAATATCATTAATCATTAGGGAAATACAAATTAAAACCAAAATGAGATGTCTGTACACATCTATTAGAATGGATAAAAAACAAAACAAACAAACAAAAACAGTACCACCAAATGCTGGCCATGATGCAGAGAAACTGGGTCACTCAAATATTGCTGGTAGGAATGTGAAATGGTCCAGCCACTCCGGAAAACAGTTTGGCAGTTTCTTGTGAAACTAAACATCCATGTACCATAGGACCCAGCAGTTGCACTCTTGGGTGTTTATCCCAGAGATATGGAAACTTATGTTCATATAAAAACTGTATATGAGTGTTCATAGAAGCTTTATCCATAATTGCCAAAAAAACTGGAAAGAGGCGGATGATTAAATAAACCATGGTGCATCTGTACCATGGAATACTTCTCAGGAATAAAATAAGAGAATTACTGATACACACATCAAGTCCAGGCATGATGCGGAATGAAAAAAATAATCCCAAGAGGCTTCCTACTGTACAAAATTCCATTTATATGACATTTCTGAAATGACAAAATTATAGCAATGGAGAACAGATTGGTGATTGCCAGGACTTAGGGATGTGGGGGAGGAAGGGGTATATGGGAAGGAGATGGGTGTGGCTTTAGAAGGACAACCTGGGGCTTCCTTGTGGCAGTGGAAATGTTTTGTAGTTTGATGGTGGGAAGGATGCGTGGTCCTATGCATGTGATGAAATTGCCTGGAACTAAATACACACATGGGAGTCAAGTAAAAGGGGAAATCTGAATAAGGCCATGGGCTGCATCAATATCAATATCCTGGTTATAAGATCATGCTAGCATTTTCCAAGATGTTTCCAAGAGGGATAACTCCGTAAAGGGTATCTCTTACAACTGCATGTCAGCCTGCAACTATCTGAAAATAGAAGGTTTTTTTAAAAAATCTGTATGCAGTTTCATAGCTCTGTAAAACAAAAGCTATACATTTAGCATCATCAACCTGTTACAACGGCCATCACTACGAAGTGGGACATCCAGTGCCTTGCTTGTCTACCTTTTATTTTGGTTTGTTTTCCAGATTTTTCCTAGTGAGCATTTATAATGTCATAAAAGGAAAAGAAAACCAAACCTGATTTTAAAAAAAAGAAAAACAAACAAAACCTTCATTGACAAGTACGATCCCAGGACTATTCTTGGTTTATTCTGAAAATCTCATTCCTTCCTCTCCTATGCTGCTGTGTGTAAAGGCAGCACACACATGCACACACACTCAAAATTATGGCCTATTCAAGAATAAATAAGTTGAGGATTGGTGGTTAAATCTTAACATTGACAATTTGCAGCTAAAGATGTAAAGAATTGTCAGTAGCCATGACAGACATCTGACCTGGGTGGGCTGTGAAGTTAGACGCCTGCTTGTGGCTTCTATTTATGATTCATGCCCCAAGCCTAAGGTGGAGGTAGGAGGAGCCTCCTGTTGGATGGTTTAAAAGAGTAGTGTCTTAGCAACAATCACAGCAAAGGAACTGTTTAGCAACCTACTGCACCCTCGCCATCCTACTATGAGCTCCCATTTTTATGAAGACATAATTTGAAGAACCAAAACATATTCATGGTAGTGATGGGGAATGATTTCAGAGCCTGTTGTGTGGCAACAAGGTTGAGCAGCCTGTAAACGATTCGGCTCCAGCTTCCCCTTAGGAGAGGCATGCAGCCAGTATTAATATTTTAAAAATACCAGAAGGTAGAAAAGGAGCCATCCTTCAGCCCTAGCACCTCCATGGTACTAAAATTAAATAATGGATTTTTTTTAAGACAGAATTGCTAGAGTTGTGGAACTATAAAAATTATTCTTCTCTTGGGGATGTTGCATTTTTTTTGCTTTTATCTTTTCGTCTCCTCTTGAGAACATTTTGATTTACCTCTGTGATAAGCTTATAACAACTAGGGAGCTGGAGGCAGGCGGAATGCACTAGGCTGGGAGGATGGGGTAATGGCAGCTGACAAAAGAGTGGGAGAAAGATGTTGAGCTTCAAATCAGAAAGCACCGGGAATGGGCAGGTGTTTGTTTCTTGCTGTGTAGCATGTCAACCTGCACAGAGGGGTAGAGCCCTGGGCCCTGCACCCACTATGCCCACATGGCCGTGGGCCCTGCTTGGCTGTCACCCTGCAAAGGAGGCCCAGCCATCGCCATTCACCGGGTCTTGAATAATCCAGGCAAAGCTTGTACAAACCAGTCCTGCTCCTTGAAGAGGCATCAGGTTGAGCTCCGAGGAACTGAGCAGCCAGGACTTGGCATCAGAGTTCTGGTCTGAGTCACATGGTTCTGGAAGTTTCCATCCCTCACTCTGTGCCTGAACTGACTGTGTGACTCAGATGGACAAATGGCTCCATCTCACTGAGTCTCACTTTTTCTACCTATGAAATGGAAATAATGGTCACTATCAGGTTAAATGCCTGGCATTTTATAAAAGCTCAGTGAAAGCTAATTATTACCTAGGATATGACTCTAAGATTTAAAAAAATATCCTCTTAACTATAAAATTACTCTCCCTGGCTTATCTATTCTATTGCTGTTTAGATGTGCTGGGGCGGTAACAGCATTTATTGGGTGCTTCCTGTGTGCCACTCGCGGATGTGTTAGGGCCAGGATACAAATGACCCAGAACCCGTGTTCTAAGCCGTTAGGTCCGAGGTGCAGGAATGGTGGCCATTGCTCAGCCCCTGGGACAGAAGGAGACTCCTTGTCCAGCTGATGTAGGAAGTGGCTGAGCTGGGATTAAACAGAGGTCCCCAGGCAGCACCTCCTTCTTCGCGTGCAGTTGGCGCAGCACACGTTTAGGACAACTCCAAGCTTCAGCCTCGAGGAATCTCAGCGACTAGGGGTCAGAAAGGACCTTGGCGTCTATCTGGTGTTCGTCGCCTCTACAGCATCTGTACCAGGTGGCAGTGCGAGTCTGGTCAGCGCGGCCACAGGTGTCATCTCCCCTGCAAGGCAGCTGGTGCCATCTAGCTAACTCTGAAATGTCGGAAATTTTGCCTTCTATGGAACTGAAATCTATTCTGTTTCATTTCTTGCATTGATTGGCTTTTATGAAACAAAACAAAATGAAGCCAATCTCTCCTTCTGCAGGTAATGCTCCAAAACTATTCCTTCAGACCCATCTTTCTTTCTTTTGAATTTAGAGACGTTGTAGGTTTTACAGGAAAATTATGCAGAAAGTACAGAGTTCCCATGGAGCCTACCCTTATTATCATCACCTGGCAGTAGTGTGGTACATTTGTTACAACTGAAGAATGTTTGGATGATTGCACAGCAGACCACCTCACTGTCTCAAGTGTGCTCTCCTTTCTCGGTATAAAAAGTACTAGAGAACATGAAACTGTTTAGGAATAACTAGCCATATAGCAGTTATTGGGCAGTTGTGTTTTCCGTGGTTGTTTTGCTTTGGGGGTGGGGGTAGTTATTGTAACTTGAGGGGAACCTGAACCCTGTCCATGTACCCCCCCAAGGGATTTTCATTTATTATGCATCTTCTGAAATGCTTTGCCAAAGCCTTTCTGGAATCACAGCTGGTCTGATCATGTCTTGTTGGGTTTTCCTTGGAAAAGCCATGTTTTAGGCAGCCATAACCTTCAGGGGAAGAAAGTCTTGCCCAAGTTGATCTCATTGCATCTGTTGGCCTGCTAATTTCCAGGGAGCAAGCTGCTCTTTTCTTAAAAATGTGTTTGTCTTGCTGGGATTGTTTAATTATATAAGATTCACTCAAGACAACCCTGTTAGGAAGATACCAGAGTATCTCTCAGAACTCGAGCCCAGGAAGCAGAATGACAAGGAACTGACAAGTCGTTCTGAAACCAAGGTAGCAATGCAGGTTACTGCATTTATGCACTCATTTTCTTTCCTTTAAGACCATATGGTCCTCATTTCTGGTTCTCTTTACATAGCTTCTTTATTTATTCAAAAAGTGTTTGAATCATACCATATATAATACTTTGTGTCTGGTTTCTTTTGCTTAGCATAATGTTTTTTAATTATTATAGTTTTTTTTAATTAGAGAAGTTGTAGGTTTACATAAGTCATGTAAAAATTCAAAATGTAAACATAAATAAATCTATAGAGACAGACTTAGATTAGTGGTTACACAGGGCTGGGGAAGGATAGAGGGATTGAGAGGTGACTACTATGGGGTATGAGGTTTTTCTTAAGGGATTAATGAAAATGTCCTAAAGTGGATTGTGGAGATGAATGCACAAGTCTGTGATTGTACTGAGAGACTTGATTGTTCACTTTGGATGGATTGTATGGTGTATGACTATATCTCAGTCAAACTGTTAAAACAACAGTATTTGAATGTCTATTATGGACGATCCAAGTCCACAGCAGTGAACAAAACCAGAGGCTCTGCTAACATGGACCTTATATTTTAGTGGTAAATACAGACAACAAACAAAGATGCCAGGTGATGGCAGGCTCCATGAAGAAAACTAAAATAGGGTAACGGGCATGGAAAGTGATGTTGGAAAGGAAGTTATTACTTTTTAATAAGTGGCCGAGGACGGTGTAGAGCAGGTGGGCAATGGTAGAATGGGACATACAGATCTCCATTTGGTAAGACCATGGCAAACCGAGTCATTGGCCAGCCGCCATTGGGAAAGAGGCCAAGATAATTATAGAGGAGCCTAATTTGGAAATCAAGGCTGATGCATGAGATTATGGGCCAGTTGCTGAATGACAGCACATATGCTTGCATCTAAACTGCTTCCATATACACACAAGAATCAATTACTCTGCCATTCCGTGTTCTCTGTAGCCTGGCTTTCTTTCCAGAGGTCTTTACTTATGGCCCAGAAGGATCTCTTCAAAATGTAGACTCAGTCTTCAATCTGGTAAGACTTTAAAAATCCACAGCCCTCAGCTAACTGACCGACCCAGTGTCTCCCTGCCCCAATCCCAGGTTTCTGAAAGAGAAATTTGATTGGTCAGGGTCACCTTTGGGACATGGGTCTTCTGGAGCAGAAGAGGGTAAGGCCAGGGCTGAATTGGAGGTAGATGCAAGCATGGCACCTTGGGGGAAATGGCAGGAAAAGAGGATGGGGAGGGGGTGATGTGTGGGGACACAACCTAAGTTGAGGCTGAAGACAGAGGTGAGGCAGGGAGCAGGCTAGAAAGAGCCTTGTATACTTTACTGAGGGAGCCTGAATTTTCTTTAAAATTGATGGAGGAGGGGAGAACCTTGAAATGATTTAATCAGAATATAATCCCATTGTGAGAGAGAGCAGCTGACTCAGGGAATGGGAATAGGGAATTTCAAAGTCATGCCCGTCCTTCTAGTGATGTTGCAGAGAAGGCAAAATAGAATGTCAGACTTTCTATTGAAAATGATTGAAATTTAATTTATTTTTGACACTGCTTGTGATTCCAGACATTGGATTTAACATTAAAATTTGCCCTGAATTATAAGAATAATAAGAATACGTATTGCAACTCGCAGTGAAAGGGCAGCTAATGAGCATTTCCTGGGAGAAATTGTTCAGTTGTTCATGTTTATTACTTCCAAATGGGAATAGCTCCAGGTTCATAATGCTGATTTTGTTACACTAATTTCTCTGAACCGTGGTTCAGATGAGTACATAAATATTTGGTTTAACATTTCTCCAGGAACTGTAAAAATCTGAACTGATGGAACGGTAAAGAAGTAAAGTTTGGCAAGGTAGTAAGAGATTATGTATATTTCAACAGTGCCAATGGGCATGATTAATTTATTGTCCTTTTAGATGGCAGAACGCATGCAGAAATCTCCAAATTATGCCATTACTATGACAAAGCTTGGGGAGAGTGAGAAATTAAAAATGTTTCTGCCAGTAATTTGATGTACAGAGGGAACGAGTGACCCACTGGATACAGATAAATCTGGGAATCAAGACTTCTAAGTCCCTAATCCTGGCTCTTCTGCAGACGGAGGGCTAGATGGACATTTCTGGCCTCAGCCTTAATAAAGGAGTGACGGTGTCCCAGTGAGTCCAGACCGGGAGACCTCCATCAGAGCCAAGCTCGGGCGCCTTACGACTCAGCTCCTGTGTGCTCTCCGAGCCAAGCTCTGACCACACGTCCCTCCCTTGGCATTATGGAGTAGGGGATGCGGGCATGGCTCTGGACACTTTGGTTCAAACCCAAAGTCATTACCTCGCTGTCTTTGGCAAGGTTTCTATGGCAAGGTTTCTTCCTCTGTAAAGTCGAGATTAATATCAACATTTACAGCACAGAATTGTTGTAAAGATTAAATGAAATAATGTATGCAAAATGCTTAAAAAAGTGTTGGCCCAGGTTTTGCTCAGTAACGGTAGCCTCTCATCACCATCATCATCATCATGCTCACCACCATCAGGTAATAGGCATAAAGATAATTACGTTAAATTATCGAGCTCCTTTATGTACCTAAGATGTATTATGTACCTCCCAGATCATTTCCTCATCATAATCCTTTTATAATAGGTATTATTTCCCCCATTTTTCATGGAATGGTAATGAGGCTCAAGGCAGACACACAACTCCCCTTAAGTTCACATTGTTTGTGAACTGAACTGCAGGCGCATCTTTACCTGTCTCAACCCTGTTCTCCTGAAGTCTCTGTGTATTGGTCAGGATAGGCAAGGTTTTGCTGTGGCGATAAGCAATCCCAAATTCCAGTGGGTTAAAGTCATGAAAGTTTCGTTTGTAAACTCTGTGCCCATCAGGGGTTAGCCTGGGCCCTGCTCATCGTTGTCATCATTCTCTCTTGGGGCCCCAGGTTGACAGAGCAGCCACTGTTTGGAGCATTGCTGGTCACCATGGTGACATGGTGAAGGCCCTCACTCTTAGAGCTTTTTCCTGGAAGTGGCGGAAGTGCCATAAGTCATCTTCACTCACACACTTCACAGGCTAAAGCAAGTCACATGGCCATACCCAACTTCACATGGCAGGGGAAGTGCAGTCCTACAATGTGCCCACAGGGGAGGAGATGGAACATTTAGGCATAACCTCACTGTCTACTCCTTGCTGTCATAAATCAGATTCATGAATAGAAGAGACAGCAGATCTACATCTAGTTATGACCAAAGATGTCAGTAAGTATCCTGGCACTCAGCAATGGTCGATAAATATTTTGAATGGAGCAAATGAAGAGGGAGGAGACACTATGTTAGAGGAAACTGTGCTTTAAAAAGGAAAGATCTAGGGAAGTGGCTGTGGCTCAATCAGTGGGGCTCCCGTTTACCATATGGGAGGCCCCGGGTTCGGTTCCCGGGGCCTCCTGGTGAAGGCAAGCCCGCCCGCGCGGCGTGGTTAGCTGACCCAGCGAGCACAAGCAGCAAGGGGGGGATGAATGAATAAATAAATAAAATCTTTAAAAAAATAAAAAGGAAAGATCTTATTAAAAGTCACTGGAGAGAATTTGACCATCATGCTGAGTGAATGGTGGGCAAGTTAGGTATATATTATTAACAAACGTAGATTGACCTCCTGCAGCAAAAGCAGCATTGGGCCAGTTCCATATTTATAAACAGTGGAAGGTAAGTATGCTTTGGGAAGGACACCTATGAAACCATGACTCACACATGCCACGAGACCTTGGACCCTCTCAACTCAGGAGGAGTGTGTTTGGCAGCCCTTCCCTTCTCTCCCCTCTGCCTCTTAACATCCTAACCTTCTCTCCAAGAACAGACTCAGGTCAAGGCATCCCACGGGGCCTCCCCCAGCCCTGCTGTCTCACACTGGTCACCTCTTCTGACAGTCTCCCTCCCGTGCAGTGGGACCATGGCGCCCCACGCCCAGCCCAGGTGCTGCCCGTGCTCCAGAGGTGCCCAATGGACCTACCTCCTCGGGGCGATGGCAAGATGCCTTCTTTCATTTGACAGATGAGTTTGAGCAACTACTTTGTGCCAGGACCTGGGTTTAGGTTCATGGTACAATAGTGAATAAAATCAGACTCCCCACGGAGCTAACAGTCTGCTCAGAAAAATGGACATTAAACCACAAAACTTAGGTAAAACGTCAGTAGTAAAGTGTGGTGAGGGAGAAGGAAAAGGTACTGTAGCATATTCTGGGGGAGTTTGACTTTGGTCCACATTGGAAACTGAAGACCACGAAGCCTAGTTCTGACAGTTCACGAAGGAGACGTGCCCTTCTGTAGGCACCCAAAGCACAATAGTTTAAATACATGAAAGGGGCACTTGATAAAAACCAGTCATACCTTCAGGATCTGACAGGGGTAGTAGTCAAAGCAAAGCAAAGGCCTGGAGCGCCTGACTAATACAACCAATAAACATCATTTGAGAGCAACGGCTCCGGAGCCATGTACCCTACAAGGACGGAACACTCGTTCTTTCCGTATGCCCGTGGAATATTTTGTAAAGATGATGTTGCCCACGGCCACTAATATTTTTTTAACCCTCAAAAGTAGAGGGTTATTATATGGTGAAGTAGAACTAAATAATTAAAACAACTGTGAAGACTTGGAAATCCCAAAGTCCTGTTTCCAAAAAAAAAGCCTCCAGCACAGAGAAAATAACCAAAAATTATAAACTACCAGTAAACAGTGTAAAAAAAAAAAAAAACAATATTCACTCCTATAGAAGTTAGCTTCAGCTAAAGCTGTGCTTAGTCCTAATCGTAAATGTCTGTTCTAAAAGAATAACTGAAACAAACATTAGACCTTTGTCTAATGGATGGGGTGGGATAAGGCTGGTAGCATCAAATATCCCGTCATCGTGTGTTGCTGGAATTTGATTTTTTTCCTCCCCGAGTGCAGTGTCCTGCCCTTAGGCTTAACAGCTTCCGTGGATGATGGAAACCAGTTTTCACACCGGGGAACACAGCCAGCGCCGGCTTGCATGAGAACCACAGACCTGTTCAGTGGGTCTCTAACGCTGCCCCTCCACTGAGGGCCACAGCGCGCTTCGGCCTTTCTCTGCCCTTAGCCCTGGGTTGTCCTTCGTTCCCTTTGTTAGTTCATGACCTGGAGGTGAAAGTAGGTGAGCAGTACTGGGGGTGAGAAAGGGGCATGGAGGTGACAGCTGCCCGGACTGCTCAACAGCTAAGTGTCTTCAAATTCAAAGGACTAAGCCACAGTTGAGAATGAACTAATACCTACTGATAATCTAATGATAAACACAAATGATTTTATTAACCACAAAGGCAATATCTTTTTTTTCCCTATTTGGCATAGAGTAGGAAACATCTTCTAAATTAGCACTTTCATCAAGTTCAAATAACTCCTCTTGCTTGTTTAATAAAGGGTCATTTTTTAAAAATGAAGATGTTGTAAGAATGAAGGAGAAAGTTCATTCCAACTTCATTACCTAAAGATGTGTTTTATTCCCACTGGTAAACTTTTTTTTTCCAGAGGGGGAAAGGTCTAATGATTTGCTCATTTTATATTCTTTTGATCATGTTGAATGGATAGTCTTCTATCCGATGAAAACAAGTGTCTCCTAACTTTCTATGTAGGAGAGAATTAGAGGTGCCAGTCTAGTTGGGTGTGAGGTGGAAGGAAAGCCTTTTTGCGTAGCGAGCACAGTGTTTACTTAGATGTAGGACCTTTGTGTAAGGGGACCCAGTGCAGATTGTAAAGGCGGGGAGGGGGCAAGTCCCTTAGATACTCGCAGGCATTTCCTCTGCCTGGAAACTTAACTTTGGGGTTTGGTAGAAAGAGAAATGAAAAGGTATTGATGTTGTCCAGGTAAAGTGACCACATTAAAAATAATAATAATAAAGAACAACAGAGCTTCTTTTTATTTTTAATATGTGAGTTTATGAAGCATTTTATCATCTTATAACAACATACAAATTTTAACCAAGTGTCTTCTATGCTTTAGCCCAGGAACTGTGAAAAGGAATAACAAATACACGACCAGAGGGACAGTCACCAATAACAAAGCCGCAGTCTGCTCTGCTTCAGGACACCTTGCTGGTGGGTGGGCTAGAGTCCGAGGGGGATGTGGTCAAGCGGGGGAGGACAACAGGTCAGGGGAGCTTCGACGAGTGCGTGTCCCTGACCCTGAGTCCAGGAAGGTGGGGAAGGGTCCTCCAGCAGACGGGAGGTGGGGTGGGGGTGGGAGACCAGGACGTGGGTCCTGGAGAAACCAGGCAGAGTTCAAAAGGCCTTTAGGAGTAGCTAGGGCACAAGTTAGACGGGTGGAGCCTGTCACACGTGGCCCCTGGGACTCACACCTGACGGCAATAGGCGCCATTGAGAGAACTTAGGCAGAGTTCTATCATGCTCAGATTGGGTGCAGATTTAGAATTGGCTGCAATTGGGAAAGGATCTGGCTAGAGGGAGAAATCAGGGTATGGAGGCCAGCTAGGAGACTGAGAATAATTTGCTTATTCATTACACACATATTTATTGAAAACCTACCGTGTACCAGGCACCGCTCTAGGTCCTGAGAACTGAACAGGCAAAAATTCCTAAGGAAGTGCTGAGAGGAGATAATGGGGCAGAGTAATAGTTACAGACGGTGTGATGACAATTTACAGTAATGATGACACACAGAAGTTGGTGATGATGTCATCGATACATCAAATATATTCCCCATAGAAAAATTTTAAAATAACTGATAGTATAATTAAGGAAAATCTGAACTTTTGAGGAAAGACCAAAATGTAAAGATATTAGTAGAAAACTCTGGGGAAATCTAAATACATAAAATCTGGAGCCACTAATAGTAATGGATCGATAATACTGTCTCAGTCGTGGTGAGCATGCCCTGGTTATGTAGGGTGTTTACATTAGGAGAGACTAGGTGAAAGGTTAGGGGAACTCTGCACTCTTTGCAACATTTCTGCAAATTTAAAATTATATGCCCCCCCCCAAAAAAAAAAAAGTTTTTTTACAATTTTTTTTTTAAAAGTCAGCCACATTGGGTGGGAAAACTTGTGGAATTAGTCACAGGAACAATCCTATTGATATAAAAACATTCAAAACGGCTCTATAGTATATGGGTGCACAGGTGTGTGTGTGAATTCATGGAAAACTGCTACAAAGGTCACATACAACGCGGCGTCACCGGCTGCTTAAAGCAGAGAGCAGAAGTGGGCACAGGACTTAGGTGGGAGTCAAAGGGGTCGTCAGCCTCTGTCTGTAATGAGTTAAATTCCATCAGAAGGAGGTGGCCTGAAGGGCCTTTGAAGCGGCTCGGGGGTCAGCACCTCCCGGCAGGCGCGTCCCCGGGAGCAGAGGGCTCCGGCCGGCTGTGCTCCCCCTGCCCTCGCTGCCAGAGCTGCTGCCCAGTCTCTCCCCGACGTGGGGCCGGGCCAGCGGGCTGTTCACCTGCCCTTCCTTGGGTGCTGGCACCTGGGGTCCCAGTTTTCTCTCATCATTCACTAATTTTTCCATCCCAACTCAGAGGGGCAGGAAAGAGAGCCTCTGTGAAGAGCAGAGCTGAATTACTCGGAATAATCGGGCCGACCCTGGGGCGTCACAGGTGTCGCCAGCTGCTCGGGAGGAGAGCAGCAGAATCCGTTCAGGCCCAAGGAGAACTCTGGATTTCTTACATCTCATCACGCGAAACCACCGCCACAGGAGCTCAGCCTCTGCAGCTCCAGCCGTGGAACACCACGTGGGTAATTTAACAGGAGCCGTGCAGTAAGACGGAGGGGAACCCACACAAGTTGCGTGGAATCGTTTCCACACGTGGCTGAGGGCGGCGTGGATAGCCATTACGTGCCTATCTCCCCATCTCAGCGAAGCCGGAGTGGGTTGGGGTCCCTCTGAAACCCCACCTGGCAATCAAGCAGCCAGAGAAGCACTGGGGGGTAATGAGAATTTAACTTCTCCATGAATCTGATTTGAGCCAAGGCACTTGGCCTTTCCCTGGAAACACAGCCCACTCCCATCCTCTCCAGGGCTCCACAAAGCCTTGGGGTGCCTTCGATGCTTGTGGAGATGTCAGTCGAATGCCTTGGGGGAAAAGAAACAAACTGCTTTACCGAGGTTCTAGAAAACAGATTTTTCAAAAGAGCCCCCGTTAAGTGTTACATCTTTAAAAGTTCTAGAACGAAGGAAACAAACAGACCCAGCCTTTTTTTTTTTTTTTTTTTAGCAGACAGCTCTAAACGGTAGTAGTGGAATCCAGAGTCACTTCACAGGAGCCTGGTCAGGCATCTGAAGCCAAGGTTCTAGAGCTTGGGGCTACATCAGGAGCACCTGGGGGGCTTCCCCAGCGGTTCAGATTCAGGGGGCCTGAAAATTTGCACCTTTAACGAGTTCCCAGGAGACGCTGATGCTGCTGCCACGGACGTGAGACCAGCCCTTCTCCAGAGAAGGAGGCCTTTGGAAGGCAGGTGCGCTGTGGCCAGGAGGAAAGGCCCTCGGTCTGGGGGTGCTGTACCTGGCCGTGGCTGTGTGTGCGTCTTCACAGCGGCCACAGCTGGGAGGAGCAGGAGACAGGTTCAGCACCTCTATTAAAAGCCAGGCCCTTAAGAACGCAAAAAAATATTGAGAGAGAGAAGACGCTGAGCTGAGCAGAGCAGCGGGGAAACTCCTCCTACGTTGGGGCATAAGTCATTTAAATCCAGCAGCAAGCGCTAATTAAACAGGCTTCTTTCTCCAGGAGCCTGCCTCCGAGGGTCAAATGGCTCTCTCTCTCTGAGAGCAAGGGAGGAAATGACCCAGACCTCACCTTGGCGAGAAAAGGAAAAGTCACTCCTGGAGAATTTCAGTCTGGAATTGAACTTTCTGTGCCAGGTGGCACTGGAGAGATGAAGGTGTCAACGTTTGCCCCGAGAAGGGGCTCCGAGGACACCATCCACCGTGCCTCTCCTACGAGTCCTGGAGTGCTGTGCCCTCAACCTTTCAGATCAGAGGAGGCGTCTCCTGCGGTCCTCTCCCCTGGCCCTGCGTGGAGCAGACAGGTGGGCTCAGAAGTCTATGCTTGGGAAGCCTGGCTGCTCCTAGCTCTTGTAGTTCTCAGAGGCTCCCTTCCTTTTAGGTTCCCGTCTAGGTTTAAATGCCCCTTTGTAAAAGGTGCCTCTTGCAGATGTGCTTACGCAAGGAGGAAATGAAGCTTAATGGTTCAGTCCACAATTGGGCCAAAATGGTAAGAGGGGGATGGGGCAGAAAGAATCTGTGTTTCCTCAGCTGCCTCTTTCCAAGTCTCTTTCCACAGCCTTTCTCTTCTCCGACCACAGGGATTCATGAGTTGTTTTTAAAAAGGAAAGCTGTTTCCTTAGAGAGGGAGTCTTTACATCATGGCCAAGATGTTTTTTTATGTCTGGAACTGTCAATCTTATCTATTACCAGCCACAATGTAATTTGTAGTGACTATTACTAATATTGCAATGATGAGCTGTGATTTGAGTTGCTTCTATGTGCCAAGAACTGTACTTTATGTACAGTAGCTCATTAAATCCTCAGCAATCCCGGGAAATTAGCAATATTATCTCTATTTTACAGATTAGGAAATCGAGGGCCAAAGAGGCTCAAGGACCGTGTCCAAGGTCACACATCTGGTCACTGGCAAAGCTAGGACTGAGACACGTCTGACTAGTGGTGGTGGTCATCGAACGGCAGGTGCTGGCATCCACTGCTAAGCAAGACAAGCTGTGGCTCCTGACCTTGTGGAGCTTCCAGTAGGCTGCAGGTGGGGACAGTGGGCCATAGAGTGAATATCAGCTTGATATCATCAAGCAAGGCTGTGATTTAAAATGTTTCTCATCAGAAAGTATCACATACCTTATTTTTAATCTTGCTTTAGATGGATGATATTTTATGTAAGTCTTAAAAATACAAACAGAGGTAATTTGCATTTAATCAAACTCTCAATGCATTTAATACATTCTTTTTACTGGCCTTAAAAAAAAAATGCTATTTGGGAAATGGGGGAAAGAACAGCTTGCTGGGAAATAAGACAGAAGACAGAAATACACACCAAGATTTGGTGTGGGCCCCTTTAGGCAGAGAGAGCTGATAGCATTTTAAGTCAGGGGAAAAAAAAAAAAAAACTATCGCTATATAGAACTGTCAAGATCCGACTTAGCTGGTCCTGCCAGGTAAACCTTGCCATGAAGTTTATGCTGCCTTAAGTATCACTGCCACCTCGTGGCAGCGATTGGAATTGCAGGCTTGGTTGCAGCAGAAATGGCCTCTGGGGATTTACACTAGGACATTTTCTGTTCAAGCCACTGAAGCCCTCAAGGCACAGATTACTGTGTTTTAATATGTGCCTTTTAATTGATTGGCTACAGCTAGATTAGTACCAATTTTCTTCTATATGTGTGTCCTGAAAGCCAGGAATGTCTCTTGTGTTCTTGACCTTCAACACTGTTTTATTGGAATTAAAGTTCACAGGTATTAAAGTGCCATTAAATATAGATAAATACTTGGAATAAATTTTAGAACCAACTTATGCAAATAACAGCTCTTGCTTTAGTTGGAGGTGTTGAAATACCATAAAAAGATCCCAATAATTTGGCCCCTAATCGCCTCTCAATATCATCTCTCTTCAAGACCTGAATATGACTCACAGTTCCGGAATTTTTTAGGCTCTCCAGGGCCTGCTTGCCTTTGTGCCGTTCCCTCTGCCTGGGACTAACTTTCTCTACCTTTACCTTCTGTGTCTATTCTTCAAACTGAACATCAAGGTTGCAAACTATAGGGAACTCTCCATAAGTTAACTTAGAAATGAAAGCACGGCATTACAGTGTCTCTAGAGAAACAGAAGATTGGTTTCACCCATTAAATGCAAATAATAAAAACTCTTGCCCCCAAGTTGTTGGGAGGTGTAAAGAAAACGTGTGAAGTGCTTCCTTAGGACTGTCTAGTATCTAGAAGCAATACAGTATGGCACTGCTGATATCGAACGCGTGGAAATACCTAGAACCTCAACCAACACCTGCTTAGTACACAATTGTCAAATAAATGGTGTCCATTTCCCATTTGGTAAATGCTTGCAGGGAAAAAATGTCTCATTAGAATTAAACATTATAAATGTCCAAGCCTGAACTGTCCAGAGCTATTGCCCTCCTTTCTCCGTCGCTGTATTTCACCCCAGGGCTGGTAAGTGTCCCAAGCTGTAAAGCTGCAAAGACTTGCCTGCGAGGCCAACAGGTGCTCTGTAATGCTATTCCTGGCGATGCTTTAGTCAAGTATTTGGTGACTTTGGGTTGGCCCCTGTGGTTGGGGCATTGGCCACTGAGATGTGGCTCCGATGTGCTCCCTCCGTGTCTTCCAGCTGGAGTCTTAAATGTCTTCTCTGGTTTCTCTGACCAGGTGGTTGATAGTGACAGACCGGAGGGGTCCAAGTTCCGACTCACTGGAAAGGGAGTGGATCAAGAGCCGAGAGGAATTTTCCGAATCAGTGAGAACACCGGCAGCGTCTCGGTGACTCGGACCTTGGACAGAGAAACGATCGCCACTTATCAAGTGAGTGCTATCCTCAGGGCTCAGAGGCCTCTGCAGAAACGTGGCTCTCAAAGATTGTCTCCTCCCCACGGAGCTCGTTATTTCCGTGCCCAGACAAACCTGGTGCTGTGCGGCTCTTGGGGGCCTCTGTGGGAGGTGCAGTGGCGTGGTGCCCTGACAGGGTGATGCTGGGGGCCAGGAAGGGGGATTTGAGGCATCTCAGAGGAGGTGGGAGCCCTTAGGGTCAGCTTTGGTGCCCCAGAGAAGAGCTTGATGATCAAGAACCCTAAACGGTGTGAACTCGTGGACCTGATAATTCTACTTCTAGAAACTGCCCTAAGGAAAAAAAAAAGGAATTCTGTTATCTTTTTGTACAAAGATGTTATAGCAGGACATGATCCTTAGAGTGGTAACAATTGCTATATGTTCAGCAATAGGGGAGAGATTAAATTTGGTATAACTTTGCAAGGAAGATTTCTGCAATCGCTTAAAATACTTTTGAAGAAGTTTTAGTTGTATGGGGGAAGATTCCAGAAATCAATGGAAACGGCACACAAACACATGGTATCCTTATTGTTGATTAAATACTGACAAACATTATGATGGGTATATGTTTGTGCAAACACAGAAAAATTCAAAGTGTTAATGGTTCTTTGGGCAGTGGGACGGATTTGCCTGATGTTTCTACAATGTACTTGTTTTACATTTATATGGAAAATGAATGTCTCTTTGTAAAAGGCTAGCTCCAGGAGCAGTCACAAGCAGGGATTGGTGTGAGGGCCAAATCGTGGACAGGCCCAGGGTCCTAGCACTCTACCGTATTCCCCACAATAATTCTGTTCTCACTGCCTGTGTTGTGGACCCAAGTCTCCAAGTGTGGTAAGCTAAACTGTGCTCTTTGAGGAATGAGATGGAATTCCCAACAATTCTCAGAAAAAGTGTGTCATGCAATACACTTGCTGACCTGGAGGCCCTTTGTGTGACCATTTCCCTGGGCTGGGGGTCAGGAGGAAATGGCTGATTTCTAGGTCTGGATTTGGTGTCTCTGGTTTTCTTGCTCAAAACATCATCTAAGAGTACCCTAAAACCACTTTGAAAACACCTCTCTCCACTGTACCCCTCCCACCAAAAAATCTGCATTCTTTTCCACAGGCAGGGGTGAAGGGACGTTGCATTGTAAAGTCTGGTGCTCTGGCTAGGAAGCAGATAATCTGGATTCTGGTCTCCTGAGACCACTAGCTGTTGACTTTGGGAAGATCATGTAAGTGCTTGTCCTCAGAATCCCCATCCAATATGTGTGAGTAATACTTCCCCACCTACCCAAGGGCATTGCTGTGGGCTGCACAGAGTGGTAGATGGAATAAGACTATGGCATGGGGCAGGGTGATAGGTGGTGGATTCCCCAGCCACCAGCAGATTCCATCCTGAGCAGTATGCCAGAAGGTTCTGAGAGAATGAGGGTGCCCCACAGGCCACTCCCCTGGAAGCCTTGCCAAAGGGTTGTCTGCCAGCAAACATCAAAGGGTGAGCAGTGAGGTCTCATTGCCCACCAAAGAAGGTATCTGGTTGTTATAGAAATTGATCTTTGGTACCCTCAGAAATTTCCAGGTCGAGCTGACCTTGACGGTAGCTGGGGGTGGCTTGGCTGCTGCTATAGGAAAAGGTGGCAGCAGCCTCAGGTAGATGCTCCCTTCTCTGAATGTCCATCGTGGGACTGTTCATTACAGTTCAGAGCCAAGGAACTAAGGATACAACCAATTTCTCAATTGCATTGCACAGTGAATAGTAAGAGGTCTGGGAAAGAAAATGATAGCTCAAGTCTCAGCTATGCTGCTTACTAAGCTGTGTGATCTTGGACCAGCCACTGAACCTCTCTGACCTTGTGCTTCTCAAGTTGGGGGTAGAAATAGTAACTCTAAGGATTGTAAAAGATGAAAAATATTTTTGCAAAAAAACATTTAGCACAATGCCCAGCCCTCGCAAGCCTCGATAGGTCACAACTGCTCTTGATTTTTTTTTTTTCCTCTAAACATTTTAAATGTTTTTAGTTGAATTGAAACATTTTAAATGTTTTCAATTATGAGGAAGTTGGAATCTACCATAGACTTGTGGTTTTTCTTTCTTTTCTGCCACTGACCAAACACCATAGCAATTGTTGCCCCTCTCTTAGGTATCAGAGAAAGATTCCTGGATGAGGCTGGGTTTTAGGAACTCCCTGGGGGGGGGGGGGGGCAGAAGATACTTGACCTAAAGAACAAAGGAGGTGGGGAGGTCTACTTGGAAGTGTCTGGGATGCATCAGAGAAAGCAGAAAGCATTGGTTGCCAGGAGTGAGAACTGGTGAGTGAGAGGCTGAAAGATGCCTTTAGTGGGTGTGTCTCCAGAGGAGCCCCTCTAAGACAGGGGTTCTTAAGCTGTTTTGTTCCACAGACCCCTCTGCCAGTCAGGTGAAAACCATGGACCCCTCACTGAGTCCACACTGTACTGTGCATTATTTAATAAATACATCACACCCGGACCAACACGTCCCCACAAGAACAATGCTTTTTTTAATTTTCAAATCAAGCTCATGGACCCCCTGAAATCTTTCCATGGACTCCTTGGGGGCCCATGGACCTCTGGTTAAGAACCCCTCTTCTAAGATGAGCAAATCTTTGGATGCCTCAGTGGCTATTAGATACTATCTGAACTTGCAGGATCTAGAACCAGAGCTACAGTGGCCAAAGAGTCGCCCTGTTGAGAGAGTCTTCTGGGCTCCGTGGACCAGGGTGGACGTCCTCCTTAGATGGCAATGGCCTCGACCTCCAGGGACAAAAAGACATTCCCCTGTAGTGGGATTTATCTTAGGGCTCAGCTGCAAGGAAAAGAACTTGGATGCCAGCCTTCAAGGATTGATAGGGAGTGTGAAAATGTGGCCTTGGAGAAACCAGTGTGCTTGGTATGGATGCCATCAAAGATGTCAGCTGAAGGCTTTTTCAGGGAGAATTTCTTAATCATGCCATGTCCTTTTCCTCGGGCAAAGCTAAATACAGGACTGCCTGTGGACAGTACAGGGGTTTTGTTTCAAAATAGACTTAAATTTCTCACGCTGTGTAAAGGTGAGGCACCTGGAAGGTGTGCCCTGCCCCTCGCTTGGCTTGGTTTGCTGCTGGCACTGGCCACCGCCCTGGTGCAGAGGCAGCTGGTGCATGATGGGGATGCAGTTTCTTCCATGAGTCCCGGGCTCCAGCAGTCAAATGGGAACCCAGCCCCGAGCCACCCCTCCGTGGCTACACCGAGGATCCAGTTTCTAACGTCTCTCACTCTTCATCTCGGTCCTGGTCCTGTTGTCTTCAGGTCCTTGCTGAGGAATGTCCCCTGATCACTCCTGGGCTAGATTTTCCTCTTGATAATTGGGTTATTTCCTTGATATACTTTGGGTACAGGGATGTTGCAATCCCAGTCTTTTTCAAGGGCCTATTTAGAAGCAATTTACTGTCAAAGAACAATTTGTAATCATAGATTCATTGTGTCCATGGTGGTCACTGTTGTTGACAGCAAACTTGCTTCAAAGAGCAGATGCCTACAGAGAATCTGGGCTTCTCATGTCCCATGTCTTAGTTTCCCCTCTTGCAAGTTTCAAAAGCAGAGCATGTGGGTGAATTTATTGCCATTTATAATTGCTCCAATGCTGTTTATTTCAAAGTGCTACTAAAATGCAAGTCCATGCTACTGTATTAACATTCCCCAAATCCGACTAGAAGCATTCCAAATTCACCTCAGGGACTCTTGTGATAAGAAATAATCTGGGATAAACTTGTACTTGGGGCCCCGAATGCATATTGTCATTGAAACTACTGTTATTCAAACATTACATGGCAGATATTGTGCTAAACAGTTAATATACATTCTCTTATTTAATCCATTTCATGCAACAGACTTAAGAAGTAGGAGTTAGCACCATTTACAGATAAGGAAATAACTGTTAAACAACTTTTTCAAGGTTTCACAGCTGGTGTGTATTGGATTTGGGGATCTATATCTATTTCTCTCCATCCTCAAAGCCCTATGTTTTCAATCATTAAGAAATTCTACTTCCTATTGACCCCCAACTAGACTCTGATGTCTAATCTACAAATTTCTCAACCCCTTTCCTAGGAAGTCATCTTATTGGGACTGGAAAACGGTTTGACTGGCTGGATGATACATTACTTCTTAAATACCATCATTTCCATGACCAGCAGGCCCCTGCCCACTTCTTCCTAGCCCAGCCCCCAAAAGGGCTTCCCATGCTCTGACCCAAAGTGGCACCTGATAAGATAATTTAGCTTTTGCAGTACTGGAAGCTGACATATTAATGCAAATCTTCCTGAAATATTCTTCATTATTATGCATTTTGCCAGCATTTGAGTGATTTGTGAACTCTTCACTGGAATAAAGTACTGTAAATGATTCATGAATGACCAAGTTTATGAAATTCTATAAAAATATTAGCAGGTGGTAATGATTCCCTCCTACTGTGAACATAATCTACTGGCTGCAAATTTGTCAATATGGTGGGACAGGTGTGGAATGGGTGACAGCCTGTTGGCCAGGTGCAGGGGCTGGACGGTGTCAGAGAGGTGTGATGCTGAACAGGAACTGGGACCTTGCCAGAGGGCAAGGGTTGGTGGCAGGAGACCTTCATCTCCTGTTGTCCCCAGTGAGAGATGCACAGAGAACTGAGTGTCAGAAAGTCAAGTGGGAGAAGAGGGCGACACTTGGATGGAGAGAGAACTACATTTATTGAGCACCAATTAATTGCCTGAGGTCTCTACCTTACAAACCTCTGAGAATGGTGGATTGCCTTTACAGATGAGCTGGGGGCTAAATGGGTTCCCCAGATACACTGCTAACATTTATTGAGCATTTACAGTGTGCTAAAGCACTGTAATAAGCCTTTAAATGGTGATCTCATGAATCTTCCTAAATATAAGATGAGATTGATGCTGTGATGACTCAATTATAGTCCAGGACCCTGGAGTCTCCGGCACCTTGGCCTCAGATCAAGGGCAGGGACCGAGTGTCCCCTTCTGAATACTTACATTTTTTCTTATGTGACTGGCTCTCCTTTGAGCTGCTTTCTTGGTCCAGTTTTGACTGTGGTTAAGAGTATGGCCATAGAATTGGAATAAACCTGGGAAGCAGAGGATATCTTTGCTAGTTTATTTCCTTTCACTCACGTGGCTCTTCACCAATTCTAATCCATACTTAGCTCCAAGATAATTTGGCAAAAAAAATACATTAAAGAGAAAAATACCTCTGTTGTGTGGAGATAACGTATATCATCACAGTGATCAGAAGTATGGTAGGAGTAGATTTCCTGGAATCTCTCAGGTTGGAATCACTTCCGTGACTAACCTGCTTATAATAATGTCCATGCTGTGCATAGTGATGCACATAAGACCTGGGCAGGTTAATATCACCCTGATAGGATTTGAACTTGGAGCCCTCCCCCCAACACCCGTTGTGGGGACCCACTACATTTTCTGCCATGGCCGTGTTTCTTAGGATTTTTCATAGCAGGAAGCAAAACTCTCTCCAACTAATCTGTGATCAAAGAAATGTCAAGAGAGTCAAATAACCTGTCTCATGTAGTACAAAACCAGAAATGGTGGCTCCACAAGAAATACCCATCCATATGTGACATGATACTGATCTGCTGCAAGGCTTCTCAGCCTCAGGACTACTGGCATTTTGGGCTGAATGATGCTTTTTTGGAGTGGAGGCTAGCCTGTGGATGTCTAGCAGCAACCCAGGTTTCTAATGTCCTGATGCTGATAGTGCCCTTAGCCTAGCTGTGATGACCAGACCTGTCTCCAGATTTTGCCAGCTATGCCCTGAGAGTACAAACTCACCCCCAGTGGAGAACCACCGATCGAGTGGAATCGCTGTTGCTGCCACTCTGTGCCTTGATGCTCAGAGCTGGAGGGCAGCAACTCTGCCTTGGCTGTCCAAAAGAGCCATGATTTCCAGAGGGTCTGATGTCCCCAAGCACAGCTGCTGCCTTATGTTTCTCACTGGCCAGAACCTAGGTCATGCATGGGACTCCAGCTCTTTAAGTTAAAAGGTTAATCCTACTGCAGCTTCTCAAGTGGTTTAAAGTATTGGTGCAGATGAGTCTTCGAAGAGCTGGGTCAATATAGGTTTTAGTTTTCCAAGCTCTCTACTAAAGCAGAGTTAGCTTCAAAGGGGATGGTGAATGTTGAGTCCATCTACAGCATCAGCCCTGTCATCAGTGCACTTTTATTCCAAATGAGAACCAGGTAGCGACAGGCACAACTCCCCGGGGTCAGGTCACCAGCCCATGCACAGGAGAGTATGGTTTCCCACACTGTCCTTGCCAGCATAGTGCTATTGATCAGAAACACAAATGGCTAAGAGCTGGGATTGGGAGGACACCAAGAACTTGAACTAAAAGCCCATGCTTTGTTTTGGAGCCAGACCTACTGAGGTGGGAATCTTGACTCTATTATTGGATGAACCATATGCAATTGCCATTATAATAAGCAATTCCACATTTCTTCCTAATTTTTCCTAATTCCGTCCTCTGTGACAAATTCTTACTCCTCAGCCTCTGTTTTCCCACCTTTGGGATGTTATAGTTGCTAAGTGGGAATGTACATACATAGCACTCAGTGCGGTTGGTAGCCATCCAGCTACACACCTGTTTTGCAGTTTAAACACCCTGTAGGTAAAATAGAGGTGAAAGTATTTGCTACACATACAGCAAGCAGTTAAATGGTTGCATATAGGTAATGCAGTGAGTTGCTTCCTAGAAGAGAATCACTTCAGGGAATGGTTTTTAGAGTGTGGTCCCTGGACCAGTAGCATCACCTGGGGACGGGATGGAAATGCAAAGCGGTGAGTCAGGCGGTGGGTCATAGCCCGTTTAACAATCCCTTCAGGTGATCCTGAGGCACGATCAAGTCAGAACTAAGTCTCCTGAGTGTTAATGACACTGCAGCTGATTTGATTCACTAATTTGTCTCAGTGAAGGTGGCCTTTGAGCCAATTTCATTACCATCCTGCCAGAGTAATATGTGTTTGCCTTAAATGTGCTTATTTCCTTGTAGGTGCTTTGGCATGCCATTTGCAAGCCCTCTAAATCCAATCCACACTCTTCAAAGCTGCCTTTGTTTTTGTTTCACTAATGGCTCCTGAGAGCTGGCAAATTTGCCCCAGTCTTCTTTGCTGCATTCTGTCTAGACTCTGAATGACTATGAAATGTCAAGTTACTGAGAGTTTGCTGGTTTCTCAGAAACGAACCTTTTAGGGCAGAGATGAAAGCATCTTCAGAAGATTTGAACTGGTACGGGCCAAGATAATTCCTGATGGGAAGAAGCCGGCTCTGAGGGCAGCAGAGCCAGCTTTTCCGCATTATTAGATCTGTGATCCTGAACAAGTTATTTGTGGGTCTCAAACTTTTCTGCCAATAGAATCACCTGGGGAGCTTTTAAAGCCCTGTCACCAAGCCTCACTCCAAACCAATTGAATAAGAATATCTTGTAGTGGGATCGAGTGTCCACAATTTTATAAAATTCTCCAGGTGTTTACATTGTGATGCCCAGTTTGAGAACCTGTGATTTATATAACTGCCTGTATCCCAGTTTACTCATAAACGGGAATAGAGATGATGACACCAGACAGGTAGCTTGCAAATATCAAAGGAGATAATACGTGTAGGAGCTTTTAACACAATAGAAAATCCAAGATCTTATTCCCCCTTGATCAACTGCTCGACTCTGAGCTCATCTCCGAAGCTGTTTTCTAATGTTTCCTTTGACACAAGCACTTAAATAGGAATGGAGAGAAACAGAATCGGGTAAACAGATGAATGGGTTGGCCTCTGATTTGCTGTAAGAAAATAACTCAGGATTGGGTCACTGCCTCTCCCCACCCCAGTGCTTCTGAGTATGTCCTTCTAACTCTGCAGTTCAGCTCTTCACATTTCAGAGCACCTCATTTTCCAACCTGGCCTTATCTGCCAGGTGCAGCAGGTGAAACTGAGGCACGAACAGGCAGCCGCATAACTGGATTAGACCACGGAGTGGCTCCTGGCTGATTATTTATTTGGTCCACTAAGCAAAGCTGCTTCCTCACTCAGGGCTACAGAAACATTTTTCTAAACAGACTCCCCAGAAGAGGTTCAAGTGGAGTGTTTGGCAGCTGGGAGAACCCTACGTGTCTGAACTTTCCTTCCCCACGTTGGGTACTGCATCTGCCAATCTGGCCCACAGGTGGGAATTCAGGGAATGGATAAGTGGGGTGATGGTCAATCATTTTAATTTATCATATGGCTTTTGTTGTCTGCAACAGCTACTTTGTCACACCTGCTGCAGATTTTTTTCTGGGCAGCAGCTTTTTACTTTTTAAGGATCTAAAGCATCACTGTGGATTAGAACTACAATGTGCTTTAGACCCATCTTTGTCTAACTACCTAATTGACAAAGAACTAGTTAAATAATTGTCTAATGGTTATATGACTCCAGGTGCTCAAAATGTCACTGTCTAATTATCCCTCCATAAGGAGCACGGCAGCTGATCTCTCTGGGCCCAGATACCACAAAAGCAGAGCAGACACTCATTGCAGCTCCCAGCACCCACTCTCCATCCATGTACACTCATCAGTATGCATAGAGATTTTTTTAATTGGTGAAAATAAGCAAAGGAGGGAAGGAGTTTATTTGGAATCATGGACAAGAGAGGAGCAAATGGGAAGGTAGTAACAAGCTGTTTCCCTCTGGTCTCTTGGTATAGGTTTGAGAACCTCGGGTTACGGGGCAGGAAATGGTTGAAATTTTTATTATACTGTACAAGATTGAGGGTGAAAGCCAGAAGATTGTTAACCAAACACAGAAGACCATGAAGGATTCTGGGTCTGACCATAGGGCGTGGGGTCTGGGTAGCAAAGGTTGGCACAGTTAGGGAGGGAAACATTACCCCCACCTGGGCAGAGAGGTCCTTAGCGCTTGTGAATGGAAAGGGCTGTTCAATGGGGAGGGAACACGATGGTGATGTACCTGTACCTTCCCGCGGTTCCAGTCATCTCCTGGGCAGATGAGGGAGAAGCAGGCACTCGGTGTGCAGCGTGGACGCTGACGCTGACCAGTGGACCCTTGTGAAGCCAGCTTTGGGACTCCCAGGAGGTACCTGGGGAGTGCCACTGCGGTGACTGAGTTCCTGTAGGAGCTGGTAGCCCTTGGGATGGGCAGTATCTGGAACCGTGGCCCCTGTCCTCGCTGAGGCTGGGGAGGCCAGCCGACCACCAGGTTACCCACCTTAACTCTGGCTGGCCCACTGCTCAGTGCTTCACAGCAGCAGACTAGCTTAACAGCTGTGGGGAGAGCCTGTGAGCAAAGCCCAGGAAAAGGAGACTGCAGGAGCATGCTTTTGTCATCCAAGCTTTCTCTTCCATGTATCCCACCCCAAAACAAACAGAAATGGTGGGAAATGGGGCAACACTTGTCACTGGTGCCACCAAAAGGATGATTAAAATCAGGTGTCCCAGGTCCAGCATCCCCTCTCCAAGAGGGGCAGTGTGGCCTCAGTTTATTCTTATTTTAACCAGTGAGACTGTTTCAAAGGATATTTATTCATTGCATGACTAGTTCCAGCCACTGTTTCCAGGGATAGAGTATGAAGAAAAAAAAAACAATCCCTGCTTCACAGCTCTCAAGCGCACACTGGTGAATATATAAAGTTAGGTGGAAAATAAGTGCAAAGAATAAAAATGGAGCAGATCAAAGGTACAGAGAGGGACAGGACGGGATTCTCAGTGCAGGAAGAAGGCCTTGCTGGGAGATGGCATTTGTGGGGAGACATGATGGAAAGTTTCCTGAGGGTGGGGATGTTATCCTCACCTCTGTTATCCTGGACAATGGGGGGTTCTCAACCAAGGGCAGCTGTGTCTCCTGAGAAGGGGTGGGAGGCAACGTCTGGAGAGACTTTTGATGGTCACAATGGGTGGAGGGTGGGGGGTTGGTACTGGCCTCTGGGGGGCAGAGGCCAGGGATGCTGCTGGACATCCTACAGTGCTCAGGACAGCCCCTGCCACGAGGACAGCTGGTCCTGTGGGCAGCAGTGCACCAGGAGCCCTGCATGGGGCTGGGCCCTTAGAAGGGGCTGGCGAGATTAGTCCCCTGGCCCTTGTTCAGATCGCCATGAGGCTGCCGTAGACAAGAGACCTTGTTCTTGGCTGGGGCACCAAGGCAAGGGACATCATCTCTGTCCTTAAAGCTCACAGTTTAATTGGAGACGGTTTGTAACTAGACAACGACACTACCACATGGTAGAGGCGTGTGCCACCAAACAAGGGCTGAAGAATGCGTAGGGGTTGCCCTGTGATGGGCAAGTGCTCAGGAGAGAGGGGGCGGGAGAAAGAGCTGGCGGCACCTCCAGAGAAGCGTCCACAGATGCGGACGGCCACTGGGCAGGGCTCAAGGAGGGAGAGAGGAAATGCAGTCAGCGAGGAAGGTGGGACCCAATGTTCCTTGGTGATGGGCAGATGTTGGAGGATTGGAGGCTGCAGAGTAAACTGATTAGATTTAGATTTTATGCCGACTGCGCTCTCTGCTGTGAGGAGGATGAGTGAGGTAAAGAGCCCTGCCTGTGGGTCTCCAGAGCCATACGACATGTGTCAGATAAATACCACTCTTCATCCAGGAAGACCTGGGAGGTGAAAGCTGTCAATCCAAACTGATATTGAAGATATTAAATAGACCTTGTGGTACAAAGGGTACAGACAATCGGAGACCAAGGCATGCAGGGCCTCACAGAGACAGGGTAAAAAGTAGAGATTTTCCTAGAATAAAATCCAAAAGGTCCTCAGTGAGGGAGTAACATCCAATTTGCATTTCAGGAAGATAAGACTTATTTGAACAGGTCAACAATATCATTCAAATTGCCACGAAATCAAAATCCATTCAAAAAAGCATTCCTTTGTTGCACACCCACTACCTACCTGGCACTGGGGAATAGAAAAGATAAGAGCCTGCCTTCCCAGAGCTCAGCCTTGAAGTTCTCTTCTAGGCATAGTAAACAAGAATACCTTTCTTTCTTTTTAAATCCTCGTGGGGGGGTGGGTGGAGAGAGGTTTCTGTGTTGCTCAGTCCCCCTTAGTTAATCTGGCTCATTCTCCATGCCAAGTAAACATTATTCTAAAATCCCAAACTTTTTATTCTTCTGTAGGGTTTATGGGTGGGCTATCTCAAAATTATTTATTAAGCACAGTTGGCCAGAGCTGTTAGCTGTTGATTTGTTCAACTGGAATCTACCTTAAGATCGTTATTATGAAGAAAGCTTATCTTTCCGCGCAGCGAAGCATTAGGTGCCAAAAGATCATTTCCATAACTTGTTTTTTCCATTTCTTCTAAAAGTGCAAAGCTTGCATAATGGGCTCTTTAAACCAAGTTCTAGTACCCTATCGGAAAGGTTATTTGTGCTCACCAAGAAGGACTTGCCTCTATCTGTAACAATCAGTCCCTGCTCCACGAGGCCAAACTGAGCTGTTAAATGTTCCAGACCAGACACTCCAAAGCTAGAGTAAGGTGAAAGCAAACTGGAGAGAAGGCATCCTCATTACATGATGGCTTAGCATGTAAAACCACATCAGTGAGACTTGAGACCAGGCTTGATGGTGTTTGACGACATGATGTGGGGAAGAGTGCTATGGTCTTTTGAAGTTGACGGTGTCCTCCTGGCTTGGGATGCACAGGCAGTTGGGTCGCCAAAACCTGCGAGATAGCTCAGGCAAAGGTGGTAGACCCCAAGCAAGGGCTTTGATCTGTTGGTCATATAGGTTCAGAAAACTGGGCAACTGGCATTTCACAATCACCTTTCAATGCATTTGTTATTCCTTTTGAGTTTTTCATGTAGAGTCTAATCATGAACTCTACTGAAGGTACTAACATCCTATAACGTGAGATTCTGTTAACTAGCAGGGCTGTTTCACATCCCGAGTAAAAGATTGTGTCTACAAAATGCAGAGTTAATTCAAGAAAGCGGGGTGCATGAAGGTCCCCCAGGAGATGTCTTTTTTGCTGTGGATGTAGCCTGCAAGTCAAGGTGAAAGAAGTTCTGCAAAGGTGGGACCTGGCTTTTCAATGTGCTTCCTCCCCGACTCCCATCCCTCATTGCTTTCTATTCCTTAGGCTTTATCCAGGAAGCTAACCAGGGAGGTATCAAGTTCGCAAGACAATGGTGTCTCCATACGAGTGGCATCAAGTGGGGCAGGCCGGGGAAGATGTACAGGCCCTGAGACAGAAGGAAGGGAAAACTGGGCACATTCTGTACTTGAAACGTGGGCCAAGCATACACCACCATCCAGGATATATCTTGGAAAGACCATTTTCGTCTGAAGTGGTTGCTTCCTTCTTTCCTGTGCCTCCATCTTCCTTGGGCTTGCATCTTTTCTGGACTTGAGTAACTGCCACATGCCAGGACTGCTGCTATAGGTTGGAGCAGAAAGGATACAGGAAGATGAGGACTGCCTTCTAAAGAACCCATACGTTATGGTCCTCTTTGTGTAACAATCCCCTCCTTCACCCTCCACTTCCATCCTCACCCGATTTTCCCCCCGGACAATTCAACTAATTGAGCAGGTCAGATGATGACAGACTAGTATCCTGGGAGGTGGAGGGGTGGATAGTTACCTTCATACAGAGGAGTGACCTCAGACGGAGCTTTGATATGTGTTGGGAAATCTGCTGTGCCCTGGGCTTTCCAAGGGAACCGGTGGGAGAAGGATGTTGGTTTCACTTTTTATTATCCTTACCGAGTGGTGTGCGGAAGTGTTGCCAGGTAAAGTAGGTGACATGCAGAGAGGGCATCTTGTGCAACAGTGAGGCTTCTCGTATTCCGTTTACTTGAGCAGAAGCTGGGTGAGTCCCTTCGGGAAGAGAATTCCTGGACCTTGGATAGCAGGAGTAGAAGCCGGGACCTGCCAGCTGTACCCCGAGGGCCAGATCTACCACACCCAGTCGTTACATATCACCTGTGGTCTCTCTCCCTGGAGACAGAGTTGAAGAGCTCCAGTGGGTGTGACACACACCTTGGGGCTAGCCAAACAGAAAGCGTTGATTCTCTGGCCCTTCTCTAATTTTGCCTACCCCTGGGCTGGATAAACCCTCACATCCCTCTGGGAATGAGCAGTTCCTGGTAATTTGATAACATCTAGAGTGTCTGAGACCCATAGCAACCCGGAGAGGAGAGCATGAACTTCCCTTTGCTGAAGCCTTCCGAGGAAAGGTAAATCCTGACACGATGGTGACGCTGTCTGACCTGGAGCTGAGCTGAGTCGAGACTGGGACAGCCTCTGCCAAGGGCACTTTCGCAGAGTCCTAGGGTGACCCGTTTCCAAAGCAAGGGCGGCAGCTGCCTGAGGAGGCCACCTGTGCACCTGTGACCAAATAATTTTTTTTTTTTTTAAGAATGAAGAAACCGAGTTTTCATAGCACATGGTTTATGTAGTTTAAAAACATAACATGCAAAACTCATGAGAAGGGCTGGGTAGTGGAAATGGTGTAGGGATCGGGGTTTAAGGGTGAAAAATAAAAACTGAAAATGAAAAGCAATTAACAAATAACCTTGTATGGGCCAATGAATGTGCCCTGTTCACTGGAGAATGCTGAGAAACTTACAAATAAATAAACGAGCTGGGAGAGGTTTGCGGAGGGAAAGTGCCTGTGCAGATGTAGCACACAATTGAGATGCGTAGTTTCTCCCCTTTCCCAGAAAGTTTCCCCTTCGGAACCTTGCCTGGGGCATTGGGGTTCAGACCTCGACTGCTACTGGGAGTTTCTTCTGCCAATGGGCTAAGCCCACAACAGACTCATGTCCCCTGAGTGATGGAGCAGCTAGTGTTTGGGGAATTTTACTCAGTCCTTTCCAGGCACGCCCTCACTAATTCCTGCCCTGCCTCTAGGATTTTGGTACCTGTATCAGTTTCCCATTTCCGCCATAACCAACTACCACACGTAGCTTAAAACAGCTGGGCAAAAAGAGAGAATTGGGGAGATAGCCATGTGCTGAGGACTCGGCCTCAGCTGCCGGCTTTGAAGGAGGAGCTTCGAGCAAGGAATGTGGGTGGCCATGAGAAGCTGGAAACGGCCGGGAAACCGATCCTCCCCTGGAGCCTCCAGAAGGAAACGGCCCTGCCAACACCTTGGCTTTAGCCCTGGGAGACCTGTTTTGCACACCTGGCCTCCAGAGCTGTAAGATGATAATCAGGGTGAGCTGTTGCCAACCAGGTGACCTTAAACTAAGGAGGGTCCCCTGGCTGATCCGGGTAGGCCCCGTGTCATTCAGCCGACTGGCAGCCTTCATTGCATTCAGGACCCTAATTCCCCTTTGCCGTGGAACGAGACAGAGTTGCAGGTCCTGGGGGTTAGGCCGTGGGCATCCACTTGGGCCGATCTGCCCACCACAGCTCCCCTTTCCACCGATGAGGAAGCGAGGCACAGAGAGGCTTAGGAACTCACCCAGGGGCGCACACCATGAGCAACGGATGATCTCAACTTTGGCCCCAGATAAGTCACCTCTGACGTCGGGGTGGGCGCGGGTGGCATTGCCGGCAGGGAGAGTAGGGGCTTCCCTCCTGTGTTGGTGCCTCGCAGGACGGTGGCTGGGTGGGCAGCGACTTCCCGCGGCCTCCCGGCGGCAACCCCGTGACGCGTAGGGGTTGGAAGCCGTTTCTGGAGAGTTCTTCCTCAGGTGTGTGTGCCTACAGGTCTCCTTCCCGCTTTCCTTGGTTTTCTTCCTTAAGTGCCATCCTGGTGCTTGGGGAGGCTCATTTTCATCAGAGCAAGCAAGGGTCAGGGAGCAGCTGGACGCGCGGCTTTTGTGTCTTGAGCCATCCCAGCTGGGCATTGCTTTAGGTCCATCCCTCAGGACACGGCGGGTTCCCAAGCCATGGCCTGCCCCGAGGCCCTCTTGTCCTCTGGGGAGGCAGAGGGTGAAGAATTGGTTATTCGGGCAGGGCCTGGTGCTGATCCTAAGCCAGTCTCGGCTGCAGCGGAAAGCACAGGGTCTCCCACCCCCACCTCACCCCTCCCCCGGCAACCACAAGTGCCAATCCCTGCCCCGCCCACAAGGCAAATTTGGGCAAAATGGTTACAGACGACCTGCCTACGTACTGTCAGGCTGTAAACTCCCTAAACTCTCCCTTCAAAGCGAAGGGCGCTGTCGCGTGTCGGGCGGGACAGTTCTAGGCACTGGGAACTTGAAGGTGAGCTGGACACATTTGCTGCCCTCTGGGAAACGATACCCATAGGCACAAGAAGGCAAGCCGGTGCGTGTCCGTTTTCCACACGCAGAAACGAGGCTCTGAGAAGCGTCCTCGCTCACCGGAGGTCACACAGCTGGTAGGTGGTAGACCAGAGCGACCCACTCTAATCCTCCCCCCAGGGCCTGGCTGCCTCAGGCGGCCTCTGCCACTCGCCATTGAAACTCCTGCCCCGCTCACTGGAAACCAGTGGTTCCGAATGGGAAATAATTTTGGCCCCCAGGGAAAAGTTGACAATGTCTGGAGATGTTTGGGGGTGCCACTGGCATCAAGAGGGTGAGCCCTTCACAAAGAATCAACTCATCAAAAATGTCACCAGTGTCCCAGTGGAGAAACCCTGCTATAAAATAAGAATAAAACCCACCACACAGGGCTTCTGAGAGCATTGAAGGTGATTACCTGGGCGTGAGTCGTGGTGAGAGCTAAGCAAACCTTGCTGTCCCTGCCCCTTTGTTTAGGTGGAATCTGGGCATCCAGGGCTTTGCTATTTTTTTTTAATTCTGTGTAGGGGTTTTTTTTTTTTTTTTTTTCTTATTCCAGAAGACAAATTCCATTTCCTTACTCCTGAGGGAAAACTAATTTCAGCAAGGGCCATTTGTCTTTGGTACCTTAAGATCTAGATAATTTACCGCAACTTTATTTTTATTGAAAATTATGTAGATATTATTCAGAAACAATTTCCAAGTATATGGCTCTCTGAAGCAGATTATATTTTACAGTGTTAATACATATACAGAGGATATGTGCTAGGATGTACATTTCTCAGAGATACTTTTTTCTTTTCTAATGTCTGTCTTGCTAGCCTTAAACTTTTGTTGTATGAAGTACTAAAGGATGAAGGTATTTTCCAAGTGAATATTGTGTTATAAGTTAGAAGTTGCTACCATTTGGCTTCATTTGAAACTTGTGACACATTCTATAGCTTTTATGATTAATTCAGAATATAATTTGCATTTAAATGCGTTTAAAAGATCTTTAACTTGTGACTCCAAATATGACTATTTAAAGCCTGGCAGAAGCCCACCAATCTCAGAAATGTGTGGCTGCCCCCCCCCTTACATGGACCCAAAAAGGATTCCAGATATGAATATAGAATAGCTTTCACTGAACTGTTTCTGAGAAATGTAGGAGCTAAGAGGTGCCCCTTCACATGCACTCAAAAGGGAGCTGTTTGAGAAGTTTATGAAACACTGAAAACTGTAATTGCTTCTTTAAAACTCACAATATATACTTGGTATATATGTAAGACATTTTGAAGACCTGCAATCAAGAAACCTGTTTAAGTAGCATAACCTTTCAACAAGGTTATGCTGTGAAAACTGTCAACCATTATAGAAATCACACCTTGAATACCATGGGTGAGAAGAAGTTTAATCACGGAGACCTGAAGGAAGTGGTCAGCACGAAGATGCCAGGCTCCGGCCTGCCCTCCTGGGCCTCCGTGGGGCAGGCCGGCCTGGAAGGAGGCTCTGGAGACGCGTGGCCCTGTGTCCACCAGCCTGCTGGGCCGGGTGCCACTCCTCCCCCTGGTGTTGCTGCGTGAATCAGGTCAGGGAGGGCGTCCGCCGAGGGGTGAGTGGATAAGCCGGACAGGGCAGAGCCCACAGTGGGTGGTTTTCCAGCCACGAAAAGCAATGAAGTACTGATACATGCTGCAGTGTAGATGAACCTTGAAGGCACGGAGCAGACTGAAAGTAAGCCAGACACGAGAGGCCACATGTTATAGGATTCCATTGATGTGCACATCTGGAACAGGCAAGTCCATGGAGACGGGACACTTGTGATTGCCAGGGCTGGGAGAGGGGGTGTGGGGAATGACTGCTAGTAAGTACAGGGTTTCCTTCTGGGTACTGAAAAGAGGTGGAGGTCGTGCGACATCGTGCCCATGCTAAGTGCAACTGAATTGTGTGCCTTAAAAAGGTAATTCTATGCTATGTGAACTTCACCTCAATTTAAAAAATCATGGGGGGGGAAGAGGTAAGAGTAATGGCAGGAAAACCCACAGGTATGGACCGGGAGGGAGTGGGAGGGAGTGGCAGTGACGCAAGCAAGGGGCACTCCCCAGCAGCAATCTTCCCCTACAGTGGCAACTTGCACCATATGTGAAAAGTGAAAACAACTTGCAGAAACTGTGGCCCAGAGAAGTTTGGTCCAATAAGACAAGGACCGGAGAGCCCTGTCTGCCCAGCTCGGCAGAGTGGGCCCAGCACATTGCTCCCGTGCTGCTCCCAAGCCAGAGGCAGGTGTCCCTGGGACGCATGGAGCTGAGCCTTCTGGGCGCTTTACCTGCACGGGCCTTTCTAGCGCCCCATCCCCGAGCTTGTAAATGCGACACGCTCACCTGCTTAAAGAGAGCCCAGGAGTTGCAGGAGCCTCAGCTTCCTCCCAACCTGGGTCAGCTCCTGTGACCTAGCCTAGGGGAACCCTGAGGAACCTCTCCCACCCTACTCTGCCTACACCTTACCTACTGGGGAAGGGCCAGCGCTCTCCAGCAGACTTTCTGCGCTGGTGGACGTTCTACATCTGTGCTCGCTCATCAGGTAGCCAAACGTACGGCCGTCCAGTCCAGTGGCTGCTGAACACTTGTTCTCGCTTCTGGGCGAACAGCAGTCTGGGCTTGGAATGAATCGTTTGTTCTGAGGTCAGCCGAGCAGACCACTCTGTCTGTGCTATTGCATCTCAGTCACATTCTCAAGGAAAGCTTAAGAAGCCGAGAGTTAGTGCTGGGCTGGGGGCGAGTGCCTCCCGCTCTGGGCACAGCCCCTGCCGTGTCACGCTCGCTGTTTAACAGCCCTGCCCACGTCATTCTTGAGAGAAATAGAGTGAAAGAGCAGCAGTAGTTCAGTTATAAGTTATCATTGCAGGCGGAGAGCAGCGGGGAGAGGTGCGCAAGTTGGGAATAAAGAAGACGGATGGAAGGAGGAAAACGGAGTTAGTGCTCCAACGCCTTGGCACTTTGTCACTGACGCGCGAAAGGAGGGGGAAGCCCGTTCTAAACACACGTTGTATACCAAAGGCAATTATTCTATTTTAATCTCCTGGAAGACCCACGTGGCGTGGTCAGGCTCGCGTGCCTCTCTGAAACCACGACTCCGGAGGGGACTGATTTTGCCCCCAGGGAGCTGGGAGCACCAGGCTGCCTAACCCTGTGCAGCACGTGGAACTGTAAGCCTTTGTGAAAGACCTTTCCAGCAGGTCGAGAAGAAAGATGGGCCTGGTGTGTCATTCTAGGCAACCTACTGCCTGCAACTTTCTTTTTTAGGAAAAGGAACTTTATTTCTATCTGCCAGAGCTGCCCCACTCACTCCCATGCTCGTTAAATAAACATTTATGCAGCTCCTACTCCCTGCCGGGCACTGTTCTAAGGCACTGGGAAACGGCAGGGAGCCAGAGTTCCTACCCTCAGCAGGAGAGCAGGCAGGCCAGGGTAAGCTACTGAGGAAAATCAAATGGGGTTAGGACGACGAGGTACAGGAAGTGGACAACATCCTATTCTCTACACGATGGATGGGGCTGACCTCTCTGAACGGGAGACATTTATGTGGAGACCTGATGAAAGAGAAGGATGTGGGCTAAGGGCACATCTGCGGGGAGAGCCACCTCGGACGTTGAACCACCAGTGAGATGGCTGACCTTGGGCAGGAACCGGAGGAAGGGGGAGAAGCTATTAGAAGTGACAGGGCCTAACAGTCTAGGACAGACCTCAGGGCAAAGCCTATGGAGAGATTTTTAGCTCTTATGCCCTTGTGGGTACCCCCCAAATCTTTTTTTTTTCCCCCACCAGAACCCTTCTTGGCAGCCATGACAGCAAGTGCAAAGGCCCTGGGGTAGAAATGAACTGGTATGTTGAAGGACGGTAGGTGGAGGAGGGGACAGCTCATGGAGGGCCTTGGGGCTCTTTAGAGTGTGGCTTCCAAGTGAATGGGAAGCATTGAAGGTTTGCAGCAGAGACCAGATGTGAGCTGATGTGTTTAAGCAGGAACCCTGACAGGGCTGTGACAAATAGACTGGAGGGGACTAGCTAAGGTGGAAGTGGCAAGCCAAGCTGGAGAACTAGTGCAACAAACCAGTTGAAGGGGGCAGAGCTTGGTTTAGGCTGTTGGAGGTGGACTGATGAGAGGTAGCTGGATGCAAGGTAGGCTTTGAAGAAAGAAGCAATAGAAAGTTGCTGGACTGGGTATAAGATGTGAAAGAAAGACCCATTGAGCATGACTAGTAGATTGTCCTGAGCCAGAAAGAAGGACTGACTTGCCACTCAGAGGTGGGGTGACTGGGGGAAGAACAGGTACCCGGCTGCAATATCAGGAGTTTGGGTTCTTTTTTTCTGTGCCATGTGGAGATGCCATGAGAAAATGGGTTGGTAATCATTCCCCCAAAATTGAATAAAGGCCGATGTGTAAACCTGGACTAAAGTTCTCTAAATCAGCTGTGTTTTGAGAGGGTGGAATGTGCTGGGCTTACAGGATAATGTCGAGTCCCAGGCAGAGCGAGCTAGCCAGGAGGTCCACGGCGGCCTTAGGAAGTAATATCATGGAAGGGGGATCCCCACAGAACAGGCAGAATTCCCTGACTCAGGAACATGGAAGTACTTGGGAGGATTCTCATAAAGCACTTGGTTATAGGGGACTGTCATCTCGGAGAGCTATGACAAGGAAGATTCCGAGGCTGCCTCCGGTCTCAGCAGGAAAGAATGCTGCCGTCAATCCGCAAGCTCCTCCTTGAGGGTGGGCCGCACGTGCTAGTCACTTGCTTCCCCTGGCAAAGATGGAATTCTCACCTTCTCTGGCTCAGAAGGAAGTATCCTCAAAACGAGCAACATTTTCAAACATGTAGCATGGGCCACACCTGACACGTAATGCACACGAGCACGTGCAGCCTTTTGTGATTATCAGAGCCCAGTGAGGCCGATGCTATCCTTATTTCCATTGACAGTTGAGGAAATGGAAGTATTGGGGCCATAAGGAGCTTACCCAGGATGAGGCTAGTACCTGGAGTAGCCAGGGCTTTGAACCCCGGCAGGCTGGCTGCAGAGCCCGGGCTTGGTCTCGGCCCTTGAGCTGTGTGCCTCCCCGAGCTTTCCGCAGCCACTTCTTGGACTCTGCCTGTATCTCTGGGGGAGGCTGTTGGAAATCCATGTTCCCCTCGGCTTCGAGGGAGTAAGTCTACAGCCGTCATAGTTTCTTGCCCAAACTGGAAGACTTTTGAGAGTGAAGACAGCTATATTCATATTGAGGCTAGTGTACGTGCATGAGCCAGTCTTGTCCTGGGAAAACTGGAATAAAAAGTCGCTGTTCTTACGACCAGGCAGCATATAAGACCATGGCCTCGGTGACATTTTCCTGGACTAAAACCTATTAAACAAACACTTCTCTGTCCTTCTGGCTTAGACTTAGATGATTTTTGAAACTATAGCAGCACCATTTTAAGCATGTTCTTCGTGAATTATGAAACTTTCCCCCATATAGTTTTATCGGCTTTGTAGGACAGGCTTTCATGGGACCATATAATTCCCATCTCTAGAAACTGAGCATTCCAAAGCCAATCCTCACTCCTGCCTCCAAATTGAGCAGCACACATACGTCAAGCCTTCTGCTCGCTGGAGTCGCTTTGGCTAAGCTCTCCGTTCTGACACCCATTTGATTTTTCTTGCCAGGTGCTCTGTCTGCATTTTTGTCTCCAGCTCTCTCTGCCGACAATGTTTGTTACAGATATGTGAGTTCTGACAGGGCTGATACTGCACACTTTAAACCGTGTTGGCATGGCACTTTGTTGATGAGTCACAGGGCCTTTACCTACAAACGTCCAGTGAGTGGTTACTGTGGGGGAGCCCTGTGTGCACGGAGGGCCCCTATCTCCCTGAAATTGTGTCATCGTTAACAGTGACGATGGAATAGCAGCCGCAACGGACAGCACCCACCTTCTCTGCCAGAGGCCGGGCTCAAACTAGCGGCAAACTGTCTCCCTCAGCGGCTCGGTGTGTGCCTTGGAACGCCACTTCTGGTCAAATGGACGGAGGCTACGTGTCGGGGTCCCGAGACCACCCCTGGGTTCGATGACTCATCAGAAGGACTCACAGCAAAGAACTGTTAGAGCGAAAGGAGCCTGTCTCAGTCGCCCAGCTGCTCTGACAAACAGCACGCAGTGGGGGGCTTGAACAGTGGGCACTCACTGCCTCGTGGTTTCAGAGGCCGGTGGGCTTCCTCCTGGGACTGGCAGTGTCTGGCTGGGCGGCCATCCTCCGGGTCGTGCTTTCACACGGCGACGTCCTCTCCTTTGCTTTGGTAAAGTCTCCTGTGATAGAATTAAGGCCCAGCCTCAGTCAGCTGGGCCACACCTTGACTATAAACATCTTCAAACCGTCCTGTCTGCAGTGAGTTCACACCTACCGGAATGGATGAAGGTTAGAATCAGGTTTGGTTTGGTTTTGTTTTTCCTGGCATGCATAATTTACCTTCCCAGATACCCAGCCAAATCGGCAAAGGGGAAAGTGCTGGGGCAAATCTGAAGGAAACCAAGTACAAGCTTCCAGAGTCCTTTCCCAGTGGGCTCACACAGGATGAGCTGCATTCTCCTGCAATGAACTGTGACAACACTTGTAAAATGTTGCCTTGCAGGGATGTTTTTAGAGCCTTGGAGCCTAGAGTTCTTTTTGGATGTTGCCGCACAGGCACCCCTGCCTCGCATGTCCCCATTTCCAGACTCCCGAGAGGAAAACAAGTGTTCAGCATAAACTGTTTGCACGAACAGTTTAGGCACAGTGAGCCCCTCTTATCAGTTCTGGGAATGATGTGACCCTCTTTATATCCAAGTTCCCAATGTCAGCCAAGGGTCAGCCTTGTAAGCAGCCTTCCCAAGGACAGCCATCTCAGGCCCGCTCGCCTCTTTTCTGCACACTGTGAAAAAATAATTAATCAACTAAGTTGGGATACTTGAGTTAGTTAAGCTGACTTTTTTTTTTTTTTTAACCTCCAGACTCTAGAAGGGTGTTACTACCCAGAATTTCCCAGATTTATTTGATCAGGGGTTCTCCCTACTTCCACTGCCCCCATGGAGCATCTTAGAGAATTTTTGCTTTGCTGGAAACAACTATGGGACATGCCTGTGGGGAGATGACATCAGCCTTGTTAAATTTTGAAGGCCAAACAGTGAAGGAAATCCATTGCAGGAAAGGATACTTTTTTAAATGTATGAAATACCTTTTCCTTTATAAATCAGCAGTGACAGATGATTGTTAGCGTAAGTAACGTCTCCAACTTTGATCAGTGGAACTGAGAGAAAAGTGCTGAAGCTGAACCAGGCTCCTGTGGAATTTAAAACCTGAGAAATCCATTTAGGCTTAGTTATTATATGTGGTCTTTACAAATCTGCAGTCAAGGGGTTATCTGTTAACTAAACAATTAGTTTCTTCATTTGAAATGTAAATTCAAATTGTTTCTCCGTGCTGGGACATTAACCAGGGTTACATCATGAGCTTCGAAATAGAATTTAAATGTATTTTCAGCACATTAAAACCGAATCTAATTCTTGTTTCTTGTATTGCCAGGAAGCTTTTTGTATAAATCTGAATTTGTTCTCATTTATTGTTACAATCAAGATTTAAGAATAGGCTTTTATTTAGTTATGTGTTTGACGAGAATTTATTCAGTCTCTAGATACGTTAGTTTTGGAATCACTGTTAAATGGGAATTTGATTTCCAGTTACATTTCCAAGGAGGAGCTTGAAAACTTACCTCTGAAATTTTTATATGAACACCTGAAAAAGAAATGTAATTGGCTAACAGAAAAATGCTAATTTCCCCCTCGGTGGTATATGATTATTTTCTTCCTGGGCTTCTCTTTCCATCTGCCTTCTTGGTCTTCGCCTCATCCGCAACCTCGGTTTGATTTTCTGCATTGCTGACTTCTCTCCATGAGGCTTTCGATGAGATTCTATAACTGCTTAATCATCCTACCTCTGCCCTGACGTACTTCTGCATCTCTAACATTTCTGCACCGTTCACTAATCTCCACTTGTTTTCAGTTTTTCTTTTTTAGTTTCTTCTAGAATGTATACTTCCAGAAGCTATCACCAATTCAGAATGGTTTAGATATTTCTTCTCTGGTTCCATCCTTGGTGCCAGTTTCTCAGCTCTGATTTTCACTGTGACTCACCTGAATAGGTGAATGTCCCCCTCCGGCTTTGAGGCACCTTTCTCTACTCTTTCCCAAAGCTGCTGCCGAGGCTCAGTACTGACTGACCACATCCTTGTTCACCTGCAGTGACTCTGCATTACCCTCAGCCTAAGTCCAGAGGTCGTCCACAGATGCTTCACCATCTGTTTCCAGCCTCATCACCTCCCTTTTTACTCCAGCCCTTCCAGATAATGCTTCAGCTTTTCATCATTTCCCTAATGCACCTCTCTGCCTCAGTCCCTTTGCTCATCCTTGACTGGAAAGAACATCTGAGTTGCTTGGGGGAGGGAAGCAGGGATGAATATAGGAATGTTTGAGTGAGGTGTCAAGTTCTAGACAGGGGAGCCCTGTGGATTTTAAGATAAGGGATCTTTGATCTATGTCCTCCCAAATAGGAGGGAGGACCTTTCTGTGGGTAAGAGCATGTTTCTGCTCACAGACCCGATTTTGAGTCGAGAAAGAGAGTCCAGGAAGGACATTTAATTTAAGCCCACTGGAAGGTGTGAGAAATGAGCCGGAGGCTGTGGGTATGTGTTCTGCCCCAGGTATTTGGAGACTTGAGGAGAATAAGCTTCCAAATGGGGACCTCAGAGGCTGAGTGTTAGAAGCAGACAAAATGAGAGCCTAACTGTGTGCTTCGGTATAGCACTTACTCATTCTTAACAAGCTTGAACTCCATGTTGTCTTCGTATTTATTGAAACAAACAAAAACCTGAGCACAGATGATTATGGGAAGATGATGGAGTAGGGGCTCCAGGCACCAGCCCGTGCAGAACAACTATTAAACAGGCAGTAACTGTCTGAATCAACTATTTTAAAACTCCAGAGTCCAGCAGAAAACTGTGTAGCATCCAGGGAAGAGTGGGAAGATGATGTTGGGGAAACTGTGGTAAATAACCCTAAACCTTATTTCCTGCAGAGGGGCAACCACCGCCCTACCCCAACCTCATGACTTGCTGGTGCCAGAGTGGATCATAAAAAACACTGTTCCCCAAGATCCAGTTTACAATCTGAGCACTGACCCCTGCTTTGGAGCAGCTGCTTCAGGTAGCTGGAGGTCCCGCTCTGAGGGTGGTTGTGGGGGTTTAGCATTGTTTATGAATTCCAAGAATAGATATTGGATTATGTTTGTAAATGGTCTATACCTGAGTGTGATTAAATTATGATTAAGCCTTTGACTGGGCCATGTCAGTAGGACGTTGAGTCCCCACCCCCCTGGTGGGCAGGGACTCCCAGATAAAACTACACGGCAGAGCAGAGGAGTGAGTTGGAGTTTTGATGCTGAGTTTTGAGCTGGAGCCTGGGAAGTGAACTCACAGGAGAAGAACCCAGAGGAATAGAGACGACTCCTTAGACTTGGCAGAAGCCCCGGGGAGAGAGACAGAGCCTGATGGTCTACAGCTGGCCTTGTGGAGAGAGCACAGCAGCTGAGCCCGGAGAGAAACAGAGCCCTGGGAAGAGAGGAAGCCAAGAAGCTTGAACTCTTGGCAGATGTTGGCAGCCATCTTGCCCCAACAATAGACTGTTGAGGGAAGTAACTTATGCTTTATGGCTTTATGCTTTATGGCCTGGTAACTGTAAGCTTCTACCCCAAATAAATGCTCTCTATGAAAACCAACCGATCTCTGGTATTTTGCATCAGCCCCCCTGTATTAGTCAGCCAAAGGGGTGAAATACCAAAAATGGGTTGGTCTTTATAAAGGATATTTGGGGTAGAAGTCCACAGATACCAGGCCATAAACCATTAAGTTTCTTCTCACCAAAGTTCATTGCCACATGTTGGAGCAAGACAGCTGCCGATGTTTGCCAGGGTTCAGGCTTCTTGTGTTCCTCTCTTCCTGGAGCTGCGTTTCTCTCTGGGCTTAGCTCTTCTGGTTCCTCCACAAGGTCAGCTGTAGACTAACAGGCAAACGGCTCACTTCTCTTCTCCTGGGGCCTTTTCTCCAACATTAAAACTGCTTCTCAAAAAAACTGCTTCAACTCTGTTCTTGCCTTGCCTTTTATACTCAATTCCCCACCCACCGAAGGGGTAGGGCTCAATGCCCTACTGACATGGCCCAGTCAATGCCCTAATCATAACTTAATCATGCCCAGATTAACAGATAGGTTTACAAGCATGATCCAATTATATTTTTGGGATTCATAATTACATCAAACTGCCCAACTGCAACACCCCCTTTGGCTGACTAATACAGTGACCAATGTTTCAACTTGTCCTGGACAAAGGCAGCGAAGGAGACTTCAAGACAGTGTGCTTCCTCAGATCTACAGAGAGCAGCTGAAGGGCTGCATTTGCTGGACAGGCACTGAGACAAGAAAGCACAGCTTTGGAAGAGCCATGGAAAGTTTCTGCTGCCAGTCCTGGCTCCTTCCTCATCCCCTCCCCAGGGCAATTTGGAGCCAGCTAGTTCTCCCTTTGTGGCCTCCCAGTCTAGTTTCCACTGGGAAAAGACTGACTTGGGAAACTCCTCTCCAGTGTGCCCCTTTCCAGAATTTGCCTTCCAGGCAAAAGCAGCTTGAAACAGTGAAAGCAGAGTAAAAAACAGAGTTGGACAGCCTGAGGCAAAGGCTGAAGTGCTTTTAAGTCCTGCAATGTAACACCAAGGAGAGGAAGGTCTGTTTGTTTGTTTGTTTGTTTGTTTGTTTGTTTGTTTTTGGGGGGTGTCTAGGGGACATTCCTATTGCTGCAAATAGGGGAAGTCCTAAGGCCATTAGCTGATAGGTGAGCTGAACTCTAACGGAGAGCACCAGCCAGCACAAAGCCAATCTGCACATAGGTTTGCTTGTTTTTGTTAGCTCCAAGAAAATCTGTCATGTCACTAGCTGCATGCAAACTCAAGAAACAGTTCAGGGAATAATTCCCAGAGTTAACATTTCAAAACATTACAATTTACAGTGTGCAATAAGGTTACAAGACAAGCAAGAAATGATGGCTCATCCAAAGGAATAGGATAAAAATCCAGAAAACATCAATGAAGACTAGACTTTGGACATCCTGGACAAGAAGAACTCAAAACTAGTAAAGAGATTGACTAATCAAAAACCTTCCATTAAAAAAAGTCCAGAACCAGATGGTTTCATGGGAATTTTACCAAACATTCCTTCTCAAATTATTACATAAAATGAAGAGGAAGGAACACTCCCTAATTCATTCTATAAGGTCAATATCCCCTTAATACTGAAGCCAGATAAGATACTCTATGAAAAGAAAATTAGGCAAATCTTTCTTATGAATATAGATGCAAAATCCTGAACAAAATACTAGCAAACTGAAACCAACAGCACATTAAAAGACTGATACACCATAATCAAGCAGGATTTATCCTACTTAAGCAAGGGTGGTTCGACATAAGAAAATAGTTAATGTAATATACCACATTAATGTAATGAAAGGAAAAAATAACCCACGTGACTATCTCAATTGAAGCAGAAAAAGCATTTGACTAAATCTAGCATACTTTGATAAAAAACACTTAGAAAACTAGGAATAGAAGGAAAATTCCTCACCATGATAAAGGGCATATATGAAAAATCCACAACTAATATACTTATGGTGAAAGACTAAAAGCTTTCTAAGGGGGGTGGATGTGGCTCAAATGGTTGGGCGTCCGTCTGCCATATGGAGGGACCTGGGTTCGATTCCCGGGACCTCCCGGTAAAATAAAAAATATATATATATAAGGGAAACGGATGTGGCTCAAGAGGTTCGGCGTCCGTCTACCATATGGAGAGACCGGGGTTCGATCCCCGGTACCTCCCGGTAAAAAATAAATAAATAAATAAAAATAAAATTAAAAAAAAAAGCTTTCTAAGACCAGGAACAAGACATGGATGCCTACAATTACCACTGTTGTTCAACACTGTACTGGGAGTTCTAGCCAGAGCAATTGTGCAAGGAGAGGAAACAAAAGGCATCCAAATTGGAAAGGAAGAAGTACAACCTTCCCTATTTGCAGATAACATGATCCTATATACAAAAAATTCTGAAAAATCCATAAGAACAGTCCTAGAGCTAATAAATGAATTCAGCAAAGTGGTAAGGTACAAGATCACTCAAAAATCACTAGTGTTTCTATATACTAGTAATGCACAATTGGGAGAAGAAATCAAGAGAAGTTCCAGTTACAATAGCAACTAAAAGAATCAAATACCTAGGAATACATCTAGCCACGGTTGTAAAGGACTTGTACACAGAAAATGAAAAAGCATTGCTAAAAGAAACCAAAGACCTAAATAAATAGGACATTCCATGTTCAAGGATGGGAAGACTAAGTGTTGTTAAGATGTCAATTCTACCCAAAGTGATTAATAGAGTCAATACTATCCCATCAAAGTTCCAATATCCTTCTTTGCAGAAATGGAAAAACCAATCATCAAACTTAAAGTGAAAAGTAAGAGGCCCTGAATAGCCAAGGCCAAATTGAAAAGAAACAAAGTTGGAGTACTCACAATACCTAATCACAAAACTTATTACAAAACCATAGTAATCCAAACAGCATGGTACTGGCACAAGGACAGACATATAGACAAATGTCTACACTTATGATCAACTGATTTTGTTTTAAGAAGGTGCCAGGGATTGAAACTGGGACCTTCTACATGGGAAGCAGGTGCTCAACCACTGAGCTACACCCACTCCCCCCCAAATAATTTTTGACAAGCAGGCAAGAACCAGTCGGGAAAAAAGTCATCTCAACAAATAGTGCTGGGAAAATTGTATCTTCATATGCAAAAGAATGAAAGCAATACCCTACCTCACACCATATATAAAAAATCAACTCAAAATGGACCAAAGACCTAAATATAAGAGGACTATAAAACTCCTAGAAGAAAACCTAGGGAAACATCCTCAGGACCTTGTGTTAGGCAATGGTTTCTTAGATTTTATTCCCAAAGCACAGGCAACAACAACAACAAAATAAATGGGACCTCATCAAAAGTAAAACTCTTGCGCATTAAAAAGACTTTATCGTGAAAGTAAGAGACAACCTACTCAAGAGGAGAAAGTATTTGGAAACTACATATCTGATAAGGGTTTAATATAAAAAATATATAAAGAAATCTAATTTTCAAAAAGACGAGCAACCCAATTAAAAAATGGGCAGTAACTTGAATAGACATTTCTCCAAAGAAGATCTATAGATGGCCAAAAAGCACTAAAAAGATGCTTAATATCAATTGCTATTAAAGGGATGCAAATCAAAACCAAAATGAGATACCACTTCACACCCACTAGAATGGCTATTAAAACAACAACAACAAAAACAACAAGTGTCGGAGAGGATGTGGAGACAGAAGGACACCCATTCATTGCTGGTGAGAACGTAAAACTGCATGGTCGCTGTGGAATATTACTATTTGGCAGTTCCTCAGAAAATTAAGTATGGAATTACCATATGACCCAGCAATGCCACCTCTAGGTATATGCCCAAAAGAATCCAAATCAGGGACTCGAACAGATATTTTCCCACTGATATTCATAGTGGAAGTATTCAGTTGCCAAAGGGTGGAAGCAATACAAGTGTCCATCAACACGTGAATGGTAAAACAAAATGTGGTATGTACATACAATGGAATATAATTCAGCTGTAAAAAGGACTGAAGCTGTGATACATGTGACAGCATGGATGAACCTTGAAGATGTCTTGAGTGAAATAACCATATGTAATAAAGGACACTGTATGATCACACTGCTTGAGTTTCCTTGGCTGCTCAAGTAAATACCATGAAACTGTTTGGCTTAAACGATGGGAATTTATCTGCTCATGGTTCTGAGGCCAGGAAAATGTCCAAATTAAGGCATCAAGATGATGCTTTCTCCCTGAAGACTGTGTGACATTCCAGGGCTGGCTGTTCCTGATCCTTGATTCCCCTGTCGCATGGCAAGGCTCACGCCGGCATCTCCGGATCTCTTCCTTCTCTTCCATGTTTGGTTTCAGCTTCTCACTTCCTGTGGTTCGCGCTCTCTCCATCTCAATTTCGTTCTGCTTATAAAGGACTCCAAGAATAGGATGGAGACCCACCCTGATTGAGGGGACGAGCCATCTTAACTGAAGTAAGCTCATCGAAAGTCCTACTTACAGTGGGTTCACACACGCAGGAAAGGATTCGATAGAAGAACATGTTTTCTGGGATAAACAGCTTCAAACCATCACACTCACTGATATGAAACAGAATAGAATAGAATAAGCAAACTCTGAGTCAGAATCTAGAATACAGGTTTCCAGGGGACGGGGTAGAGGTAGGGAATAGGGAGTTAATGTTTAAATTGTATGGAATTTCTATTTGATAACATGGAAGAGTTGTGGTGATGGGTAGTATGAATGTAATTGACAGCTCTGAAGTTTATATCCGAATGTATTTAAAAGGAGAAACTTTAGGTTGTCTATAATGTATTAAATTTTTTTTTTAATCTAGGGGACATTACAGCATAGTGAACCTAAGGTAAACCACGGACTATAGTGAATGATGCAACTATTAAAAATATGCCTTCATCAACTGCAACAAATGTGCCACACTAATGCAAGGTGTCAATAATAGGGCAGTATATGGGAACCTTGTATTTTATGCATGATTTTTTTCTCTAAACCCACAACTTCTCTAATATGAAAAAATTGGGGCATAATATCTGGCCCACAGCCTGTAAAACATTGGTGCAGATTTCAAAATTACATTTCATTGTCCATCCCCATTAAATAGCCTTTAAATATTTAGCTGAAATGTTTGGATTTTCATGAAGCCTGGGGGAAAAAATGTATTATCTCTACGATTTTAATTGTTTGGCTTATATAAATTTAATCTTGGATACAAGAATTAGCTTTCACCATTCCTGGGGTCTACCCCAACTGTAATTCTAAATCCTTTTAGTGGACAAATCAAACAATACTTCAATATTAAACCCAAAAATCAAGGGAGCCTAAATGTGTCACTTGGATATCTACTAGCCACTCTCAGAAAGTGATAAAGCACACAGGTGACTCGTTAAAGAGAGCTGTGGTTCTTTAAATGTCACCTGTGTTAAGGCTTTCCTTTCTGCTTTGTCTCTGCAAACTTCGCAACTGCCTGGGGTACAGAGAACATCAGGCCATTGGGCGGTGAGAATGGGAGAGGGAGAGCAAAAAGGCAAGATGAACCTAGAGAGTGAGTTTGAGGTTTCATGACTTCTGGGGGAGCCTCCTGGTCAGCTGGTTGCCAGTGGGATGGGGGGTGGGTTGACCATTTGAGAGCCCACTGGCTTTGTTCTGTCACAGCCCAGAAAGCTCACACCAGCTGGGACAAGCTGAGGGAGAGCTGTGAAGAGGAGATCAGGAAAGGGCGTTGGTCAGCAGCTGGGGTGAAAAGAGAACAAAGGCAAAGAAAGGAATAAGACCCAGACTCTATGGCCATGCTGCTCAGGAGAGGAGATACTCGCCACTGTTGGCAGTCGTCCTGCTGCCCTCCGGAGCTTGTCAGAGGTGTCACCTGTCTTCACTAAGAGGAGGTCTGGCATAGTTATATCACACTGCCTGTTACTTTACAAGGTTAATAACTAAAAGCAAGGTCGAGGGTCATAACCAGGGCGATAGATCAGGAGAATCCATACAGTATAGAGAATCTCTTTTCTTTTGGTTTTGTGACACTAACCTTCCCAGTTCTTTTTCTGTTTCTGAATACTTTACCCAAAAGCATTCACAAATGCTTTTCCTTCTAATCAACTTTCAAACTTAGCCTCTCCTTTTCCTATCTGTCTCTGGGCAAACTTAACCCCACGTAGCTTTGCCAATCACTCTATGTGGGGAATTCCACTGTCCAGCCCAGAACTCTCCCCTGACTTGGAGACCAGTACCACCACCTGCTCAATAGGCATCATCCCCAGATGGATATTTCCATCTTTCCATTGGTGTATGCAAAAACTGAATCAACACTTATCCTGTGCCCTTACATTGAGCAATGAAATTGCTAATGTCTTTCATTGTTTGAGTCCATAATTCTTTACCCCATTTCCTTGTCCTCAAGGACTAGACTGTCAATTGTACTCTCTTGTATGACTCTTAGGAATAGTTTTGAGTGGAAAAACAATGTGATTCTGGTCCAGGTGCCTCACAGATATCATCCCAGAGCTGTACTTCTAACACACCAGCTGTTGTTCGCCATAACCTTAACCTCAGCTTTCTGGAGAGATTCCATTACTTGATTCTCCATAGTGTGTTACATGGCACAGGACCCATTTTAGTGTTCATTAACCAGACTGAGAGGAGATGAGGATGTAACACCCAAGGCAGTGCCCATTGTGCTGGGCTCGTAGCAGCTGCTGGCATGCAATTGTTCACCTCTTGCCCAACTCCGTGTCCAGCATCAGTAGCTTGCTATTGGCTTTGGTAGGGTGTATGCACCAAGAAAATGGACAAACATTTTAAACCAGAGCTCTTCTGGGCTTTCAGAGGGCTGGTTATAAAACACTTCCGAGTGTACTAATGCCCTCACCAAATCGTAACACTGATCCACTTGTCCATGCCTGCAGATTACTCTGAAGAATTCTGCTAAGGCTTTGCCAGTTCATTTTATTTAACCCTCACAACTTCATGAGGGGTGCCATCCTTATCCCCAACTTACAGGTGAAGCAAACATGTGCAGAGAGGTAAATCAAGCCAAGGTCACAGAGCTTGTGGGTGGTAAAGCCTAGACTCAACTTCACAGATCTGAGAGCAGGTCCCTGTTATATAAGTAGCTTTGCAGTAGGAACCTGGTCAAGAGACTTATTTTTTCCAGGGAGGGGTATCTCTGTCTCTAAATGATGGCCATTTGGGTACAGTGGTCCTGGCCATTGTTGGTGAACTAGACTTTTAAACTTTTGCTTTCTTTGGAACAAACCATATTTGAAAATGTTGAAATTGGTGGTAGAGATCTTCCACAGTGGGTGCCTGAGACAGATACTGGTTCCTGCTATGGTGACAAAATCCCAAAACAATATCCAGCTGTGTTAACCAAAAAACATTTTAATTCCATGTTCTTCCTGCAAATGCTTTAACCACCTCCTCAAAACAGCACTGGCAATAACCAGGCAAGTAGTTGTTTCTTGGCAAACAGAATCTGACGAGATAATAGAGCCTTAAATAACTCACTTTATCTGAGACCTGCACTAGCAAACCCTTCAGCCAGGTCGCTCTTCCCGTGGGGTGTTAGAGTGATAGTGTGGTGACCATGAATGGTTTATCACCACCTTCAACATGAACGCTTCTGGTCTGGGTGTGATTTTTCTCAAATCTGAAGAAATATTAGGATTGCCATTGCCAAAAAAAAAAAAAGCCTTCATCCAACGGAAAATCCAAAAGAAGTTTTCCCTCCATGCTGCTTTTTCATTCATTCATTTAACAAATATTCAAACATTTTATTAATGCCCGTCACTAATCCCAGTGTTGAGAATGAAGGAATGAAGGCAGGAGTGTCTTCATGGGTTGCATTCTGGTTGGAGGGGAGACAGGGTGGACAAGAAGCCAAATGAAGCTGGTCTGTGATGAGTAGTGGGAAGAAAGTGGAAGGAGGCGACGTTGGGAAGTAAGCAGCGTGTGGCCGGGGCCTCTGCTCTGAGGAGGGCTGGCGGGAGGGCCAGGGCTGAGAAGGGGGTGCTGGTAAGGACCCAGGTGTGCACTGGACAGCAGAGGGAGGGAGCCCAGTGGAGGCAACAGCTGGGACTGAGCCACTGAGGCCCTGAGCCACTACCACCTTGGCGCGGCCGAGAAAGAGAGTCGTGGCGGAAGTGGAGCCAGGGAGGTAGCCCTGGTTATTGAATAAATCCAAGAAGTAAGTGGGACGCAGGCGATGGTCCTGGTGAGGAGATGGGATTTATTCTAAGCGCACAGGGGCGGCTGGGAGGTTCCAGGCAGTGTAGAGTTTTCTGACTTCTCTGTGCTCTGGAGTCTATTTACAGAAAGACAGTCTGGGATATAGACTCTGTCTTCAAGTGAAACTGATTAACATAAGGTCTTTGTTGCAAATCGGTAACATTGTTATGTAAACATGGTAATTTGGATTTCACTGGGACTTCTGAAACATGTGTATTGAATTATACAGAAGTAAGTACTATGTGCTTAAAAATTAGAAAAGTCTTTTTAAAATATGGTCTCATTTCTGTGACATACTAAATGTTCTTCCTCAGGACCTCTCCCCCAATTAATATATTTAGTCACTGGTGGCTTTGGAGAATAATAAAGCTAAGAGCCCAGGAGCGATTCTGAACTTGACTGTATCACGTTAGTAACTTGGTTGTGAACTTGCACCCTAGCTTTACAGGATGGGGAAATCTGGGTGAAGGGTCCATGGGATCTCTGTTTTATTTCTCACAACTGCATGTGAATCTAGAATTATCTCACAAGGGAAGTTTAATTTTAAAAACTACTAGCTCTATTTGAGCATTTTACTAAGTACCAGGCAGTGTGTTGAGTATTGCACATGAATTACCTCTTTAAATCCTTGCAAGAATTTTTTAAGGTAAGTCCTAGCATTACCCCATTTTACAGAGAAGGAAGCTGAGACTCTTAGACGTTAAGGGATTTCCCCAGTCACCCAGCTGGTGAGCGGTGGGGCTGGAATTGGCTCCAGGCAGTTCACCTCTAAAGCTGAGGCTCTCAACCCCACCCCGTGGGGCCCCTTTCTCTCCTGTACTTGTTTGGGTGGGTTGAGTCACGTGGCATCAGGGTCAGTAGGAAGAGGGACCAAGTGGGGCGAAGGTGGGTCCTCTGTCACTACTGTCCTAAGCTTTAGCTGGGAGTCCAGGCCTCTGAGATCCAGGTGGCTGAGCAGGGCTCACCCCACCTTGGTGGCCAATGCCTGGTGAAAGTTATGGGGCATGTCATCCAGGGATCTCCAGAGAAACAAATATCTATGAGGCTTTCTTTGAGGAACCGACCCATGCAAATATGGGGGCTGGCAAGCCTGAAATCCCAGGACGGACCAGAGGCTGGAAACTCAGGCAGGAGTTGACGCTACATCTTGAGGCAGAATTTCTTCTGGGAACCTCGGCTCTTGCTCTTGAGGCCTTCAGCTGATTGAGTGAGGCCCACCCACATTATGGAGAACCGTTGACTTAGTCACCTGATTGGAGATGCTAACCATAGCTACAAAACAACATGGCAGTCACACCTGGCCTAGTGCTGGAGGAATACCGGGGTCCATGGCCTAGCCAAGCTGACTCACAGGGCCCACCGTCACAGGGGAGGGCGTCTCCATCAGACCCGCAGACGTGCTGTGTGGTGGCATCAGGGCACTTCACAGAGGCCCTGGCTTGAGCAGCAGGGCTGGGGCTGCCTGGAGGGAGGGAGTTTCTTCACACAGATGCTTCCCCCTGGCCAAGCAGAGCTTTTAGAATTCTAAGCTGTAGGCCCAGCGGGGTCAGGAAATGCGAGGTGTCCCTGCATAGGCTGCTCCTTGGGGAGGGCTGGGTTTTTAAGCTCTGACATTAGGCCGGCTTTTCTATTTTTTTCCCCTTTACATCTATAAGCTCCTACGCCAGGCATGTGTATGATCTTCCCCATCCTAACTACATTTTTATTTTATGATTTGAATGGCATTTTTAAAATATGGAGAGAAAATTTTAATTTCTCTTGATGTGTTTGCTACATCTTTAGGCAAGAATTTATTAGGGTATTATGCTTAATATAATCATAGCCATAACTTCCTAATGAATGCAAATGGTTTTGGAAAATAAGATTTTATTAAGCACGGATGATAATCTTAAAACTATTATAACCTGGCGCTTGTGGAAAACACTTTAGGTGTCCACCTGTGTTTTAAAGTGAATCCCATCATATTTCTTGTGCAGAGGACGGTTGGGGATTTAGGCTGAGCCAAATCAGGTGTTAAAAGTGGTTGGATGAAGTAGCAGAGATGTGGATATTGAATGGCAGCTCAACGCATCGGTTAAGACTCAGCCTCGGGGTGGGGGGTTCTCATTGTCTCACCTGGTGGGGGCAGGAGGCGGCTCTTTCTGGCACCTCTCGAGTAGAGTCCAGGGATGCTGCTGAGCATTCTACAAAGCAAAGGCAGTCCCCCTACAGAACTATCCAACCCAAATGTCAATGATGCTGAGATGGAGAAGCCCTGAGTGAAGAATGGGCTCAGGGGCCACGTGGACTGGTTTTCAAATCTCAGCTCTGTCACTTACCAGCAGGGTAGCCTTGGGTAGGTGACGTGGCCTCTGAACCTCTGGGTCCTCATGTCTAAACTGGGTCTGATGAGACTTCAGGGCTCCTGGAGTACTAAGAGAATTGAGTCAATGGATGGCAAGCTCTCACAGGTCACCTGGCACAAGTAAGTTCTCCAAGAAGTAGAAACTGTCACTCTCTTCCCTGTCAGTGCTATTGTCCTCCTCCTCTAAGTGAAATAACTAGGAAAACGTTGCAAAGCAAGCTGAAATTGTTTAAAGTTGCATTTCTTTTTTATTTGGTTTTTTGGTCTCAAAATCCTCCCAGCTGTCGTTCTACTCCGTGATTCTGTGAAAGGCCCACAATGAGCATGCGGTTTGGGGGCGAGTATCTGTATTTGTTTCCTGCGGCTGCTGACACAGTACTGCAAACTTTGTGACTTAAAACAACAGAAATCCTCTCATAGTTCTGGAGGCCAGGACCCCCCAAATCCAGGTGTTCACAGGGCCATGCCCCCTCTGAAACCTGTAGGGGAGAATGTTTCTCGTCTCTTCCCAGCTTCTGGCATTTGCCAGCAATCCTTGGCGTCCCTGGGCTTGCAGCTGCATCCTCCAGGCTCAGCCTCTGTGAGCATGTGAACCCCCGCCCTGTCCCTGCCACTGCTGGGACGGCGTGTCTAGGAATAGGGATGCTTGTGAGACCCCACTTTATGGCTTCAGCAGATTAAAACTCAGAGGTTTACATGACTGTGACTCTAGAAATCTGCCGTATCCCCATGGATTTCTTACCAATTAGTCATCTTGATCAAAGCAAGAGGCAGCCTATGTCCAAGGGTGGAGGGCCATGTGGCCATATCGAGAGAGCCACGTGCATTAGCCATCCGAGGCCTGCGCCTTCCGCTGTAAAGCAGGTGGGAGATGGTCAGTGCAGAGCTGAGCTGCTGGAGGTGAGGAACTGCCCTGAAGGTCACGTTAGGTAATAAAGGGACATGCCTCGGGCAGATAAGATGTGGTTACGGGCATTTCCACCTAGACTTGTCAATAGTTATATACAAATGTATATGCATGTACCTGTGCAGGCACATCTATATGAGATTATAATAGATTACCATCTGATTTTATAACATGCACATGATCATGTGTTACATGTAAATATAATGGAATGGAGCACCCTCAAAACTTTGCAGTCCTGACAGTCTGCTCAGAATCCATCTGCAGGAGAGTCAGCACGCTGAGGCCGAGAGAGAGTCGCTCATGGGTCTGGTCAGAATTCTCAAGAGAAGGAGCAGAGACCCTTTTGTGTTCTTGACTCAAAGATGGAGGCAGCAGAGGTAAAACTCTGAAGTGCGGGAGTGAGCTGATCCGCTTTGCAGAGTGGGGTTTCAGAGTGGGTACCGGCCATTTATTAGCCATGTGACCTTGAGCAAGTGATGTTGCCTCTTTGAATCATCTGGGAGATGGGACCACAATGCCATCGCCAGGCTCTTGTCGGATGCCCAAGAAAGGACGTAGCTTGCTGCTGGGCACCCGGCAATCAGACGTTACTTATGAAATGGAATTCAGGGCTCACGGCACCAGCGTCCTCTTTGAAGACTTGTGCACAGACCTAAGAATCGGGATCCTGTAAGGAAGTGCTATGTCCTCGCTTACTCTTTGTTTTTGTTTGTTCCTTTGTTTGTTTTTACTTTGGCTAAGATTCATGGGATCAAATTTGAGGTTCAACCACAATAGCCATGTAGGAGGATGCTCTGTGGCTGGCATGCAGTCTCAGTTGTGCCCTGCTTTTCCATTTTCTTCATTCTTTCTTTCCATGTGCTAGTAATTCCACACTATTGTACTTAGTTGTGCAAGTTACCTCAAACCTACTGCAGATTCATGTGGAGTGTAAATAAAGAATAAAATAAAATTAAAAAAACACCTTGAATCTGCTCAATAATTCTCCAGGATTTTGCTTAGTTTCATTGTGCTTCTTCCAATTTGAGACCAAGAATAAATGTGGCTTACCCACCCTCTCTTATTGACTGACAGTAACTATAACGATAACTGATTCCTACTCCAAATCTACCAGGAACAATTAATTTTCTTGTAAAAGTGTCCCTAGTAGGAGCAATGCTGGTTGAGATGCTAAAATGCATCTGTCCAAAAGTAAGAGGCAAGAGACCAGCTCTTATTTTTTTTACAGCTGAGCAAAGAGCTCTTCATGCTTTTTGTCGTTTCTTTGCCCAAGGTGTCTGTGACAGATGGCTCGTGAAGCAGCAGGAGGGCACAAAACAGCTTGCTATTATTTTTAATAAACAATACTGACTGTAGAGGAAATCGACACTTGCAAAGACTGAAACTGATTGTACCAAGCCTGGGTGCATTGCTCCTTTGTCCACAGAGGCTGTGTGGCCATGGCAGTGTACTTGCAATTAAAAAGAGAAGTTGACATTTAAACATATTTATACACCTGTATGTGTGCCCAGGAGAGCTTCCTCCCATGTAGCCCCCATCACCAACACCCCACACCAATGAGCCTCCCCTGCCCCAGCTGTAACCTTTCTGTGATTCGGAACCTCTTCAAAAATGAAGCCAAGAATATGCCAAATTTGATTAATACGAAAATGAAATAATAATGATGGCTTTAAACATAAGAAATAAAATACATAATAATTTAGAGAAAGTAAAACTAAAATAAAGTGAAAAAGATTGGCATATTTAAAAAATGAAAACCATTAAAAAAATTTTTTTAATGTTTTTCCTCTCATCACTGTAATATCAGTTGTCCTGTATGTACAGTGGCATTTTCTTCCATTTCTTCCCCATTTTGGAGACTTGGGAATTTTCCTGAACGACATTTCTATGACAGATACGAGCCATCATATATCTTGCCATAACCTACAAAATTGTGTGGGAGAGAGTGTAAACTACAATGTAAACTATAATCCATGCTCCGTGGCAATGCTCCAAAATGTGTTCATCAATTGTAATGAATGTACCACACTAATGAAGGGTGCTGTTAGTATGGGAATATGTGGGAGGTGTGGGTAGCGGGACATATGGGAATCCCCTATATTTTTATGTAACATTTATGTAATCTAAATACCTTTTTTTAGAAGTATATATATATATATATATATATATATATTTTTTTTTTTTAAATAAAAGATTTCACTGTTACTCCTATTAAAAATAGAAGTCGAGAGACGGTCCAAATAGCTGGGCCTCCCGCCCCCAGGTTCAGCTTTAAAGCAGGGCAGTGGCAATGTGTATATTTGCATTGCATTAAAAATTAAGCCTGCTGCATAAGAAGGCTTCTCCACAGATGAGACTGTCAAGCTTCTTAAATGCCAGGAAGCATCTTCATGAGCATATGCCGAGATTTGGCACTTCCTCCCCAGGAGAAAGCTCCACCACAATGCCACCAAAAATGCTCTCGTATCCTGCAGACGTGATGACCTGCCTGTCCCAGCTCAGCTTCTGCCTTTGCTATGTTCACGCTGGCACCACGGCCTCGTGTAACTCTTGAAAATCGCCGCTTGGCGTCTAGATGTCTTGCTCACCTGTTCCAATAGCAGGATGCTTCTGGAAATGTAGGATGACTTTGGTTGTCATTTAAAAAATATGTATTTATAGTAAAGTGGCAATGTCACGTGGACAACCTGGGTTCGAATCCCACCTCTGCCTCTTCCCGGTTGGGCAAGCTATGTAGCCTTTCAATCGTCTCCTCTGTGCAATGAGACTGCTGGCTGCTTTGATAAGGTGGTTCGAGGAGTAAAGGAGACGGTATCAGTAAAGTCCCCAGCCCTGTGCTTGGCACAGAGGTCTAAGGGTTAGCTAGCAGCCTAACGATGGTGGAGCCCAGGAGGCTTTGATGGAGACCCAACTTCAGAGGACTGTTGAAGATTTAAACAAGTGTCTGTAAACTGGCTTAACATAAGCAGTGTTTTAACCTCTTAATGTTTTTATGAGACATTGATTCTCCAGCATCATCAGGACCCCACAACGCTTTCGTTTTTCTTTTTTAAAAATATGGAACGCTTCACGAATTTGCGTGTCATCCTTGCGCAGGGGCCATGCTAATCTTCTCTGTATCGTTCCAATTTTAGTATATGTGCTGCCGAAGCGAGCACAACGCTTTCATTTTAAGTATTGCCAACTCAGCTCTTCAGGCCACAAGACAGTCTTTCAAAAATATGCTCCCCAGCCCTCCTGAGCCCCTCACGAAATCCGCTGCCTGGTCCCACCCGGGACGCTATGATGGTCCCTGAACTTTTGTGCTCCCTAACTTTCTGTCTCTCCCACAAATGTTCACTGCTCACCTGTTGTATTTCCAGGACCATGGTGTGTGTTGAGTCGGGGGAGGTAGAGGCAAAGGTCACTGCCCTTGGGAGTTGTCACTGGCTGGGAAGCAAAAACTGAACAAGTAATAAGTGTGAGTGTTTGTGAAAGAGGCCGGCGGTTTCTGTCTGGGGCTGCAGGAAGGCTTGTCTGAAGAAGCAGTGGTTGAGCCATTTTACTTGAGAGGCACAGGAACGAGCCGGGCAAATGTGGCGCTACATAGGCAGAGGCAGCCCACCGATGCTTACAGAGAATTCACCTGTGTTTCATTTTATGCTAAAAATGAAGTAAAAGGATGGGAAACGTAAATAAGGAAAATTCAAGCAGATCCCACAGGACCTTGGGCACCCCCTTGCCACCCCCCCTTCTACCCTCAGCCAGCGGTTTCAGTTCTTTCTCTCTCTGTCCAATTCTTGATCTTCAGACCAGGATGTATGAAGTCTGCAGAAGAAGCACTGCAGGGACAAGAGGCTCCACGGATCTGTTAGGCCCAGGGAGATGCACACAGGCAATGGGGTGGTTGTAAAGATTTACTCTTGCGGGTTCTTGATTAAGTATGTGAGGTGATAAATTAAACGAGGCCTTTATAACCAACACAAATTGGTGGTTGTTGGGGAGCTATTTTTTTATATATGCAATGAATTATACTAATAATTTTCATTAGAATGAAAGAAAACATTGATTTAGCTGAGAAAGTATAGCTCTATGGAGGCAGAGCCAAAGTCTGACTACAGAAAACACTTTCACAGCTAGTATTTTCAGCCTAGAGAGTCAAAGCAGGTGTATCTTACTTGAAATTGCAGCACCCGGTTGAAAATGGATGCTTTAACAGTGCTGGTTTCTGATTATTAAGATGGACTTTCTCCATACCCAGTAAAAACCAGACACAAAGCTATCTAATGTTTAGCCAGCCTCGCTGCCAGGATTTTTTTTTTTTTTTTTTTTTTTAATGCCAATGAAACGTTAGCCTTGAAGATAGTGTCGTTGCTTCTGGTGCTCAAGGTCGTGAAAGATTTGGCCCATAGTGTCGCTGACTGTGGCTGGGGCATCCTGGCATGTCTCAGATGTGACCAACACACGGATGCCAGGGACAATTAACGGAGCCGCCGTGGCAGACGCATTAACGCAAGAGGAGGCGCTGCCATTCAGAGACATTAATTTAGCATGGCACCGACAGGGGTGTTTATATGTGCTCATTGTGCTGTCAGACATTATGCTCTGATTGAGTTAATTAAAAGTTAATGGCATAGAGCACATCACGATGCTGGAAGTGACAGGCATGTGATCAGTCCTCGCACCCTCCTGTTTGAATAACTCCTTCACTCACGTCAAGTTCCCCTTCTGAAAATTCCTTCCACATCGCTGCCTCTCCTTCTCCCTTTGAAGATGGCAAGTGCCTTTCCATTTGATGTAGAAACAAAGAGAACACAGAAGATAGAAGGAGGCTCGTGTGCTGTGGGCTAAATATCACCCTTATTTGCCAGCCTTGTCTAAGTGTCTTGAGGAGGAGGGAAAGGTGTGCTCCCAGGTATGCCCGTGTGGGAGATGAAAATGGGCGGTGCCACAGTGGGAGCTGGTGTGACAGTGACAGGATGGCGCTGTGCTTGCGAGGACGAGGCTGAGGTCAGAGGACAGACCTACTGGGTGGGCAGGGCGCTAAGCTGCCCTGAGCGTCAGTTTTCCCATCTGTGAAATGGGGATCTAAGGACATCCACAGCAGCAAACCTGATGCTGAGTGAAAGCAACTGGGCACAAAGGCTGACATGTGGCATGATTCCGTGCACACAGGCAAATCCGCGAGGCAGCTTGGAGGGGAAGTGACTGTTAACGGATGCAGCTTTCCTTTTAGGATGGTGAAAGTGTTTGGCACTGGGCAGAGGTGGTGGTTGCACAACCTTGAAGATGTACGAAGTGCCACAGGATTGTGTGCTTTAAAAGGGTTAACTTTGGGGGGCGGATGTGGCTCAAATGGTTGGGCCTCCGTCTCCCATATGGAGGGACCTGGGTTCAATCCCCAGGACCTCCTGGTAAAAGAAAAAAAAAAGGGGGGGTTAACTTTGTGTTGTGTGAATTTCACATCAAAAGAGTCCCCGAGTCCCGGCATGATTTTCCAAATGAAATGGGAGACTATCTCTAAAGCACATGAAAGTCTTCGAGAACGTGGGCTGATGCTGACGGGGGAGCCTGTCCTCTGAGCGTGGGAAAGCAAACTCCAGGCAGGCCTGTATCCACTTCCCTCTCTTGGCCTCCTGGTTTGGTGATCAGTGGAGCTCTGGATGCTGGTTTTTATATGTTGGGTGACTCGATTAACTTGTTACAAATGCCTCCAGAGAAGGAATGAGCTCCTTGTAATTACACGGAGCACTGGATGAAAGTCGTTAACATAAGAAAAGCAAAAGTTGACCAGAGGGGATCCCAGTTACAGTCTTGATGAGGAAACCCTGCTGCAGTCGGACTTAAAACCTAATTCTGCGCCCTCAAGCACTAAGGCAAGGAGGTAGACAGAGCTTACTCAGCTCACCCTTCTACTGTGAGCAATAGAACCTCTTCAAAAGAAAGAGGCAAACTTCTTTTGAGACCTAAATTCTAAAGAGAATCTGTGCTGGGGCATTGTGAAACTCAATAAACAATTATTGAATAATTATTTTAACAAGGAAAAGATGGAGAAACAAAACAATTCTTACAGGGCTCTCCCTTAGGACAACTTCTGGGAAAGGTCAAAGATGGTGGCTTCCAAATGTTTTTGACAGATACCTACAGTAAAAAATAAGTTTTACATCACAAGCCAGTACCCCACAATACACACACACGCTCTTGACACAAAGTTTTACAAGCAGTACTTAACTAGCCTCTCTATGTGTGACACCTTCTAGTTTCCATTTGTGGCAGTGTGATGTAATTATGAATTCCAAAAATATAATTGAATCATGCTTGTAAACTGATGTGTTAATCTGGGCATGATTAGGTTAGGATTAGGGAGTTGAGCCCCACCCCTTGGTGGGTGGGGAATTGAATACAAAAGGCAAGGCAAAGGACAGTTGAAGCAGTCTTCTGAGAAGCAGTTTTGATGTTGGAAAGAAGACCCCAGGAGAAGAGAAGCAAGCCGTTTGCCTGGTCGTCTACAGCTGACCTTGTGGAGGAAACAGGAGCTAAGCCCGGAGAGAAACGCAGCCCGGGAAGAGAGGAACCCCAGAAGCCTGAACTCTGGCAAATGCTGGCAACTGTCTTGCTCTAACACGTGGCAATGGACTGTGCTGAGAGAAGAAACTTAATGCTTTATGGCCTGGTCTCTGTGGACTTCTACCCCAAATAAATACCCTTTATAAAGACCAACCGATTTTTGGTATTTTACATTAGCACCCCTTTAGCTGACTAATATACCATTCTATGTACTTTTATTATTTAAAATGCTGGTCATGACCTATAAATTGATTCCATGATCTGAAAATGAATTGTGACACTCGGTTTAAAAAACACCTATCCAAGATGTTAGGGAAGAAAATATTGCTACGAAAAGTATCTAAGTGAAGGAACAGGAATGAGTGGAACTAGATGTCCAGAGTTCTGGAAAGAATTATTATTTTCTATTAGTATCTACTTCTCATCCTTCTCTGTCTACTCCTGGTACAGTCAGTTGCTTTGGGTCCAGCATCCAACTGGGGGACTCCTGTGGAATCCGATCATGTGATTGTTTTTAAGCTTTTTCCCTAAGGTAGAGCATCCAAAAACATTGATGCACGTTGAAATCACCTGGGATCTTAATGGGCCTAGGCTGAGAGTGTGCGTCTCCAATCACCAGGTGAGACCAATGCTGCTGGGTCCCAGGATCACACTTGAATAGCAGGGAAGAGAAAACAAACACAAGACCCATGTTTCCAAGCAGCCGCTCACAGCCGTGTCCAATAATGTCTCATTTCTCCTTCAAGTCTCCTGGTGGTCTCAGCACTCAGTTCTAGACCTGATTTTATCATTTAAGATTCCTTTGAAAATGAAAAAAAATAAACACTAGGATGAAGTTATAAGGAAAAAAAAAAAAACCAATATATTTGAAAGGCAAGGGTAGCTTCCAAGATTGATAGCAGAACTCTTGAGCCAGGCCTCAGGTAGGCCATGAAGCAGGACAGCTCTGGGCTCTCAGTAGAAGGTCCTACCTGGATAACATCTCAGGAGCAGACCATTGGAATAAACCAAGGGCAATTTGGTCCTTGGGATGGAGACCCAGATTCCAAATGGCTAGCTTGGGCCACAGGTCTGGTCCACTCCTTGGCCAGGCAAAGACAGGTCCACGGGGCTGACAGACCCACCAAATCATCAGTTTGCTGAGCAGACAGACACAGCAACTAAACCCTAGGCTGTTGGAAACCTAAATGGGACTGAGAGAGAAGTGCTGTTTGTTGAGCACTTATTGCAGACAAGTTAACAGAATCCTCAACATAATCCACTGCTTCTCAACTCAGGGCTGCTTTGCCCCCAGGGAACAGTTGCCAATGTCTGGAGACAATTTCGGTTGTCCCGTCTCGGGGCAGGGGGGTGTGCTGTAAGCATCTAGTGATAAAAACCATCCTATAAGGCACAAAACAGCCTCGCAACAAAAAATTATCCAGCCCAAAACATCACTGGTGCAATAAACCTATGAGATGATGGTGGTGCTTCTATTTTCCTTATTTCATGGATGGCAGAAGGTCAGGTAACAAGCACGATGTCAGAAAGCTGACAAGCAGCAGAACCAGAAATTGGGCCCAGAGCTCTGTGGTTCTGGAACATGTGGCTTCCTTGCTGTAGCTTCGGAAAAGAGCCCGGAGCCCATGCCTGCCAAAAAAAAAAAAAAAAAACCCAGCCCAAGGCGAGGGCGAGACAGGCACTTACACAGAAGCAGAAACCCACTCACAAATGTGCCGCTTCCCCCTTTGCTAATCAGACTTGTGTGTTCTGTACTGAAGTCGCCAGGTTTTGAGTCAGAGGTCACGTGGGGGAGGCTTCTTGCTCTGAGGGTGCCTGGAGCAGCTGCCTTTACACCTGTACAAGGAGAGCTTGCCAAGTGGCTCCTAGCCAGGTAGTAACCAGAAACTTCCTGGTGGGAGGTGCATGACCCACCTCTTCCCTTGGACTATGGCATCGTCTTAAACTGAACATAACCGGGTAGCAGGAGGCACCCCTGAGAGCTGGATGAGAGGCTTAGCCTCGTGCGGACGGCGTGGGGGTGATGGGCCTGCATCTCTCCAGCTTTGCCGTGGGAAAAAGGCCTTGCAGCTCAGGCCGGGCCATTGTCACGTGCAGGCACCCCAAGGGGAGCCTCTTCCCTGCTCCCTACTTGCCTCCAGTGCTGGCAATAGAAGCAGGCTTGGGAGGTATTTTGTGTGAAAAGGCATTTTGCTTCCTTTGAAACATTGTACAGTCCAGGTTGCAGGGCCTGGAGATTTTCTAATTATAACGTAAGCCATTGGGAAGTAGGAACATGTTTTGCATGTTAAAAGATCTGGATTTTCTTGGTGACCCTGGGGAGTCTCATCTGCATGCCCCTCCATCCCCGGAAGAACTATCTGAAATTGAAAAAAAAAAAAAACCAGGAAAAATATAAAGAAATATGAAAGAATTCTCATAACATTCAAGTGAATATGCTAAGAAAGGATTTCCTAAAGAAAAAAAAATTGTGGGTTACAGTAAATGGACTGGAGTAACTTGTTGACAAAATTACTAGTAGTGTTTCTTTTGTAGCTATTTCGAAACTTTTTGGGGTGGTTTCGATGGTCCCCCATCGCTTTTATGTTGTCTGTCTGGACCACAAATTGAGTAAAAGTTTTGCCAACTAACATGAGGTGACCACAGACTCCATCTAAATTCATTCAACTTTAGTGTAATAATATTTCAAACCATTCAGCTAAACTGATACTATGTTGTTTGTCCTTCATGCCCAAGTGCTTATGCTGGTAAAACATAGGAGCAGGGGCTCTTTTGTCTTAGCATGCATTTCTATAAGTTCTATGCTATTGGTATTTTCATAAACTCTTGGACAAGAAATGACTGAAGAAATCAACTCTTCTGATGTTTTGCATAGAAGATCCTCTAGCTTGAGATCGTAGTCAAGTTTCTTCTCAAACCTTTGGAAAATTTCCAGCCATCAGTGAATATATGAGTAACTTTTCATATTAGAAAAGTGTTCCTTGTATTGAGCTCAAGACTGCCTTTCAAAAAATATCAATTTCTTCCTTGTCTCCCCTCTTGAGCTATATAAGCATCTGCCAGCCATTGCGTGATGGATCTTAGATATTTGAGGACAGATTCCTTGACCATTTTTTATATGTACAGTTTTGACTCCTTCCTACCAATCCTCTGTAGGATGGTTGAATGTGAAACATTTGCCTCTGAAAGTATGAGTTTCAGGATCTAGTTTAGTGGACAGAGTAGTGAGAGACTCACTTCTGCTGTTCTAGACTTGCCACTTCTGTTAGTGGAGCTACTACCTCCCTTTTCTGTCCTCTGGGGTCCTCAGCCGTCATGGCGAATAGTGCAGGCTGCTTCAGGGGTGTCAGTGCCAAGCCACATGTGTCAGCTCCATCGTGTTTCCGCACAACTGCACCACAGGCATTGGCGCTGGTGGCTACAGCAAGGGCACATTGTGAAAATCCCACTAATTGGTCTATTGCACTGGTTATGATTAAACCGATGGTTAAATATTGGTGTTGACAGTGGCCTATAAAGTCTTTAACTCACAGGCTCAATTTAACCCCTTAATCGTTATTTCTCTTGTATCAAGATCCCAATCTCCCAAGACCTTTTTCCAAGATAGAACTAACCAACCTATTGTGGCTCTACCCCAGACTTCTATGTTTTCATTAGTATGTGATTGTCTCAACGTACCACTATTTTCATAAGTTGGAGAACCCATTTTTAGAGCCACTGGAATGTGTTAGGGTTAGATAGCAGAAGTAGACTACACATTTCTGCTGACTGATCCTGTTATATTTTCTTCATCTACTATCAAGGCCTCTTAATAAATATAGTCTATTTAATGGAAGCCTTAGACTGATAGCTATTTTAGTTGTCAAAATGTTCTGTTGAATCAAATTGAGTTTGTTGTCAACTTGAACTCTCAACTCTTTCTAATATGAATTTTTAACAGCCAACGATTTTCCCATCTTTGCTTCCTTATACAATTGACTCTTTGTAAGAGAAATTCACATTTAACTCTGTCAAATACCATATTTATTTCAGCCCTTGATTTCAGACTAATAAATTTATTAAGATTATTTAAAAATTGAAGAAATAAATGTATGTAATTAAAGCCAAGACTAGTAACCCACACTGCCTACTCCTAATTTCAATGGCAACCCCTATAAACTCTTTGCTATTTTTTTCCTGGTATTTCTATCTTTTCAATATGTGATTACACTACTATTTTCATGATATACTATAATTTTCAATTATATATATTTACTTTCTCCTATTGAGGTGAAGGTTTAGCTTTCAAATTATAAATACACATACTTTCTCCCTCATCTTTCCAACTTAATTGTATCACAATGGGTTCCAATATATATTCGGTATATATATTATTACAATATATATATATATATATATATATACAGATCTGCGAACCATATTTATATAGAATGCTATGATAGAATTTTCTTTATTGAATATTTTTTTTGTTTTTCCTGGTGTTAATTAATCACCTCATTCTTTTAATTTAGTTCTCTGTATATTTATTTTAAATTGGATGCCAAACATTCCAACAGCACTATAAAATTCCTCTCAATGTCTTTAAATTTTTGCTTTTGGTTTTGCTTTTCCTTGGAACTCTCTCTGCTCAAGTCCCTCCCTGGACCTGCTTCTCAGTTGTTTTTTTAAGACTTCTCTTCATCAGTCGGAAATATTCTCTTTCTCTCTCGAATCACCTCTTTCCTAGATCCCTTATCTTTTACTTAGTTCACCTCTAAATTATTTGTATAACTTACATATCTAAGAACCTTTTTCTACCTTCAGACTTACAAGTTTGAGTATTGAATTTTATGTTGGACACATTTTCTCAGAATTTTGAACAATTTCCTCCATTGACTTCTGTCACCCAGTGTCTTTCTTGAGAGAAATGGCTGTTATTCTGATTTTTAAAAATTCTTTTTGGATTCTTCTCTGTATTTTTAATATTTGGCAGGTCTTCTTTCATTTGTGCTGAACATTCAATAAACCTCTTTTCATCTAGAAACACATGACCTTTAGTTCTGGAAAAAACTCTTGTGAATTTTACGTATTTTCCTCCCATCCATCTTTCACTTTCTTTCTATTTTTACCTATTAGTTATATATTTGGATTCCTGGATTTGTTATCCACTGTTATCATCTTTTCTCTCATTTTCATTGGTCATTTTTTTTTTACTCTGTAGCTTTCTTCATATTATGACACTTCCATTAAATTGTTTAATCTTTGCCATCAGATTTTTAATTTCCCAAAGTTCGTTCTTGCTCTCTGAATGTTCATTTTATAGAACCATTTCTTGTTTCATGAATGAAATATCTTCCATCTCTTTAAGGCTGTTATTGATGTTTGTTTGGATCATTGCTGTGCTGCCTCTGAGCTGCCTTTGCTATTTATTTTTTGTCCCTGTCATGTTAGAAACTTTGTTTACATGTTTGGTGATCCTTGGTTGCCCATTATTAGTTGAGCAAAGCATGCAAAGCTCTTTAGAAGCTGCTTGTATACATGAATATTGACTGAAAAGCCTCAGTGTGGGTGAGGCGGTCAGGATTCCAATGCCAGCATCTGGAATTCTTTTCTCTTGGGAAAAGACATTTTCTCCAGGGAAGAAATCTCTCATCTCCTGCTGAACGTGGATAGGCAGCTTGTGTTTCCCCATTCAGTATGCAGACTTTCCTCTGATCCCCTTCAGTGTGCTGGGGCTCCTAGCGTCCTCGATGGAGGGCAGAGCCGCTTTGGCTCACCCTCCAGGAAATGAAGCCCCTGTCTCTGGTTTGGTGCATCCGAGTGACCACCTGGGTGCAGGGGAAGGGGGTGTGGAGATGAAGCTCTAAGAGCCACATAAACCCGTTTTCATGCAACCCTTCAGTTTTTAATCCTCCCTCAGCCCTAAGCCTGCAGAACGAGCTGGTACTTTTCATTGCTTAGCTTTTTCAGGGTTCTGCAGGATAAATCTGCTTTTTGGTTATTGGATTCTCTCCATTCAGGATCTTAGCTCCAAGCTCTTTGTTGTTCTGCTAGTCAATTATCCCTCGCTCTACTGTTCTCCATATTTTAAAAGTTGGGGACATCTCCCATCTGCTGCTGACCCCTTTCTCACTCTTTGCTATGGATTTATACATTTTTCATTCCTGAAATATCATTTTGGTGGAATTTCAAGAAGGATCGGAGACAAATGTGAATCAATTGGCCATATTTAACTTGGTCACATATTGAGATGTTAAAAATATTTTAAGTTGCTTTATCTATTTTAACTTTTTCTATTCATTAGTGTTATTCCAGGAGTAATTTTCAATGCCCATCCTATGCCAGGCTGTTCTAAACAGGGCAGATAAATCATTTGTCCTTATAGAGTTACAATCTTAAAAGTTTTTTGCCCACTATATTATGTCTTGAAACCTTAGAAAGCAGTGGTTTTGTTTTAGTTTTTCTCCTTATTTATTCTGGTTTTATTATCATCTGCAACTCTGGATCCTGAATCAAAATAGGATTCTCTCATGTTTAAAATAAAAGAGAGGGAAGCGGCTGTGGCTCAATCAGTAGGGCTCCTGTTTACCATATGGGAGGCCCCGGGTTCGGTTCCCGGGGCCTCCTGGTGAGGGCAGGCCCGCCCGCACGGCGTGGTTAGCTGACCCAGCGAGCACAAGCAGCAAGGGGGGGATAAATGAATAAATAAATAAAATCTTAAAAAATAATAAAAATAAAATAAAATAAAAGAGAATACCAGATAACAAATGTATGTGACTAGCATCCATCCCTCTAATACTCTGGCTAATTACCATACATTAAGTACCTATTATGTGCTAGACACTGTGGTAGGCACTTTACAGGCCTTTTTTTTTTTTTTTTGCTCTAGCCCCAAAACAACCCCATGAGTACAGATACCATACCGATTTTATAGAAAGGTAAAGCAACTACTCCTAAGGTTTGCAGCCAGAAAGAATTCAGGTCTCTCTGACTCAGAAGACAATGTCACTAACCCTCACGCAAAGCTTCTGGCAACTCCCTTTCAGCTCTGCAGGAAACCACCTATTCTGAAGAACAAAGGTTGCCTTAGATTCAAGCCCTGCCTGAGGCCAGGGCCATAGATCCTTCTGTGGGCATTCCTCCCTTAAAGTCTATTTTGATTGATGTGACTTCTACCCCAATGAGGGGGAAAGAAGTTGATTGAAGTCATGGTCATTATTAAAATTGAATTTATAATTCTAGTAGCTTGATGACAGCTACATATTCTAATTGTAATGCCCCTGGCTCGCTGTTCTTCCACGTATCCCTCAGAGAATCCCTCTCTAGGGCTGGCCTTTGCTGACATGCCCTCAACACTCCTGGGAACACCTAAACGAAGGGAGCAGGAAAGCTTTGCCCTTGGCCCAGACTCTTACCTCAAGGCAAAGAAGTCTGAATAAGAAATAGCAAGCCTTAAACGTCTAATTCTCATATGGATGATAAATTTCCTAGTGCCAGAAATCTCACAAACTGTGGATGTCTTTCACTCATTCTTGGGAGCTGATGAGGTGTGCTCTCTTCTCGAGTCCCCTTTCACTGTCCTCTGGGTGCTTCTCAGTGAAGCCTGTTCCTCACCCACGTTCCCCTCGCCTCAGGAGGGCATTTCCTCTAGCACTCTGTGGCTCACGCCACCCTCTGCTCTGTCCTATGAACCTTCAGCCTGTTTGCTTTTGTCTTTTCGTGCTCCAATTGCAACTGTCAGCATTTGTGATCTTCATTGCTTCATATCTCATTCTTAAATGTCTTCATTTGCCCATATTTTCAACCTTACTTCCCTCCTCAGCATCAGGGATTTGTTGGAGAGGAGCTGGTGAAACCCAGAAGTGGAGCTCAGGCATTCAAGCATCTGTCTTTGCTGAATCAGTTAAAATGCTTTTGGAAGCAAGTAACAGAAAACCCAAATCCAATTGATGTGAACAATGAGGAAAGTTTATCACACAAGACATAAAGCCTACAGGTGTAGGGCAGCTCCTCGGATGGCCCATCTACATCTCTCCAGCATCAAGGATAAGATTCTCTCCATCTTTCTGCTTTCTGATTCTTAGCCTGCTGATTTATCCTCAGACTAACTCTCTCTGTGTGCAGGATAGATGCTAGCTGTAAGTGTCACAGGCAGGCTTAGCAGATTATGGTGAAAGAAGAGAGCATCTTTTCCTTTGTGTCTCTTTTATCATCACTTTCCCAGAAGCCCCATTCCCCAGCAGATATCCCTCATGCCTCATTGGCCAGATCAGGTCAAATGTCTACCCTAAACCAGTCACTAACCAGGGAAACAGGTTGGCTATGAATGGAAGATTAATCAAGGTATATCCCTGAGTTTGGATGGGCTTCCTTTTCTTGACTTCATGGCTATGTCATGACAGCCAGCACCAAAATATAATTGGTTCTCTGCCAGCAAGGAAGAAGATGGTGACAAAGATTTCAGTAAGTACTGAAAAGGACTTGTTATGCTTATATCCCCTCAACTCCTTTCCTTCATTAATGCATTTGCCCAAACATTCAACCATCAGCTTAGCATCTCTTCTAGGCATATAATAGATGAGGAAATGTTGTAATAGATAGTACTTGCAGGCTAAGGTGATTGCTAGGTGCTAAGGCTTTGGAAGAAGACAGCTCTGATTATTAATCCCACTTTCGTTAATCACAAATGTATTAACATTGAGCAAGTTATTTCAACAATCTCAGCCTCAATTTCTTCCTCTAGAAAATGAGGGTAATAATATCCCCTTTTGAGGGCTGTAATAAAGATGAAATGTTCTATTGCTAGAATCACCATATGTGAACAACAGAATACCATCAAGTGCACTCTAGTCCATAGTTCTTCCCCCAATCCTGAGGGGACTGGGATGGTGATGTCCACTCCACCTCCAAGTGAGAGAGGGCTTATATCCCATGGATATGGTGGGTGGGATGATCCTGCCTGCAGATGTAGGCCCTCTCCATTTCCTGGGATGGCCATTGCCCATCGTTGTCTCCTCGCCAGGTGACTTGGATGAGTCCATTGAGCTGTAGGGTAGGAGTTGCAGCACCACCAAGATTCCACGCACACTTGGCACATAGGTAGGCCAGAGGCTCCAGGCTCTGGAAGTATACCTAAAAACTTCAGCATCACATATAGGTTTGAATAGAAGAAATTATAACAATGAGGTGGAGCCAGTGGCCACTGGACACTTTTGGGGCTGTGCAGTTGAAATACAGGGGCTTCTTTGGGATTTGGAGGTTGTCCTGAGTACTGTTGTGGCAACGGATGTAGGCCATTTTTAATCAGCACACACCACTCAGAACTGCGTGAGAGAGAGTGTGGTCTACGATGTGAACTGTGGTCTATGGTTGGTGGCAAGGCCCCAGGATGTGTAAGTCCATTGAGGGTGGCGGGCCACACTTGAGGGAGATGTTTGTGTGGGATGTGGTGGGAGGTGTGGGAGGTGGGCAACATGGGAATGCCAGTGGTTTCCGTGTAATATTTTGGGTAATCTAAGCACCTCTTAAAATATATTTATATATATATATATATAAATAACATTTTTGTAAGCAAATGCACATATATGCATATATATTTATATATCATTTTACAAATGTTGGTATGTATTGTGAAGATTTTGATTTTTACCCACAATAAAAAATAAATAAATAAATAAAAAGATTAAATGTTTTTACATAGCTGGGTAGAGGCAGCTTCATGGATGTACACATGCTTACATGCATGTACACACATGCTCGCTCACATGTATGTGTGGATGTATCCTTATCCATCTTATATGTACTTTTGTAATATGTAAAAGATAAGGTTGGGAAGTTCCATGGGAGCACAAATAGAGACGACTGGATATAGTAACACTGGCACGTAGGCCGTGGGCCCCCTTATGGATGGGGAGTACCCTTGGTTCTGTTCATGGAAACTCTGCCACCAGTTGCCTCCAATGTGCCATGGAGGACACACCGTTGTTCCCATGGTTAACATATTCTTTTTCAAAATTAACAGGACACACAATCTCATGGATGTTTTTTTTTTTTATTTGTGAATTCAGTTTTGTGAAATGAAGTATAAAGACATGCCATATCTCAATTATATATTTAACTATATATATATATATATATATATGTTGAAATGCATTAATGGAATGAAATGAAATACATTTCAGTGTGTGTATAGCACCTTGGTCTCACTTTTCCTAGGTGCAGGCATTCCTACTATACTAAAAAATAATCCAAATCTGAATTGAACGTAATGCCATTGACTAAGTGTTATTATGTTCCATGATCCACTATTGGTATAACATGGCTACTGCTGGAGACTGAGTGTGACTTTATAAGAATGAGTAGGTGAGAATACGACAGAGGGCTCTAGAGCTGCCTTCTAGGCTGTCCAGGTACTGGCGTTTCTTGGTTCTCCATTGTTGGAGGTGAACTCTGCCAAAAGCCAAACTACAAGGACAAGGTCAAGGGGAAGGTTGAAAGAATGTCAAAGAAGCATCACGGTTTGTCATAGTCCCTTCTGACCAGAAAGCCTCTTTACTTCCAGCTCTCAGTCATCAAATATGCTTTCAGCTGCAACAGTACCTTTAAAATTGACATTTTAAACAAAAACAAGTCCTTCCTGATTCTAGAACTCTCTAGCATCCCCTTTTCTATTATAAAACCAATTTTTTTCCTATGCCAATTTTTGAAAACATGAGGCTTCTTAGAAATTCAACTGTTGCATCATAGTATAGCATAATTTACCTAATTCCACTGAACTCTGCTGATGGCATGCTTCCATCTCACCATTCCCCTTATCAGGCCTTTTGCGAATATTTAAAGTACAGGACAAATTATATCACCATAGATTTGCATTATGGAATTTCATAGAAAAGCATTATAGAGCATATTATAATTGTATACATAATAGACACACTGTCCTTCAGGTCTCAAATATGAATTGTCTGATCTGTGCCAGGTTGTCTATTTGGAACTGTGAATTGCAAAATTATATAGCTGCAGTCTGGTTGGAGAATAATATTCCAAAACAGTTATTTAAATTGTGTGGATAATGTTGCAATGGCATATAGAGTGCTGAAGGATCCACAGCCCAGTTAGAATTCTGGAGTCATCCCAGTACAGAAAGTCCAAGGGAAAAGTGGAGGTGTGAGTCCTTGGTGATTCTGGCCTCACCGTGATCCCCAATTGCCTTAGTTTGCTGGAGCTGCTATAACAAATACCACTGACTGTTTGGCTTAAACCACAGAAATTTATTGTTTCAATTCTTGGAGGCTAGAAGTTCAAAGTCAAAGTGCCAGCGGGGTCATGCTCTCTCTGAAGTCTGTAGCATTCTGGTGGTGGCTTGTAGCATATCTCCATCTCTACCTCCATCACGTGGCCATTTGTCTCCCTCTGTCTTCGCTGTCCACATTCCCTCTGCTTATAAGGTCTCCAGTCAGACCGACTTAAGGTCCACCCTGATTAACTTTGTCCCCACCTTAACTAATAGCATCTTAGGACATCCTGTTTACGAATGAGTTTGTTCACAAGACCGGGGTCTAGACTTGAATAGATCTTTGCAGGGGCTGTGATTCAATCCTAAACACCAGTCTACAGAACCCCACTGAATTGTGCTCACTTGTTCCTCACTGTAAAGTGGCTATTTCTGTTGGCACCAGGAAGATTCTTGGGTCCTTGTGTTGTTGTCAGCTGTGGTTGCTACCTTCAGTTAATCTATCCATGTCTGTGGTCTGATAAACTGGCTTTTCTTCACACCACACTGTGGCTCTTTCTACCTCTTCCATGATTCCTTGGGAAGAATGGAAAAGAGCATAATCCCTTTTGCTTGACTTCCACCATCTTTCTTCTCTACTCTTTTTATCCTTGTATCAAAGAACCATGCTGAGTCCACCAAGCCTGCCTGAGTCACAGCACACCCTTCCTTCAGAGTCGTGTTCCCTAGTTTATATAATATGAGATTGTCCCAGAAAATCCTGAATGGACACTTGACAAAGTGAGTGTGATTTGTTTTAAAAACATGGCATCTGGAACCAGTTTTGAATTTGAGTCCCAGCTCTCCGGTTTACTAACTGGTAACCTTGGGAAAACTGCTAACTTCTCTATACCTTAATTTCCTCATGTACAAAGTAAGTCTGATGATTACAGTATTGCTCTCCTAGGGATGTTGTAAAGAATAAATGAAGTAATGTCTGTGAAAAGCATCCACAAATACTTTTGTAAGAGACAGAGTTATGCCCACCTTGTTGATGGAAGTAGTGGTGACTTAGGTCATATCATTTCATAAACTGCCCATCTCTATTCATCACCTTGAACACAATGTCGCACAAACTTATCTTTGACCTTGACCAACTTCCCTTCCCCTCACACTGCCCTTTGCCACAGGCAGCCTTAGGTCCATGGGAGAGCCTCCACTGGCCCATAATTGGCCCAGAAAATGTGGCCCCTGGAGATCCACTCCATTCCCCTCTGTGCCTGGGGAAGGTCTGGCCTGCATCTTTAAACCCCCTAAAAAGCATTTCAATGCCAAGTTAAATGGACTTGATTGAGGCTACATTTACTGAGTCCTTTGAAATGGTTCTATTATTCCGAATGCAAGAAAGTAACGTGCTACACCTCCTGAGAAATATATCTTCAGCAACATTTTCATTAATCTCTTTATTAAACTGAACTGGTTTCTTTTTGGAAATTAATTACTGAAATAGTACTGAGAATTTTAATTTCCACAGTATACCAGCAAGAGATACTGCTGTTTCTTTATACACTGTTCCACAGCAGGGCAATCATCTATTGAAATAAGCCCGAAAAGGGGGCAGCTTGTAATTAAAACAGTATAACACGAGTGTTTGATGACTCTCTTAGTGCTCAAATGGCCCTGTCATGCTGTGTTTGGGTGGAATAAAATGTATATTTAGGAAACAGCTCTATATGGAGAAGTCGACAGACTCAGGTTTTACAGTTTGGGATGTGGCTGTGTCTCATTTCAATAACATGCCCACAAGGAAATATGGTTTGTTTTGGCATCTAAGAATTACTACCACTGCTGTATGGTAAGAAGCTTCCTTATTAAGCCAACCCCCTTGTGAAATTTAAAATATTTAAATCACACAGTAGAGAGCCTGAATTACGGATGTCGACATCCGGGGACAAGAAGCAAGTGTGTTAATCCTCGGGTGTGTGCGTAGGGAGGAGTCCGCGTGTGGGTCCAGGTTGGGTCTGCATGCGTGAAGTCAGCCCTTTATGCAGATGAAGCACTTCGTAACACTCCGTCATGTTGAGAGGAGGCTTCATCTTTTCCAAGGCACGTCCGCATCGATCACCCTCCATCCTCCCAGGCGTGTTTTCTCATGATAAGAATTATTTATACATCATTTACATTTGGAGATTTGCTGCTTTTCTAGTGCCAAGCACATTTTTACAGATGATGTTTCTCTTTTCTGTTTCTTTCATTCCTTCCTTCTTTTGTTCCTTTTCCCTTTCTTTCTTCTACAAGTAGAGTAACTTATAATTTCATATTCCCTTGACTGTGTCCCCCTCCACATTTCCACTACCCCGAGTCAGCTCTGCCTATAGATTCCTTGCACACAAAGCTACTTTGTGCTGAGGTGGCTTCAAATTCATCTCTACCAAACTTTTGAAATAGGCAAAATAGAATTGCCTGAAATTGGCAACATGGCAAAATGAAGCATCTTCTGCTTCAATGGCCAACTAGAAGGGACTCAGCTTAGGCCCCTGGTAGAATGAATGGTGTTTACTTGCACCAAACAATTTAGGCAACTTAAGGTCCTAACTGACATCACTTAGCTCCACATTTACGTAACAGATGTGCCAGGAGGGGCTTGTTGGTTGCATTAATGCAGTGTTTCCCCAACATCAGTCATTTACTTTACAGCTTCATGAATTTTGCTCTATCTGGGCACCCACTTTTCTCTCACCCTGATTTGATAACATCCATGTAAACGTGATTTTGTGTAGTACTTATTGTTAGTTTACTACATGGCAACATAAACAGGAAAACTCAAATGTTCATCCTTATACCATCTAAAATAATCTTGCATATCACTGAGAAGTGGTGTTTTATTGCAACCCACAAACATCTACTAGACCAGGGGTTCTTAACAAGGAGTCTGTGAGCCTGAATTGAAATTAAAAAAAAAAACAACAAAAAAAAAACATTCTTGTGGGGTCGTGTTGGTGTGGGTGTGATGTATTTATTAAATAGTGCACAGTATAGTGTGGACTCAGTGAGGGGTCCATGGTTTTCACCTGACTGGCAGAGGGGTCTGTGGAACAAAAAGGTTAAGAACCCCTGTTAGTGCTCAATGATCGGGTTTAGAATTCTGCCAAGGATCAGCATCAAATCCTGGAGCCGTCTGTGATCTGTTCTCTTCTCTTTCTGAAAGTTAGACCAGTGGGTACCGTGGCAAACCTCCAAAGGATTCCAAGAAGAGATGGGAGAGGCAGTGGCTGCTCTTTGCTAACAGGGAAATGGCAGCGAACAAGATCCCACGTGGGTGGAGGCACACCTTGAATTAGGAGAATCTTGCCCTATTGAATGATTTACTGTTTACTTATTTGGGAGGAAAATCAGTCTCTTAACCTATAAGATCCAAATAGTTTATGGTTATAGAAACTTATGGTTGCAGGAGTTGATGAATTTGGGTTGGGCAAATGGGATTGAATAGAGCAATGGGTACCTTAAACAGGGTAATTATTTGAATTCATATCAAACTGATATTCTTTAATAATGCTGAATATTTATGAAGAAGGAAAGGGTGAGCTCTTCATGTGGGGAAGAAAAGGAGACCCCTTGTGGTTGTCCTCAACATTATCTCTTGCCTTGAGCAGCACCAAGTCCTGCCCTCAGTGAGTCCCTGTTCTGCCCCATTCAGCAAATAACACCCTCTTTTAAAAATGCCCCTTCTTGAAAAGCAGTTCACTGACTGTCACCACTGATGCGTATTACTGAGGGGTCTTAGCTCCCAGCCCCAAAAGCTTTTCAGAGAACAAACGGTATGGCCATATCACATCAGATTCTCCCTGGTTGAAGTCTATTAACTAAAATTTTGTCCATCTCATATTTCCTAAAATATTTTAGTTAAGTCTTATAGATGAATGTTCAGGGCAACTCCAAATCTGGGCTTCCCCTTATCCTTAAACTGCCAGTGGCATTCTTCAGTTGGACCTAGATAGCAACTCTGCATATCCCTTCTTCCCCAACTGAGGCAGTGTTGACCAAAATCATAACTGCAGTTTGGGTCCAAATCTAGAATAATAGGCTTCTTTAAGAAGGGTACACCTGGAAGTAATTGTATAGAAAAGGAGAACATAATGCATATCCAAGACCATAAAATGCTAGGAATCACAATATTTCTGGCTTCTCAAAAATGAGGAAATAATTCATACTACTTGAGTGGAATGTAGTCCTTATGAGCCAAATATTTATATAATCCCTTCTTTTATCTTTCCCTACAAAGTCATTGACCAGAATTGTTCACTTAGGGTAATTAGAAGAAAATTCTGTAATACATTCTATGTAAATATTAATTGCAATCAATTTCAATAAAAATGCAACTGTCCAATCTGTGCCACTGCAAATGGGAAGTCATAACTTATGTTCAAGTCTCTTTAGCTGGATTAATCTCTTCAAACCTAAGTGATCCATGTTAAGATCTTGTCACAGCAAATTATTTTTGATCTGATCCATCCCACGTATCATAATGGTAATAACCCAATATTTGTATTGTGCCTTAGAGTTTACAGAGTGCTTTCACATCCATTATCTTTTAATTTTCATAATGATTTTTAGATAGTTAATGCATTCAACCAATATGCAAGTGCTTGTTGTTTATTCATTCAACAAAAATTTATGGAGTACCTCTATGTGCAAAGCATGGTGCTAGCAAGGGGGATGCAGCAATGAGCAAGACAAAGTCTCTGCCCAAACAGAAACTATATTCAGGTGATGGAGACAGATGATAAACTTTAAATTACACAAATGTGTGGCCCAATGTTGGGGAGTGATAAGGGCTGTGGAAGATTAAGAGGTCAGGGGATAGAGAGATGAGGGGTGCTTATCTCTCTAGATATAAAGGATGAGCAGCTCTGCATGAGGTGAGTCAGCCAGAGAGACAGAATTCCAGGCAAAGAGAATACAGTCACTTCCCACTATCTGCAGATTCCTTACTTGTGACTTTACCTCTTTGTTGAAATTTTATTTGTAACCCCAAAAATCAATACTCATGGCACTTTTATGTTCATTCGTGAATATATAGTAAGCAAGAAAAAATTTGAGTTGCCTGACACAGTCATTCCCAGCTGAGGTTGGACAAGGCATCACTCTGCATTCTTGTTTCACCTCTCATACTGTAAACAAGTGTCTTTTCCATTATATTTTTCACATTTTCATGCCTTTTATGGGTGACTTCACTGTGTATAGTGACCGCAAGTGTAGTGCTGAAGTGCTGTCTAGTGTTCCTAAGCACAAGACGGCTGTCCTGTGCCTTATGGAGAAAATTTGTGTTAGATAAACTTTGCTCAGGCATGAGTTATAGTGCAGTTGGCCATGAATCAACAGTATATAAGAAATAAAGTATCTGAACAAATATGCACATAAAACAAGGTTATGTATTGATTAGTTGATGAAAATTTCATGACCAGAGGTACTCAGGAAGCTAACTCTGTATTTTCCCTAGGACCAATTGTTCAGTATCCATTGATTCAGAGTTCATGGTGACTTTATAGAATATAACTGCCACAAGTGTTAAGAATCAAATGTATTTGATTTATACATTACATATAGTTTTGCATTCTGTACTTACAACTTCATACCATATGAGTATTTTCCCATGTTGTTAAAAGTTAAATTTTAAAGGATGAAAAATATTCTGTTTTAGGATGTTTTTATAGATTTTGTAGCTGTCCAAAATTATAGTCCAGAGCTCATTAAATTTCTCCACTCTTCAGCAGGATTTTTGCCCAAAAGGCTGTACTGAAACAACCAGCAAATCATAATCATTTGGGTTAATAGTATTGTGTGGGCCCCCAGATATTCAGTAAGCTGGAGAAGCTAACTCCCAACTCATGAGGATTGGGCTGGACACACTTAAAGAGCTTTTCTCAAAAATTAAAAAACACAGTAAACTGTGGATGAATCATGGTGAGCAATACTGAATGGTCCTAGGAGTTTCAAACAAGCATTTTATGTGAATCAGTCATACATGTGGGGATTTTAGAAGTGGATTTCACTGCCAGAGCTAACTGATGTGTTTGCTAGATGACAACTTTTCCACTTCCATATCCAATTGTCCATGTATGCCAGTGAGCACACTGCCTCTCAGGAAATGCCATCTTCAGTGCCACCCCTTTGCTCTGTGCTTGTGCTTCAGGAAGAAGGTTTTGCATCATAGCTTCAGCTTTTGTTTTTGGGGCACAACAAATACGTATTTGTTGAGCAATCTTTCACCCCACTTATGGAGTATACTGCTTCTTTAATCAAGCAAAATAGTTCTAAACAATATCAATTCTTAAGAAGACTACTTTTAAAAGCTAAATAGGGCTGTGTAAAAAGGTCAAGACACATTTTACTGATTCCAGGTATTTTCATGACATAGCACAGATATGGCTTCAAGTTAGCGGACTATTTGTTGTTCTCTCGTGATTTCCCTGTGAGGAGTTCTTGAATGCTAAGGAGCAGCCATCGTGTCTTCATTGTCACAATAATCCTGAGGCAGGTTTAATGATCCTTGCATTCATGAATGGAGAATTGAGTCTGAGAGGTGACAAAACTGTCCTTGATCAAACAGCTGGTATGGAACCTGATGTCTAAGCCCACGTGTGGGATGTCAAAGCTCTTAAGCATTATCCCATATTTGTGTCAAAATTACACTGGACAATGTTAAACAGGCAAAGATGACATTATCCAAGGCAATGGCAAATGTAGAGACAGACCAGATCTAAGTCCAAACTCGCCTCCATTGATACAAAGGGCTGAAGGATATTTACAGGCTGCAGTGGGCTAGTGGGAAAGCACCGGAGGGTGCTGGAGTTGATCACTGGGATGAATGATTGATTTGCTAAGTTTGCAATTAGGGTTTTTTTGTTTTGTTTTGTTTTTTTGCTTGGAAGGCTTTCTTTCTGTGATTAGGCTCCTGGATAACCTAAGGGCTAGATTCAGGGAGGTCAGGGAAAAGATGGGCTAAAGTTTGGTCAAGCTGCAGAAGCAGTGAGATCATCTTGGTCACTCGAGCGGCTATGTAGGGCAGTAGTGCAAATTTCCCCCTTGACCACATTGCCTCATGCTGCCCACTCTCCCTCCCCATCCTTTACGTTGGGAATTAGACCTCTTTCCTCTGGTGTGGTCTGATACAACAGCCTCTTGAAACCAGCCCCACACCCTTCAACCTTCTGCCCAAACCAGCCCACCATCTGCACTGCCAACACTAAAGGAGGCGCTGATCAGCTCACAACCCTGCCTAGAAGCTTCTGCATGCAAGCGGTGGCCTCGGGAAAGGCCAGTTCAGCGAAAGCTGGAGGTGGAAGGAATGTTCTGAAAAGACCTTTGTTGGTGCAGAGACCTTTGGTTTATCTCAGTTCCTTGATGGCATGCTCTTCCCTCTGTCCAGAATAATTATCCTCCTACATTGTTCAGCTCCTCCTGCCTGAGGGAGGAACCCCTGAGCAGGACACTGCCATAGATGCCAATTTCTCTCTCTCATCCTTCTTAAACCTCTCACTGTAGTCCAAAACCATGTCTGCGTGGTTATTCTATTAGCATTTCCCCCTTGAGAAACCACCACATCCATCCAGCATAGGGCCTGACTTGTAGAAACTCCCTTAATTCACTGAGGAAAAATTGATTTTGTAAGTTTATTCCAAGGACCTCCAGATCCTAAACCATGGTTCCCAAATACCCTAGGGACAGGGAGTTTTGTTAACTATGCAAATTCTTGGACCCCACCCCAAATCTACAGTAGGAAATCCCGAGGTGTTGACTGTGATGTGTTTGTAAATAAGCTCCCAGGTGAAATCTCATTTGGATGAGAGTTTGGGGGCTTCCATCTAAGCCAATCCATTCTGCACGTCCTTATTCTGTGTAGATCTGCTCAAATGGTGGCGTTCCAGCAAATCCTTTTCTGAACCCCCTTGTTATGGATTGAAATGTGTCCACCAAAAAGACATGTTGAAGTCCTAACCCCCCGCTATTATTTGGAAATAGGGTCTTTGAAGATGTGATGAAGATGAGGCCAGACTGGAGTAGGGTCAGCCTTAATCCAGTGTGACTCGTGCCCTCACAAGGGGAGGAGACACACAGAGGAGAGGGCCCAATGAAGACTGTGGCGGAGGCATCTACAAAGCCCAGGAGCTAGGGGAGGCTCAGGAGGATTCTCTCCCACGGGTTTCAGAGGGAGTGTGGCCCAGCAGAGACCTTGATTTCAGAATTCTAGTCCTCAGACCGTGAGACCATCAATTTCTGTTGTTTTAAGCCATCCAGCTTGTGGCACATTTTGGGGGCAGCCCTATTAAAAACCCCAACCTTCCACCCCTCCTCACCCAGCACTTACTTATCCGCACTTCTTGCTTATTTTTGTCCAGAGAACTGTGCTGACACCCGCTAGGCACAGCTCCATGAGGACAGGGCTTTCTGCCTGGATTGCACACCCCTTAGAGGGGTGCCTGGCACACAGTTGGCACTCAATAAATGCTGGAATGAATGAACAACTTGGCCTATCCGGCATTTAAAACGCTCGGCCCTATGCAGCTGAGAAAGGAGAGACGGTGCCACTTGAGAGAATACTGACATTTTTTTTCTTTTTCTCTCTCTCCCTTTTGATTAGATGACACTTGAGAAATCAGGGCAGTCATCATACTTCTCTTCAAATGCTTTTGGGTCATATCCACCAATAGAAAGACAATTTGGCTGCTAATTTCCTGTCTGATCAAATTAATTGAATTCAGTTGGTGACAACAAAGAGCCCCTTTAGAGTAAACAAACCAGCGCTGAAATTCCTCCTCATCCCAGCCTCCTAACTTTTGCTTGACCAAGAGCTGCGGTTTTTTCCCCTGACATGTTGAAATTACTGGAAAGGATGTCAGAAAAGATGGGACTGACAGGCTCCAGGGGGGCATCAGTGAGAACTCAGGGAATACCACATGGCCGTGGAAATGCTGGGAGAGGAAAACGCCAGCGGCTCGAGGTTGGCTGTAACTATTAGAAGCTTTGCTTATATGTTGTTTGTGACCCTGCAGTTCCAGTTGTGAATTAGACCCTCCATTCCGAGCAGATGGATTGGGGGCCAGGCGGGTGGGGTGTGGGAAAGGAGGGGGGCACAAATAAGCACAGCAGCTGCCCTCCAAGTACCAACTAATGAAGCACTTTCAATTGTATGCTTCATACAATTGAAAAGAAAAAAACAATTGGAAGAAAAAAACCTTCAAGGTGGCTCACAATGAAAATCACAGGTTCATTATGAGTAGCAAACTAATCACAATGGAAGGAAAAATGTATAATTAGACCCTAAACACTCAGGCCCAGACTAGTTTTCAGAATTGTAAAACATCAGGGTTTATGGGCTGATGATGAGTGCTCACTCCCAACTCTGCCCCCACTCCCAACTCTGCGCCCACTCCCAACTCTGCGCCCACTCCCAACTCTGCCCCCACTCCCAACTCCTCTGCCCCCACTCCCAACTCTGCCCCCACTCC